>JAPPVO010000007.1:6811631-7110532 GCA_030407325.1 Camellia japonica
CTCACACGTTCTATGATTGGTACTTCTGGTGAAGAAGAAGCCATGGATGGTACGATGTTCGAAAAGGAAAAGGGGAAGTAAAGAGAAGTGAGAGATGTGAGGGTTTGAATGTTAAAAGAGCAAGTGACTTCAGAAACACGAAGCAAAAAGGGTTTTAAAGAAAAGCTTTTGTGTCTGGAAAATATTGCATAAGTCGTTAAGTACTAAAAGTACGAATACGAGGAGCCTCTTCCAATATTGATAGTTTTGGAGGGAAAAAGCACATTGGATATTGACGCCAGCTTCGAAGCAAGATATTTGGCTTCGAAATGAGATTTTGGCGCCAAAAAATCAAATAACAACGACTTCGAAATATACAAGTCGGCTTCGAAGCATACTACATAATTGCTAGAATGCTCGAATATTGGTCCACTTCAAAGGGTTTAAAGACCTGTTTGAAGGTTATTAATCGAAGTAACGACCTTTGAAGCAACTCCTTGGATCCTTTAAGGATGAGCACTGTTCGAAGCATTAAAACAATTGTTGGTTTCCATATATACAAGAAGGAATTGCTTTTTGAACCTAAAACAGTGTGGATACTCTTCGAAGCAAAATAGTCAATTTGAAATTGATTGGCTATATTAACCATGACCATATATATTGGTTATGGTTAGTTTTGAGGAGTAATGTTGTTAAAATTCAAAGCATTAATTCCAGATGATATCAGCCAGAATTGTCAACTATACTCCATAAATTGGAAAAAGACATGTTGGTTTTTTCAGCGTTTCATTAAACAATTGAGTCTAGATTCGAAAGGTGAAATTGTTCAATTCGAAGCTATAAGTTGGCTTTTGAAGACAAAAAGGAAACAGAGGCAAACAACGTCAAATACAGAAAGACTTTGTTTGTGTTAAAGCCAAGACAATTACATTGAGTAACCTTATTTGGGTACAAATTCAAGCTCATAAAAATAAGGAATAGAATAAATAACAAGATCATGAAACTTTGTCCAACAATGATCAATGAATATTTGTTCTTTCTTTATTATATCTTCTATCTCCTCTAATGTTGGCTGCATAAGTTGATGTGCTCTCACTTCATAGTAGAGCTCCTCAGCCTTTGTCTCGAAAGCCTCTTCCCTCAAATTTTGTTCCAATTCATCTATAACCAAGTCATCCCAATACGCAGAATCTTTATTTTTGAAGTCATCGAAGTCTTCGATGAAGTTTTCTGCTTCGTACTGGGCATGAATTCGGAGAGATGAAAGTTGATCCAAAGATTGGATGGTGGCCTTGGAATTCTGATGCCAGTGGAGGAGTAACGGAAGTTGGTCCAAGAACATGTGAAGTTCTGCTTGGGCAATGGGATTGAGGACATGGCCCCTAGTCAGAATATCACAAGCCCATCGAAAGTTCTTGAGAGGGATGTCATCCTCAAGAACATTGAAGGGCAAGTGAGAGAAAGCCGCAAGCAGAAGTTGAGCTTGTTTCGCTCAGCTGGAGTGGGAGATGATGGAGGTTTGTAAGGTGGAAAAATTTTGTCCATGGGAAGGGCAAGCCTTAATTTCTCTGTCCAGGAAAGAGTGGGAGGAGAAGAAGGAGTAGATGGTTCTGCTTCAGAAGATGGAGAAGGTGTGGATGCTTCTATTCCAGAAGGTGAAGAAGAAGGATATGGCACAGGAGCGGAAGGAACAAATGCATTAATATAGTCGAGCCAGTCAGAAGAGCAAATTTTTGCCTTCTTGGCCAAAAATGAAGGAGTATACCCTTGTGATTCTTCCAGATGCCGGGCAGTGTGCATTGTCCTTGTGGGCATAGAGGATGTGTACCAGGCCACAAGCAGATTCTCCTCCAAACTACGTCGAAGGTCAATAGGCACATAAGGATAGACCACAGAGCTTCGAGCGTAAGAAGGAAAATGTAAAGGGTCAGTGAACTCAACAAAATAGTGATTAATTCGTTCCCTCAAGTCCCAGGACTCAGGTGCTGACCAGTTTGTCCATCCGGAAACCCCAGAAGATGAAGAAGTTGTAGCTTCATCCCAAGTAGAGGTTTGTGAAGAAGAACTCCCTAAGTCCATATTTGCAACTTGTTGAAGCAAAGGCTTGAGAGTAGTTCGTTCAAAGTACAAGGGGAGTTTAGAGGAAGAACTTCTTGTATCTGTAAATTTGTAAATCAAAGGATTAAGGGCAATGTGTTCGTAGTCCAAAGGTTGATAATCTGCAAAAGCCTCCATGACCTGCATATAGAAGGGCGGGTAAAGGTGGCTAATGAATGCATGGAGATTCTTTCGAGAAGAAACAGCATTACTCAATGGCTCTTCGTATGCTTGATCAGTAGAGTGAGAAGTTGATTGAGCCATAGTCCGTTCGAATGCTGAAGGTATTGGGATGTTCGATAAATTGAGAGTTAATGCAAATGATCATCAAATAGGTGACGGTTGTGTTTCCTGAAGATAGATTCCATGCACATTCCAAAAGCGCGGGAAAAGCTTTTGATCCACTAATATCTCCAAGTGTTGGGTATATTAGTGCGGGGGGTAATATTGGCTACATATTTTGTAAAGCCAAATCATAGTTTGACACGTGGCAGATTAAGGGTATTATGGGAAGAAAGTTCAAGTCCTCGATCCTGATCGAACACGTGGCAATGAACATTGGTTCTTACGTGATCTGAGTAGCACTAGATCAGTAAAGAGATACAAAGTGACGTGACTTCAACGGTTACTCATATTCAAATTCAAATACAGGAGGGAAGCTCAACTGCAAGAGATGGCGTAGTGGGACTACTTCTAAGGCAGCATGATCAGCGATCATGGAGGAGCAGTTCGACAGTCTGAAGTGCAGTTCGAAGGTCATCTTTGACAAGTATAAATAGCAGGGAAGCCCTCAGAAAAACCCCCAGACTCAGATCAGACAAACCAGTTTTTACTTCATATTTTCCCTTTCCAGTTTACATTTCTTGTTCTTTAAATACCTGCACTTTAATACCAGCACTGCACTTCGATTCATAGGAGTAGTTTCAAGTAGATTCAAGTAGACTGTTGCTGTAAACCTCTTCGAGGCTGAGTTTGGACTATTGTAAGTGTTCATTTTAATGAAATACTTCGATTGTTCTTCATATTAACTGTTATTTCTCTTAATTTCTCCTAAGTCAAGCCACCAGTAAAAGTCCTCTTCATTGAGGCTGAAAAAACTAAAACACAATAGTCTGATAATTGGTTGGCAATTATAGTTTCTGTAAGGACTGATTGATCCTTGCTGGCACGCTCGCATTTACAAAAATACCCTTCGAAAAGCCAAAAAGCCAACAATTACATGTTTTGTTGATTATTTTATATCACTTCTTTATTTTCAGTAATTTTTTAATAATTATTTTTAAATAAAAAAATCTATTATAGATGACCAAAAAAAAAAATTAACTTTGCTTGGTTACTCTTTTCTAAAAATACTTTTCAAAAAAATTTATTTTCTTATTTTTTGTATTTTTTTGTTTTTATTGAATTTTTTTAATATTTTAAGTAATTTTTTTTACTTTTTAGACATACCTAACATAAATATACATTTTAAAAATTTACTAAATACCAAAAATACAAAAAAAAAATATGAAAGTTCAGTATATTTTTTGTATTTTTTAATTTTTTAAAATATTTTTTCACAATTTTTTTACTTTTTAGATACATCAAAGGGTTCGTTTAGGAAGTGGGTTGGCTTTTTGACTATTTTTAGTTTGAGGCTAAAATATCTCGGGCATGACTTTTTGACTTTTTTGACTCTTTTAGATTTTTTTTGAAAGAAAAATGTAATGATTATCGGTTAGATGTGATATTTTGTCTTATTGGGCTAAAATATCCTATTTTGTTTTATATGATTATTTTAGTCCTAAGCTATCTTCCCAAACAAACTCCAAGTAAGGTGCATCTAAAAAAATAAAAAAAATATTTAAAATTTTAAAAATATTCACTAAAAATAAAAAAATATAAAAATCAAAAAACTTAATTTTTTAAAAAATTTAATCCAAAAAATTCAAACCTTTGTCTTTCTTTATACATATCTCTAAAAATTAAAATATATTAATTACATTTGGGGTCAATAATTTCGATGATCGTAGCAATATTGATCTGTGTAAAGTTTGGAGGACTCAAATCCCAAGAACTGAGGCATAAGGCAGAGTAGTTTGCAGACCTTCTCAGATGGGTTTTTCAGTACAAGGCTATTCTCGCTATCTTCGGTATGAGATTTTTTTTTTTTTTTTTTTTTTTTTTGACTATTTTAATTATAAAAAGACAAAATAAATTAAAAAATTAATAAAATAAAACATCACATAATAATAAAAATTTTAGTCTCCTTAAGGAGTTGTTTGAGATGTCCTAAATGAGTGTACTTTTTGACTTTTTGAACTAAAAAGTTGAGAAAAAAATATGGTTATTTCGATTAACTTTTTAACTTTTTATAAAAAAATGTATATTAAAAAATTATATAAATTAGTGTGTAGGGAAAAATTAGGATTAAGAGTTGTGCAGCCGTACTTTTTAACTTTTGGTGAATAGTGATAATTTTTTAACTTTTTGAGTAACTTTTTAACTTTTTAGTTTTTTTTCAACTTGCCAAACTTGGTCTAAAATTCATAAAAATACAAAATATGCTTAAATAGCTAAAAAGATAAAATGTCACCTCCAACCTATAATCATTTAACTTTTTCTCACAAATATCACATTTAATTATAAAAAAATCCAATCATCTTTTTAAATACAAAAATTTTAACCTACTAAAATAACCAAAAACTAAAATAGTAACTTTCCAAATACTCACATAATCATTTTATTTTTTTCTCTTACAAAAATTAAAAAAATCATAAAATTCATCTCAAACGAGACTTTTTAACTATTCCAGATTAAAATAGTTAAAAAGTCAAAAAAATCAACCAACATGAAGGCTCTGTTGTTAGGTTTGTGTGGACCTGAAAAAAAATCATACAACTCCCAGTGGTTGAATGTGTTCTCTTTTTTAAGAGAGAAAGTGAGAACAGAGAAGAAAGAAAATGAGAATAGATGGGCGAATGTATGTGTTGTGTGCAAAATGTTTTCTCAAAATGAGAGAGTGGGAATGTCATGAGATGAGGTGGTCCATTTTCAAATTTTTTTTAAATTATTTATTTATTTATTTTCCCTAACTAAAACCCTGTTAAAGCACTCCTCCCACAGGTCCCCCCCCTCTCTCTCTCTCTCTCTCTCTCTCTCTCTCTCTAAAAATGGGACCTCATCTCTTCTTTCCCAAATGGTCCAACTCCAAAGACCTTGCATATCCATATCACAAAATATATTAGCAATATGGTGTATATTAGTTAATGTCAAATATTCTCAGCTGATCAAATTACAATATTAGCAATTTAAACTTCAATACATAATCAATTAAAATAATACGTAATGACGAATATTTAAAACTTGATTTGTACTCCAAAACATCTCACACGCTGGCTTGTACACTCCCATATAACTTTGATGTTTGTCTATTTAATGCAAGTGGTCCTGTAACGAACATAAATATTGAGTATTTTCTTACAATAAATCAAGATTTCTTAGATAAAATTTTAGGGATAAATTCACTTTTTACTGTTGAAAGATTGTAATTGTCAAAAGTGTCATTTTATTTTTAAGGATGAAATTAGACATTTGGTAATGAATTACTATCCTGTCATGACCAAAATTTTATTTTAAAAAAAGTATACCATTTAGCATGAAATTATTTGGTTCTTAAACATATATTTATTATCGGCATTTTCAAAATTTTGTCACTAATGCTGTGTTTGGTTGAGGAATTTGGAAAGGAACTTAGAAAGAAAAAGAAAAAGAGTAATATTAGAAACCCCAAAAATTTTACATTTTCTCTTTTTCTTTCCAAATCTCTCAACCAAGTACAATTTAAGAATTTTTTTTATATTTTCTTTTTACGTTTCGTGGCCACTCACATAATGAGTGGAATTGGACTCTAATTGTATTTTGCAACAAAACCTTTATTTTGATAGTGAAAAAGTTTAGTTCCTTAGTGATAAGTTGTATTTTTGGTTTTCAATTTTTTTTCTTTTTTTTGACATTTTTTGGTTAATGTTATTATAACATAATGAAGAACAAATGGGGATTACTGCGAAAGTTTACACTGTCAAATGCCACTATTATATAGTTTTTATTTATTTTTTATGCCATAGCGTTATGTAAACTCTCATATGGTTATAGATTTTATATGTTAATGGGTGCAAGCATTTGTACACTGAATATGTGTTTGTTGGTCCCTCTTTATGCATCAATTGTTTTATCTTTATTACCCATTATGGATATGGATATAAATATGAATGGAAAGTGCTAAAAATTGGTTCTCCAAATATTTTTTTAATATTTAATGTAGTAGTAGCCTTTTGATCACAATCTAATAAAAAGTAAACCACAATAGGCTATGATGTAATTAACAACTATACTTTGTATAATAATTACAAAAATCATTTGGTGAGTTAAGAATTTCAGCGTGATTTATGATATAATAAGATAATCATTTTTGTTCTTATTTTTTCTAAAAAATTTGTGAAATTTTACACTGTGTTATTGAGTGATATATAATCACGTTGTGTTTTCAGAATACTAAATAATTGCTCGTATACTATAGCAAGAGCATCTCCATAAGATTAATTAAACTTTTAATTATATTTTTAATTTAAGAATTACTTTTTTTTAATATTTATTTTAGCTAGTCATTTTTAAACCTATTATCCACTAAACTCTTTATACTTTCTACATTATTTTTAATATAAAATCATGTTTAATAAAGTCAACACAACTATGACAAAAACATAAAAAAGAAAATATTTTGTTAATGTTTGGCTGGCTAAAATTTTTACTCACATATGCTGACCCTGAAGTAAAATTGCTAAAATAATTTATTTGATAGAGTTGAATTTTTTGTAAATGTTATATATATATATATATATTATATTTGATGGAGTTGAATTTATTTATTTAAAAAAAAAATTAAAACTAAAAAGTGCCTTTGGAAATTTTGAAGTCAAAGGCACCCATAGAAACTGGGGGAGTGAGAAAGTGGTGTTTTAAAAGCTTTTTACATTTATTTATGACAGATTGTAAATGATTGGTTGCAATTGTATAGGATTGCAGTACTGAGAGTTAGGGTGGTCCATCATTGGACCATCCTACATGGCTACATCAACACCACTGAAACTGTACACCTGGGGGTCAATCAGCTTTTTCTGATTCTGATTCTGATTCTGATCTGACCAGAATAGCTCTTGCACCTAGTATTGGATTTGGATCAATTGAAATTTCTCTACAAATCAAGTGGTTTTCAATATTGGCAGAGCCCTGGTTATTTTGATTAAGGTCTCATGTTTTTGGATTATTTGACATAATTGATATAAGTGAATTTATTTAGATTATATTATTATTTTATTTTTTTTATATAATTTTTCATAAAATATAAAAAATATATTTATTTTAATCATCTTAAACGATCCTATCTAATCTCAATCATCCATTCGAGATCAGAAACTTCTGCCAATCATGTGGTTTTAAATATTTGGAGCATTTGGATGGAGGGATGACAAAGCCGTAAATATGAGTTCAGCCTAATATCACTCTTGAGTTTTAAGTACTAAAGTGAAATCTTTATTTAAAAAAACATACTAGGAAATCAATTCCAGCTTCTATGTGAATCATCATGAAAATGTTGTCTCTAAAATTTCTTTTTTTTTTTGTTAAAAAAAAAAAACATTAGTGACAAAAGATTGCATGCCAAAAGACTTACAGTGTATTTGGTTTGTGTTTTGAGACAAAGAATTTGATCACAAAATGATAATATTAATTCATTATTAAATACTATCTAATCTCGTGATTAAAAATACAATAATGTCATTTTTATAATTAAGATATTTTGTCCCAAAAAAAGATTATGTCCATAAATTTGTCTCTAAAACTTATTTTGTTATAATGTAATATAAAATTCGCCTCAAAATACTATGATCAATTACAAATGGCCAATGATCAACCTAACTTAAGGGATTTTTTTTCTTTTCAATTTTTAGTTTTTTATGGTTGAATTGAATTTTCCACTGTTGAATTGAATTTTCCACTATAAAATTTCTTTAGTTTAAGCACTTGCATAAGTTTGGACACGCAGATATATAATCAATCTTGATAAAAAAAAAAAGCATTATTCCCTTTTTTTTTTCTTTCTTCTTCTTTTTTTTTTAAATTTAATGGTTGAATCAAATTTTTAACTTCAAAATTTCTTTGTTTTGAGACATTGCCTACGTATGCATCATGCATGCATACGTATAATATAACATAAACAAATTCTACAAATTAATAATTTTTATTAATAAATGTCACTACAACATATAAGAGTTTTAGAGACCAAATATTTTGACCTTTAAAAGTGAAATTTTTTTTACAAAAGACATTTAAGGACCAATTTTCATCATCATAATGATAGTCGCTAAAAGGTCGTTTCGAAAAGTTAAATATAAGACTTTTAGTGACAAAATTTTGAAATGTCACTAATAAATACACTTTTAGAGACAAAATAATTTGGTTTCAAAATGGTTTATTTTTTGTGACAAAAAATTTGATCCCAAAATGATAATAATTCATCACTAATGTCCTATTTTTATTGCTAAAAATATAATAACGACACTTTTCTCAACAAAATTATTTGGTCCCGAAAAAATTTTTGTCCTTAAATTTTGGTTTCTAAAATCTTAATTTTTTTTTTTGTAGTGTGTCTCATGTAATAAAAAAAAGTTATATATTCTAAAACAAAATCTATTTTAATAATGTAATAAGTATTATATAAATAAATTATAAAATTTATTGAATTTGTTTAGCATTATATATATATATATATATATCTTTATCTGGACATCATAATCACATTGAAACCGTACAAGTTGCACAGAACCTCAAGCATGCTCCATGGCACAAATGGGTACATCTATTTCCCTACTACTATTGGTTGCATTAATTGTGAATGATGGTATAAGAAAATAAATACCATCTATGGTCCAATAATATTATATTATTTTTTTTAGATAGAATAATATTATACTAAATTGAGTGTATATATATATATATATTTTTTTTTGAACCGAGTGTATATATTATATACCATTCAATTCCTAAGGTAGTTGTCATATTATTATTTGACATTTATATATCCTGTTGAAAAATCGTAACATTAAGTTCTCAAGATAGATATCATATTATTGGGCATTTATATATTTGTTGAAAAATCATATCATGCCGATGGTTACATTTTTTGGACTTTTCTGTATGTTCTTTGTGGGCATCAAATTCCATTCCTCCTAATTCATTGGCATTTTTGGATATACCAGTCTTGGTAATTTAATGGTTGAGCGAGTCAGGCACTATTTGTTTTATAAATTTGGAAAGAGATTTGAAAAGAGAAAAAAAAAAATGTGTGAAATATAGTTATATTTTACTCACATTTCACTTACATTTTTCCTTTCTCTTTCTCTTTTCAAATCCCCTCTCAAATCCATAAATTTTAAATGAATTATAAAATTAAATATCTTAGATTTCACTCCATTAATGGAAAAATTTAAGCTTAACCTAAGTGGATGAATGCTTGTATTTGATCAAAGTAGTCTCCCCTTCGAAACTCCTAGATTGAAATATAAAAATAAAATAAAATAAAATAAAAAAAAGGTGGGGCATCATCCAGACTTGTATATTCTTAAATATCCTCAAGGGGGTAGGAAATGAAACATTTAACAAGGAATCCACATTTTATCTGATACTCTCAATAAATGAAAAATTATAAAATATACCAAATGTGTTATTCTTATTTTTCTCAATTAGAGAGAGTGTTTAGATTTGGTATACTCATATTGAGATCAATTTTGATGATCTGAACCGTTCACTTTTTATGATTCGTTGAGTAGAATATTAATGCAAAAATTAGATATCGGTAGTTATATGCTTGAATCAAATTTATCTTGCAAAAAAGAAATTGCTATTTTTGAAATTATATTTATCGTCTATTTTTTTAGAACAAATATGATTCAAACATATAGTTGTCGATATCTAATGATCTTAATTTTTTGCATAAGTATTCTACTCAACGAGGACAATCAAAATTGATCCCAAAATGGACCTACTAAGTCTAAATATTTTCACAAATTGAGATGATAACTTAAAAGAAATTAAACCCATTCGGAGACTACAGAATGAATTATGACATCGCAATTGATGGAAAAATATTCAAAGAGCACATAATCAGGAAAATTATACTAATTCTATGATAAAATTAATCGGATTTAAAATGATTTTGTTTGTATCCATACTCGTTAAAACTAGTCTCCTTTTGCAACATCAAAATCTTCACCCAATTTTGTTTTTTGAATGGACAGTGGAGATCCCATTTGAATGACATGCTTTTAAGGTCAGGATGTAACCAATCCCACGAGTCATTTAATGGACCGACGGTCACGATCGATTTGTTAATCTATCATCATTCATGCATACAATCTAGTTAGAGATCAGTTAAATGAAGAAAAAAAAAACATTTCCCTTCTTTTAAAAAATTGCAAGTGAAAGTCAAACAATGGATTTCATATCTCAAATTATATATAATTTCAATCTCCAAATATGTTTTCTTGCTATGAAATTTTTTTAAAGTGCAAAACAAAAACAAAAAAGTTGATACTTTTGGTAAATATTAAAAAATTAACTTTTCCTTTCATTGTTAGTGTTCTAATTAATAATTTTAATGGGTTTAACTTGTTGCTAAGATTAGAGGTGCGTGCGTTGCGGATCGGACGGTCTGAGAGTAAAATTATAAACCGAATAGCGGATTAGTGGATTGGCGGATTGACAAATTACAGTTTAAGCAGTTTTGGACGGATTGAAAAATATTCTAACCAATTATCAAGTCTTTGCATAATATATAACACTAATTTGCATAATATTTTTCATATATATAACACAAACTAATTTATATAATATTTTTTATATATATAGCTACTAATTTGTAATAAATTTCACATATTAATCTCTTTTACACTTATTTTTACTTTGATATTTTATTATAGGTTGAAAAAATATATATGTATTAACTATAGTCGAACGGAGCAGTTTCGAAGGCGAATTATAAATTTTAAAGTTTAAATCGCGATTAGCAGATAGAGCGGTACAAATTGATGTTGATCGATGCGGTTTTAGCAGATTTGGCAATATTTTACACAGCCCTAACTGATCAAGAGTTCAACCATCTCTATTTGGATATGAGTTTATTCCCCTACATTTATAATAAGAAGACAAAAATATTTAGGAACAAAAAATCATTTACCTAAAAGACTCCATATTGATACAAAGTACTTTTAATATGAAAATATTACTTTGTCATTTCATTTAAGTAACAATTTGAGGATAAAGGATCTGTGCATTGATTTTTTTTTTTTTTTTAAAAAAAAATCGGACCTAAAATTGATGACTATTAGAGGCAGAACTCCGTACCATAATTGAAAACATTAACAAATATTTGAAGGCTTTTCAATAGCTATGTCAAATTTGAAAGCATTAATCTAGTTTTTATTTTTCTATACCTTCATTGATACATTATACAATTGATTTTTAATTAATGTGGTGAGATTGATATTTGCTTTTCCCCTTTCTCAGACATCAAAACATGAGTTTTCAGATGGATATAGAATTGAATGTTTTTCCCATTATTCATTTATTGAATTAAATTATTTGATAGCTAAAAAATTCATGTATTTTCATTTTGATTATGGTTTGTAATAACCCTTGAAGGTCCACCACCGCCACCCACCATCATGTGAACGATGGCTTGGTGTAGTCCATAATTACTCAATAATATTTTACATTGTGAAAAAAAAAAGACTTCTAAAAACAAAATTCACAACATTGAAGAGATAGAGCTATCTTAAACTCAAAATGTTTTTATTTTCATAAGAAAACAAAAAATAAGAAGTTTCTTGGGGGACCAGACCACCTCTGTCACAACTTGTACGTAGCACAGCCACACAACCTCATTGGGTGGACCCCAACCCAATTCTAGCGCATGATGATAGGTCACCACGCCACACACTAGAGCAAAAATATGAAATTGCTAAACAAATATATTTTTATTTTTAAATTTTTTTTCTTACAATCTAACGTGATGAGCAATAATAAAATCTTAAAATATGAAATATGATTCAATAAATTACTCTTCAAACTAAAAATACCATAAAATGGTGACTAGTGTTGTGCCTTTTAGCACTGGTGTTTCACCACTCTCATTTAGGGCTGAGTAAGAAATTCGTGAAATTCGTAATTCGATCCAGTCCAATCCAATCCGATAGATTTGGATTGGTTTTTTGAATCCGTGGTTCGATTCCGGATTGAAGAATTAAAAATCCGTAGTCCATGGATTGGTTCCGGATTGAACCCCACGATTCCGGATTGGAACCGATCCGAACCGCATACAAATACTCTATATTTTTATTATACATCCTCTCCCATAGTATCTTCTCTTATTCCATATAAAACCTAAACTCAAATCTAAACCTGCATCATATTTTCTTTTATTACTTTTATTTGTTAGTTTTTAGTTTTAATTTGTAATGGTTTAAATACTTATGGTGAAACCAATTTTCTTATGGTTGTTTAAATTCTAGAACAGTATGTCGCTATTATAGAAAGACATGTTGCTATTGTGGAACTAATATAGCGCTATGTTTATGTTTTTATGAAATTAAAGTGTTATATATATATTTTTTTGTTATTTAATTATGTGAATCCGTGGTCCTAAACCGATCCAATCCGTGTTTAAATGGATTGGTTCGGATTGGTTCCATGATTTAAACGGATTGGATTGGTTCTAATTTTTCAAGAACCGTAAATAATGGATTGGTCTTGATTTTACCCCAATCCGATCCAATCCGGACCATGCTCACCCCTACTCTCATTCTTGAAATTGTTTATATACTAATTATTTATTCTTACAAAAAAAAAAAAAAATTAACCTTATGACCAATGTTATCAGTAAGGCCAATATTTTATTTTTTATTTTTTTGTCTTTTCCTAACTGTATTGGCTTTTTTTTTTTAATTTGAACAAAAAGAAAATGAAAAAAAAATTAAAAGACCAATACAATCTTGTTTGGTACAAAGAATTTGTTCAGTGTAATTTTTTGTGATTTGAAAATTAATAATCCTGTTACCTTCTGAACTTTTGATAATAACATTTTCTACCTTTTATTTTTTTTTTTTTTTTTTTTTTTAGTTTAGTTAACCTATTTTCTATTATGAGTTATAAGTAGAAATTGTATTAAATATTTTTAATAAACTTTTTGAAAAAAAAAATCGTAAGGAATCTTAAATAGTAAGTTATTTTCTTAAATAAAAAATAAAAAAAAAAAAAGAAAAGAAAAAATCCATAGACCAAGTGAAAGCGAAACGGAAAGACTTGGGCTCTGTTTGGAACGATTTCAAAAACGAGTTTTTTACTCCCACATTTGAATATGATGTTTGGATAGGCATCTCTTGGATATTAAAGCAATACATTAATCTAATATAGTGGGGCTTTTGTGGGTGTTTGTAACATGTAAAAAATATTAATTTATTTGAGAATTTCTGAAGCCGTGATGGCTTTGTTTTGATGCTAAATCATGGGAGTTCCTAATAGACTATTGGGTTAATTTATTCTATTGTTGTTACAAGAAGAGATGGATGGGTGCACATAATAATTGTTTATGCGGTGTAATATTTTATTAGGTTTGTGAGATTGAGGTGGATCTTGGTAATTTGAGATTAGCTTGGAAAATATTATTTTAGCTGTTTGAAAGTAAGTAACCCTTTATCACTGTTGGTTCATTTTTATTTCTATCGAATCGTTTAAAATCATAAATATTTATTTATATATATCTATGTATATAATTGGGATTGCTGCAGATTATATAACATATACGGGGTCACAAATTTGAAAATCTTTAAATTTAATATAATTTCATACAACGTCTACAGAAATTTTATTTTCTAACATTCTCAATATAAGTCAATTCAAACAAGATGTCACAAAAGTGATCTCTCTTGTCTAGATTGTTTTATATGGAATGTTTTGATGTTCATGTCTATGTATCTCATGCGGGTATTTATCGGTCCAAAGACATGATTAAGACTTGGCAGAATTACACACACATTTTGTGGTGATAAACATGTGTCAATTGTCAAGAAAACCTAATGTGAATAATAAATCCATCAAAAGATAGATTTGTTATTTGACATAACTTATTGTCAATGTTTGATCATTACAACAAGAATACCACTTACAGTTAATATCACTACCCAAAGGCTTGGTATTAATGTTGTGCTAGGTATCTTAAGATGTTGTCATTAAATTAATTTATTTAGAGATTATCTGTTTGGTAACTTAATGTGAGCATAATTGTTTATTCCTTTACACCTTATGAGCTTTGGGTTAGGCGAAAGCCTAGTCTAAAACATTTGCATGTGTGGGGGTGTCCTGCTGAGGCGAGGCCTTATAAACCTCATGAACGAAAATTGGACTCTAAAACCATTAGCAGCTATTTTATTGGCTATACCGAACGATCACGGGGTTACAAGTTTTATGATCCCACAAATAGGTCAATATTTGAGACGGGAATTGCAACATTTTCTAGGATGTTGAGTTTGGGGGGAGAAATCTTGATAGAGACATTGTCTTTGAGGAGGAAGCAGGAGTAATCCCACTTCCTACTACTACTTTTGACCAATCACAGGTTCCTATACCTGTCATTGCTCGAGAAGTAATTTCGGATCCTCAACCAGACAATGTTGTTCAAGATAATATAGTTCAAAACCCCATTCAAGATGAGGTAATTGTTCCTGAGGAACAAACTCTACAACCTCAACCTCAAGAATCTGTGCCATTAAGGCGATCCACAAGAGAAAGAAGATTTGCACTTTCAGATGATTATATTGTAATTTCCAGGAACATGAGGTTAATTGTCAACATAAATTTCAGAACATAAACCTTACACTTCGAATCATTTACCATGTGTGTTATCAAGAAATCAAGACAAAATGACATACCTGAATCCATTGATGAACGGTTAAACGGAAGTGTGATTATAAATAAACTCTTTGTTATTGATTATGTTGTTGCCTTCTAATCCTTTCCCCTTTGGTGCCTTATGTTTCTCCTTGAGAGGATTTAGGAAAAATAGCAGTGTTCTTTTTTTCACTTGGGAAGGAATAGGGACCATAACCTTTTAAAGGTTGTAATTGGTTTTCAAAACTGAAAGGTTGTGGAAGTTCAAAAGGAATGAAAACCAACTTTAACCATTATTGGTTTTAATGTCTATTTATTGGTTTTCAAAACTGAAAGGTTGTGGAAGTTCAAAAGGAATGAAAACCAACTTTAACCAATATATTTTAATTTCTATTTCTGCCCCTCATAGAAATAGAAATTATACAACTAGTATCTACACATTAGGTCCATAACACATATACCCTTAAGCCTATTAACTAAATTGAATCACTTAAATTGTAGGCTTCTTATAAATGATAACACCACATTTAATTATGTGGTCCCATTGAGACATTATCTAACAATCTCTCACTAGACCACATATGTATCCTGAAAAATGTGCTTAACTTTAGTGAGCTCAGAAATTTGTTATCATAACTTGAGGGTATCCAAACAATCTTGTCCATTAACTATATTAATATAGGATCAAAGCGGTCTTCGTTACATCAATCGTAACTCGACCCACCAATGGTCACGTATACTAATATAGCTAAATGACATAGATCAATCATGGATGCGTAGCATGGAAATTACATGTGATGTGATCCATACATGCCTATTTCCAACTGGTCCTACTTAACTTTATTGAGATCAATACTTCACAATACGTAACAGAGCGTAATAAACTGAATATTTCATTTCTGCAGAAATTAATCTAATTACATAGATAAAACTCAAGGCTGACATAAAGCAGTAATATAAATACAAACTCCCACTAAACCAGAATGTTCTCAAATAGAACAACACCCATCTGAGCAGTGTGCTCATGAAAAACCTTGAGTGGTAGTCCCTTCGTAAGTGGATCCGCTATCATGGAGTTTGTCCCAATGTGCTCTATGGAAATCTGTCCACTCTGCACTCTTTCTTTTACAACTAGGAACTTGATATCAATATGCTTTGATTTTGTCGAGCTCCTGTTGTTATTGGAATATAAAACTGCAGACTTATTGTCACAATATAACTTAAGTGGTCTTTCAGTGCCTTCCAAAATACGCAACCCAGTGACAAAATTCCGCAGCCATATCCCTTGGTTTGATGCCTCATAACATGTTACAAATTCTGCGGCCATGGTGGATGAAGCTATGAGCGTCTGCTTTGCAGACCTCCAAGAAATTGCTCCGCCAACTAACAGATAAATATAGCCTAATGTGGATTTCCTACTGTCTTGGCATACAGCAAAATCGGAGTCGGAATATCCAATGACCTCTAACTTATCCGATCTCCTATATGTGAGCATATATTCCTTTGTTCTCTGTAAATATCGCATAACACGCTTGACTGCTTTCCAATGATCCATGCCAGGATTACTTAAATATCTGCCTAACATGCCAACTATAAACGCAATATCCGGACGCGTACATACTTGAGCATACATTAGACTCCCTACAGCCGAGGCATAAGGAATCTTCTGCATTTCTTAAATGTCAAGACTGTTCTTCGGGCATTGGCTGAGACTAAACTTGTCTCCCTTAGCAACCGGGGTTTCACCTGATTTACAATTTTGCATGCCAAATCTATTGAGTACTTTTTCGATATAGCTCCTTTGTGATAATCCCAGAATACCCCGAGAACGATCTCGGGGTATTTCGATTCCTAATACAAAGAAAGCATCACCAAGATCTTTCATTTCAAAATTCTTAGATAGAAATCTCTTGGTGTCATGCAATAAGTTTATATCGTTTGTGGCAAGCAATATGTCGTCAACATATAAAACCAAAAATATGTGTTTACTCCCACTGAACTTGTGATACACACATTCATCAACAACATTAGTTTCAAAACCATACGAAGTGAGAACTTAATGAAATTTGAAGTACCACTGACGAGAAGCTTGTTTGAGTCCATAGATGGATTTAGTCAATTTGCAAACCATATTCTTTGGGTCTCCTGACACAAAGTTTTCTGGCTGCACCATATAAATTGTTTCTTTAATGTCACCATTAAGAAAAGCTGTTTTGACATCCATCTGATGCAACTCAAGATTAAAATATGCAATAAGCGCCATAATTGTCCTAAAAGAATCTTTCGAAGAAACTGGAGAGAAAGTTTCTTTAAAGTCAATTCCTTCTTTTTGAATAAAGCCTTTGGCTACAAGACGTGCCTTATACCTCTCCACATTACCATTTGAATCCCTTTTGGTTTTAAATATCCATTTACAACCTACGGGCTTCGCACCAACTGGTAATGAAACAAGTTCCCAAACTTTATTGTCTTGCATAGACTTATATTCTTCATTCATGGCTTCTATCCACTTATGAGAGTTGGAACTTTCCATGGCTTCTATCCACTTATTCCTGGAGATATACAATATAATCATCTGAAAGTGCAAATCTCCTTTCTCTTGTGGATCGCCTTAATAGCACAGATTCTTGAGGTTGAGGTTGTAGAGTTTGTTCCTCAGGAACAATTACCCCATCTTGAATGGGGGTTTGAACTATATTATCTTGAACAACATTGTCTGGTTGAGGATCCGAAATTACTTCTCGAGCAATGACAGGTATAGGAACCTGTGATTGGTCAAAAGTAGTAGTAGAAAGTGGGATTACTCCTGCTTCCTCCTCAAAGACAATGTCTCTAACTGGATTTCTCCCCCCAAACTCAACATCCTCAAAAAATGTTGCAATTCCCGTCTCAAATATTGACCTATTTGTGGGATCATAAACTTGTAACCCCGTGATCGTTCGGCATAGCCAATAAAGTAGCTGCTAATGGTTTTAGAGTCCAATTTTCGTTCATGAGGTTTATAAGGCCTCGCCTCAGCAGGACACCCCCACACATGCAAATGTTTTAGACATCATCTCAAGATAATCTCACAATTATGCTCACATTAAGTTACCAAACAGATAATCTCTAAATAAATGAATTTAATGACAACATCTCAAGATACCTAGCACAACATTAATACCAAGCCTTTGGGTAGTGATATTAACTGTAAGTGGTATTCTTGTTGTAATGATCAAACATTGACAATAAGTTATGTCAAATAACAAATCTATCTTTTGATGGATTTATTATTCACATTAGGTTTTCTTGACAATTGGCACATGTTTATCACCACAAAATGTGTGTGTAATTCTGCCAAGTCTTAATCATGTCTTTGGACCGATAAATACCCGCATGAGATACACAGACATGAACATCAAAACATTCCATATAAAACAATCTAGACAAGAGAGATCACTTTTTGACATCTTGTTTGCATTGACTTATATTGAGAATGTTAGAAATAAAATTTCTGTAGACGTTGTATGAAATTACATTAAATTTAAAGATTTCAAATTTGTACCCCGTATATGTTATATAATCTGCAGCAATCCCAATTTACATACATATATAAATAGAATTAACGGTCCAAAAACAAATAGTTTTTTTTTTTTTATGATGTTCAAAATTAAACCGATCAAATCGCAAGATATATCTTTATATATATATATAAATACAGATGTTCATCCATTTGAGAGAAAAAAAAAAAACTGCCCACCGAATCATTTTACAATTCCAGAAAACAGATTGCCATTTCACAAAACAAAACAGGAAAAAAACAGAATTTACATCCATAAGAAAATTTAGAATCTGATTCCAGGAAACTAAATAGAATGAATAAAGCATATCAATTCTGATAAGACACATGATATGCATGCTCTGATACCAATTGTGAAGTATTGATCTCAATAAAGTTAAGTAGGACCAGTTGGAAATAGGCATGTATGAATCACATCACATGTAATTTCCATACTATGCATCCATGATTGATCTATGTCATTTAGCTGTATTAGTATACGTGACCATTGGTGGGTCGAGTTACGATTGATGTAACGAAGACCGCTTTGATCCTATATTAATATAGTTAATGGACAAGATTGTTTGGATACCCTCAAGTTATGATAACAAATTTCTGAGCTCACTAAAGTTAAGCACATTTTTCAGGATACATATGTGGTCCAGTGAGAGATTGTTAGATAATATCTCAATGGGACCACATAATTAAATGTGGTGTTTCATTTATAAGAAGCCTACAATTAAGTGATTCAATTTAGTTAATAGCTTAAGGGTATATGTGTTATGACCTAATGTGTAGATACTAGTTGTATATTTCTATTTCTATGAGGGGCAGAATAGAAATTAAAACATATTGGTTAAAGTTGGTTTTCATTCCTTTTGAACTTCCACAACCTTTCAGTTTTGAAAACCAATAAATAGACATTAAAACCAATAATGGTTAAAGTTGATTTTCATTCCTTTTGAACTTCCACAACCTTTCAGTTTTGAAAACCAATTATAACCTTTAAAAGGTTATGGTCCCTATTCCTTCCCAAGTGGAAAAAAAGAACACTGCTATTTTTCCTAAATCCTCTCAAGGAGAAACATAAGGCACCAAAGGGGAAAGGATTAGAAGGCAATAACATAATCAATAACAAAGAGTTTATTGATAATCACGCTTCCGTTTAACCGTTCATCAATGGATCAGGTATGTCATTTTGTCTTGATTTCTTGATATACACATGGTATATGATCCGAAGTGTAAGGTTTATGTTCTGAAATTTATGTTTACAATGTGGAATTAATTTTCCACAACTCTGCAAAAAAGTCGGTTTGGGAGCGCAATTTTCAAAAAAAAAAAAAAATTTCGAAATTTGGCATAACCGATCGTCCCACCAGACCAATGGACCGGTCCGGCCAGTTGGACCGGGAACCGGGCCTTGTTCCGGTCCGGTCAACCCCCTAAACCCGGAGTGGGAGCAAAACCGGTGAAAACCGGTGACCCAGTGGTCGAACCGGCAAAACCGGTGACCCAGACCGGGTTGGGAGGATCGGACCGGTTTTTTTTTATTTATTATTCTTTTCTTTCTTTCTTTTCAAAATTTTGACTAAAAAATCTTATTTCAAGAGTCTTTTCTTATAAGAAAGAATCTCATTAAAAGCTTGAGAAGATTATGAAAGTCTATTTCTGTTTATAGGAAAAGATTTTTCAAAGAGAATCTACAAAATTCTATGTGGGATTCAATCAAATTATTTAAAACATATTGATTGGAGAGAGGGTTGAAAATTTCATTTCCTTTCAAAATTAAATCTAGCATTCAATCAATTTGTTTGGAGAGAATGTTTAAAAATTTTAATTGCTTTAAAATAAGTGACCTTTTTTTTTTATGTCAATTATGACTTTATTAAATATTATTAATAAATACTATGCAACAATTTTTAGTTTTATTTGATTATTTATATATATTTTTATTTATTTATAATTTATAGTTATATTTTTTAATTATATAATATTAATTATGACGTCACGGTTCGACCGTTTTGACCCGACGGTTGAACCGGTGACCCGTCCACCTAATCCCTTTTCCGGTTCGCTCACCGGTCCGGTTTTGAAAACATTGCACCGGACGTCCCACCAGTCATCCGCTGGTTGACCGAAAAGTGTAAAAAAAATTTTTTTGATATGTTAATTTTTATATATTCGAAAAAAATATTTTCTGAATTTTAAAAAAAAAATTATGTGCTTTAATAGAATTTTGAGTTGTATGTTTAGTTATGAGTTGTAAGTTTTTATATCAAATATCAAATGTCACATCAAAAATTCCCCACTCAATTCAAAACTCTTTTTAAAATTATTTTCAAAACTCTTTCACCAAATAAATTTTTCACACTCAAATCATAATTCCAAAACTCACAAACTCAAAATACAACTCATACTCTCAAATTATAATTACAAAACTCTACCAAACACCATCTTAGACTTTGTTAAAAGTCAAGCTGGCTTGCGAGGAGTAGTGTTGGACGACAAAACGGCCTTTATATCTTTATTTCTAACCGTTCAAAAGTCACCCAATGCCAATCTTGCCGTATTAAATATGCAAAAAGGACTCCCCCCTCTCTCTCCTCATATCACCAACCAATTTTAAAACCCTAATGCATTGGGGAGCTTTCATGGCTAGTATGAGACCCATTCAGGTAGGCCCATCAATCCATTTGCTTTTCTTTTTGCTTTTTTTTGGGTTGGGTTGGGTTGGGTGGGGTGGGGTGGGGTGGGGAGGGGCGAGGAGGTTAGCGGTTTGGGTGTCGGTCAATCTATACACATCTCGATTAGTTTTTTTTTAATCTGATCAAAGATTATGTCAGAATTAAAAAATTTACAAAAAGTTACATTTTTGCTATGTGGCCCTAAGAATCTATCCATTCACTTGTTAAAGCATCATTAAACCACAAGGGTTAGGGAATTATAGAAGATTTGAAAGGATTGAAAACTATTTAATTATTTTTTTTCTCTCACATTGTGTATATGTATTTTTATTGCTATAAATTTTTATTTTAATATGTATCAGTCAAACCCAAACAATCACGCTAAATAATAAAATGGCAGAGACCCAAGTTTTCCAAGTCAAGAAGATTTGGAAAACGACCAACAATTGGTATAAAAAGAAAGAAAAATCACCCCCTTATTGTGTTTATACAAGTAAGTTCTGTAGAAGTTTCAAGACAATGACTTGTATTCTAAAACACAATTTATGCATATAGAATATGATTATGAAACTCGACCTAACTTTCTCAGAATATGTTTATTGTGTGCACTAATGTCATGAATATTTATCTACTCTTTATTATTATAATATAAAATTTCTCATTAATTAATAATATCATCATTAATATCACTATTATACGCAATATTTACACCTTTTTTATTTTATTTTAAAGAAAAGAAGGCTTTCAACTGCTATACATGTTGGTCGGCCAAATGGATTCTTTCAATAAGTAATTATGTACGGACAACAAGGCAATTAAAGAGAATACTATGTGCCATTTTGGAAACATGGTAAAAAATGTCCAAAACGTGGCTACCAAAAATGCCAGAAAAGCCATTTGGCAAGTGCCAAAAATGCAGTCCTAAAATTACAAATTAGGGCCTAAAAAATAAAATAAAAATAATAAAAATGACTCTCTTATGTTGGGTAAGGGTATTTGGTCATTTTAATTTGATTTGACACCATAAATAAATATTAAACTAAAAAGCAAAAAGTCAGCTTTTTACCAACTTCCCAAATCACTTCCAAAAAAGCCAAAAAACTTGGTAAAAAGCCAAAAGCCATAAATAAATATATACGATCCAAAATTACACGTTTTCTCTAACAATTAGAAAATGCTATATGTACAAGAAAAAATATTTTTAGAAATTTATATCTTAACATTTTTATTAATGCAGAGTTAGAACTGCCCATTTTATATGATTTTTTGTGGTCTCCTTAACTAACACGAAAGCAAGTCACTTCAAGTGGCAATTTAAATTTAAAAAAATATATATATATATATATATATATTATAAAAAGAAAACCTTTTGATTTGTTGTCTCACGTCTATCTGTTTATATGAATTTTTGTCTCTTAATATTGGGTTTCTTTCTAAATTTTCTCTGCTCCCTCCTTGTGTGCACACTAGTTTTCTTTTCTTTTTCTTTTTTTAAAAGAATAATCATGTGTTGACAATCACTAGACGGAACTTAAAGCCTTTTCATTGGATAATTATGACAAAAACTTTTACTACAAGAGACAAAAGATGATCTTATAAGTTCTTGGTTTTACATTATTTATCTTAATTAGTGGGCTACTTGACGTAGGATATTGGCATTTTTCTAATGGAAATTAGGGTTAGGTAATGCATGTACTAATAGTATGTAAAACAAATTATCGGCGATCGTCAAATCCCTTTCCACACTTGCATAATCAATTTTGAAAAACCATTTTCATCCCTATTCTGTCTAAAGAGCTTCGAGAAGTCCAAAACATAGTAGCAAAAATTGGACTTCCCTTCGGTAAATACTAGGTAGAATCTCAAAACAAATTGACCCATATGATAAGTACTTCGTTAGTGAGCGAGACGAATGATTCAAAGGTGGTTAGACTCGGCATGTTGTAAGTATGTCGGATCATAATTCTTGATTTTTGGAATGGCCTTTATATAGTTGTTTTTATATTATGGGCTAGATTTTGGGAATAATTATACATAGGTCAGGTTTATGCTCTGGTCGGTATCTTTGAGACTCAACCGGCCCACAGCTCAACCTAACTTAGCTGACTAGGCATTTTGCTTGAATTGAGCAGGCAAGTTCATTGTCTTCAACAATTTGTTTTTACTGCTACAAATCATTTTTTTATGTAGGAGTAAGAGCAAGCAAGTATTGCTTAGGCGTTATCTGAGAAAATTTTAATATTTTAACTTTTTCACAAAAAAGACTTCTTGGTTAGGGCTGACAACCATAAGTCTCCAAAGTTGCAGGCTTAAAAGTCTCAAACCCTACCTTAATTTGCTGTTTTGCCAAAATCATTGTAACATGGTTTCATCATAATCACTGTCGGTGAAGAAGAGAGAAAAAATCATCGCTGTAGCTGAACATTTAGCGACGATATTTTGGTGGTCAAAAATGACATTTCTTATAGTATGTGTTATTGAGTGACCATTCTTTAATTTGTGAAAAAAAACAAAAACAAAAACAAAAACAAAAAAACTTTTTCTGAGGCAAATCAAATGAAAATGACATTATAAGGCCTCATTTAGTTCAAAAGTTATAAGAGGTCAATCAAAAAATTAAAAAGTCAAAAGATTAAAAAAAACAAATCAAATATCTCAATAATTCATGATTTTTCAATATAACTAAAAAAAGTTATTTTAAAACACGATTTCATATCACATAAAGACTAAAAAATTACTAAAAAACTAATTCCTAAACGAGGTCTAAGTATTGATTTTATCATTTTAAATAAAACATCCATCAAAAAGCTTAAATTTCAGAAATGCCAATGTAATCATTTTGATCATAAAGTCAGTATCGAAGTTCTATATATGTGGAGCATGAAGCCCGCTAAACTTTTAATGTGTTCAACATCAGCCCACTGGGCTTTTGATGGATTCATTTCTGGTTTAATGTGTAGTGATTGAGGCCCATTTGTTTCATGTGTGTCAGTCCCTATTCCGGCCCTGTTCAAGTGTTACCTTGTTAACACGAATTGGGACTTGACTATTTTCTGTGTGATTTGGACGGAGTAACATTTGGGCCCAACTAAGTTATGGTGCTCGTTGGGCTACCTTGTTTTGGGCAGGGTAAACATTGCTTGGCCCAAAAACAGAAAGTAAAAAAAGCCCAAAGTTAAAAAAGCCCATGTTTTTTTTAAAAATAAAAAATGAAAACTAGTTTGATACAAAATAAATATCAAAAAGATATTTTTCATTTTTTAAATATTATTTCTAACGTCCTAAAAGATAAAATTATATAAATATGATATGAATTTTTTTATTTCTTTCACCAAATTAATTTTTAATTTTTTTTAAAAAAATTCTAAAACAAGTTTTGAAAATCAAACCAAATATGGTCATCAATTTTTTTTTACTTCATATTTTAACTAGGTCACTTTCTAAAATGATCCTAATATAACCCTAAGAGATTTTGCTTAGTGGAAGGAGAGACAACCAAAAGGATTGTAACCCAAGAGGTCGTAGGGTTGAATTGTACGAAAATTAAACATCCCAAACTTTTGGGCTGCTAGAGATTTGTTCGATCGTTAATTTTAAGGTCTTGGATTAGTCAAGATATGTGTAAACTGGTCCAACATCCAATTATCAAAAATAAATTGGGAAATTTAGCCAAAACCCTTCCATTAGACTCATGTTTGATGAAAAAGACAGCTCAATTTATTTTACTTCATAAACACTTAGAAGAAAATACATAATTGAGTAAGGATAAAATAAAATATATTTCTTTTTTTTTTCTTAGACAATATTGCTAAAGTAAAATTTTATTGTGAATTAGAGTAACATGTTACTGTCAAACAGAATAACTTGTCACGGTGAGATAGAGTAACATGTTACTGTTACTGTAACTGTTTGTATCAATTTTGATGGTAAAATTTTTTTTTTAAAGAATCTCATAGTCAATATGAATCTTATTTGATATATTTTGATGATAGAAATACTAATTTTATTAAAAATCGATATTTACATCAAAAGTTATATTATTTTAAAATTTAGTATTTTGATAATAATATATGTGTTGAACTTTTAAAAAAAAAAATTTATACTTATCTTAAATATATTAAAATTTTATTATAAGAGGATTTTGACTTAAATCTCCAAATAAATTACCCTAAATATAGGGTTTGTTTGGGGTGTCATAAATAAGTGTACTTTTTGTCTTTTTGGACTAAAAAATTGAGAAAAAAAATATGGATGTTCGGGTTAAGTTTTTGACTTTTTAGAAAAAAATATATATATTAAAAAATTGTATAAAGAAGTGTGTAGGAGAAAATTAGAGAGGTGTGGGCCACAACCGTACAACCTGCACAAGTGGAATAGGAGTAGGAAATTATTGGCTACTTTTCGGGCATTACACTGGACGATTTTGTTCGGCCCATGGGGGTTATCACAGGTCCCATTTTGATAATCTAAACCGTTCAATGTGTATAAATCGTTGAGTACTATATGTCTATAAAAAATCACATTGATCGGATATCGATAGCTATCTGATCAGATTTATTTTTTCTCAATCATTAATTATAACCCCATCCATTTGTTGTACATAACTGATTTGATCATATAGTTATCGTTATTCGATCAATGTGATTTTTTACAGACATATAGTACTCGACGAGCTCTACATATTGAACGGTTCAAATTATCAAAACGAGATCCGTGATGGCCTCCATGGGCCAAACAACAGTGTGTGAAAATCACACCCAATCATTTTATTTTTGTCCACAGCCGCAGCACAGCAGCTGCACATACATCAATTCAAAGTTGTACTTTTTGTAAAAAATTGATTTTTTTATTTTTTTTTTCTTATGAATAGTAACACCTTTTTAATTTTTTAAATAATTTTTTGACTTTTTACTTTTTTTTTTTTAAGACTATGCCAAGCCAACCCATAACAAAGCACAACTTGACCGGACCGGACAGTTGACTTCATGTCATATTTTGGCTGAGCAGCATAGTCGCACAAAATTACCTCCAGCAACTCATTTTACCAAATAAAAATAAAAAAAGGGGATTCCATTTTACAAAATAAAAAAGAGCAGAGAGAGAGAGAGGGAGGGGTGGTTGATGGGGATGGCGAAGAAGACAATGGTCATTGGTCACATGACTCGAAATTCAGAGGTTAGGTAAAAGAACGCCAACATCCCACATGCCACTCATGACCCCACTCTTCTCCTCTGATTTACTTATATGTCTCTCTCTCTCTCTCTCTCTCTCCCTCCCTCTGCTAATTTCTTGTTATCTGTCTGTCCTTTCATCACTACTCTTTGATGAGTCTGCAGAATCTACCATTTCATTTTGGCCCTTTCTGATCAGATCAGAATCTCAAAGCAAACCCTAGAAGAATTTTCACTTTCTATAGACTACATTTAGACCTATAAGCAAAGGGTATCAATAGGCTTTAGTTTATAATAATCAATTGGAATGAACTTGATTGCGCTGTAAAAAAACCTCTTTTGGGGCAAAAAAAAAAAAAGAACATTTTGCTTCACTAATTTACTGTATCATAAAAAACACATGTCATTTTACAAAAATAAAAAAATTAAATAAATAAAAAACTATTAGACAAAAGGCATCATGTGATTGCCAGCGTTCTATTAAGAATTAGATTGGGATATGAAATTTATTAGAATGATTTTCCTATTCAATCTGTTTTGTTTTGCAGATTGCTTTGCTTGGCTACTAGTTTACTGACTTAACTAAAGGGATAACTTTTAGTTTACCTTTCTATGATGGATCCAAAGGTCCCTATGTAGGAATGTTCTTGATAATATAAAATAAAAAAATAAAATAAAAAATTTATCATACACCCTCTATACCATATGCATTTTTAATTATATCATTTTCTTCTTTGATTATGACCAATTTTCTTCTTTAATTATGACATTATTTTAAGATATTTGGTTATGATTATTTTTTTAATTATAACTCAAAAAATATGAAATTATATTATTTTCTTCAGTAGTTATAAGGTGTATATGGTACACACCTTTTTAGAGATGTATACCATAATCTTTCCCATAAAAAAAATAATAATGTCTAAAAACAAAAACAAAAACAAAAAATTTGTAACTCCAAGTTTATGCTCTATTTTTAATCTTTTTTGGTTGATAAAAAGTAATAGAGGGACTGAACAATTGTAAAAATCTTTCTTGTTTGTGAACAGAAAACCCCTCACTTGATGGACCAAGAAAACAGAGAAACAAAATAGGGCGTATTGAAGACAACACAAACAATGATGGTGGAGAGAGAAGGAGGGAGGGAAGATGAGAAATGTATAAACTCGAAAATAATGAATGAATGGATCAAGAAGGAGGACATGTAACATCAAATCAAGTAGAAGTTGATTACAACTTATAAAGGAAGATTAGATGTGGACAACCCCGTGGAAAAGGAAAATCCAATTCAAGAGTCAAAAGAATAGAGACCAAACCAAACCAAACCCACTTGAAGATGAAGATAATGTTTTGAGGGTTGTGGGACACATGTTTTGGTGGACACAAATATAGAGAGAAAGAGAGAGAGAGAGAGAGAGAAAAATTAACCTGTTAATTCCTATTTTAATTAGTGTTGGGTCCCCTAAGTCTAGCCCCTAAATATTCCACTAATTTAAGTTCTTGCTTTTATTTAGAAACAAAACGTCGAGGTACGTTGATGTTCTGAGTAAGCTAGCTGTACACAAATAACCTAATAGTTGATAAGCTTCATGTTGTCAAGGGCACTTTATCAAACTGTTTATATATATATATATATATTGAAAAAATTTGTGCAAAATATTTAGTGCAATTTTTATTTATAATTTATGAGGTATAAATGATTTAAATAAAAAATTTTTTTAAAGAAAGTTACTTATTAGGAAGCAACAGAGGAAAATTTTATTTCCACACATCTATTCTTCTCTGTATACACATTTAATGAAATTTTATTTGAATGACAATTGTGTCCTAAAACAAAATTAATATAATAGATATCAAAACACATCCATAATATTATACCAGAATTCTCTGTACACATCCTTTAAAAAAAAAAATCTTAATACACTGTGATTTCATTTGAAAATGTTTTTGGTAGCTCTGTAGTATGTAACCTTTATGCTTTGTTCTCCTCTTCTACTTGTACAGCTACTTCAGGAGATAACTTCTTATATTGTTTTTCTGTGAAAAATCAATTAAAAGGTATACAAAAACTCTAATGCACTGTAAATTGAAAAAAACGTAGACTGACATATGTTTATCTAGTGGTCATAGTTTTTTCATTGTTTGTCACTTCTTACATTTTTAGGGCTCATGAAGACGGTGGCGAGAGGTAGTGCTGCGGTGGTGGGATCTACCTAAATCGCAACACAATCTGACGGAGGTGGAGGTTCAGGGTATGTTTGGTGGAAATGCTGGTGAAAATCGAGGTCCAAACAAACTTTCCAGCGAGAATTATAGTTTGTTTGGATGTGTTAAGAGTGCAGTGGTCGAGGATGACCCGGTTCTAGCTTGGTTCAGTGAATTCAACGACGAAAATGGCAGTTCGGTTCTCTTTGATGGGTTAATTCAAACCCAATTTGGTGGAAATGAAGTTCCAATTTTTGGAATTGAAACAATTCAAGGGCTATCTGGCATACCCATTGAAGGCATTAATCAGTTTGGGAACTCTGGTAGCAAAGAAATTGAGGTTATTGAAAAGAAGAAGAAGGATGGGCGAAGGGGATACAGGTGTGTGGAATGAGGATTAAATGGTGTGTGTGTACAATAGTTATGATTGAAGGATATAATTGTAATTTTTAGTGTGTCAATTGAAAAAATTAATCAATAAACAAATTAATAGGTGTGTGTATTAAGAAAAAATATGCACTGAGGTAATCAAGTGTGTGGAAATAGAATTTCCCAGCAACAGAAGATGTGCTTCAACGACTATTTTTTATTAGTACGAATTTTCAACTTGTTAAAAATTAATGAGAAGGGTGTATGGGGTAAGTTATATAATTAGGAAAAAAAAATTATTCATAAGTTGAATTCATAGTAAACCAAACCAAACCAAACCAAGTCTTAAGTCCCATCAAATGGGGTTGGTTACATGAATCCTTCTTCTTCACGTGGTCCTATCAAATGTCATTTCGTTAATCAAATTAAGTAGGTCTATATCTCTATTTACAATGCTAGCCAACATTAATCTAGACTTACCCCATCCCCTAACACTTTCATCTACCATTATAGCATCGAATCTCTTTTCTACTGCCTCTGTTGGTCTTTGTTGAATATGACCAAACCATCTCAATCAACTCTCTCTCAACTTATCTTCTATCGGTGCTACTCCTACTCATTTCCGAATACACTCATTTTTAATTCTGTCCTGTCTTGTCTTGTCTTACCACACATCTACCTTAGCATCTTCATCTCAATCACACTCATCTTATTTATATGTTATTTCTTGGTTGCCCAACACTCCGTCTCAGACAATATCACTGGTCTAATAGCCGTTCTATAGAACTTACCTTTTAATCTAGTGGGTATTCGTTTATCGCACAGTACCCCAGATGCACTTCTTCGCTTACACCATCCTACCTTAATCCTATGGGCCACATCCGCATCAATCTCCCCCGTTGTTATGATAATTTATCCTAAATAACGAAAATGTTCACTTTTAGGTAGTTCTTGATTCTCAATCTTCACTTCTCCTCTACTTTCATTGTTATTGTTACTAAATTTACATTCCATATACTATGTCTTAGTTCTACTTATCCGGAATCTTTTAGATTCAAGAGTTATTGAAAAATCTAGAAATCCCCTAGATGTTGATTTGTGATTATGTATCAATTTTAAGCAGTAAATAACAATCCCAATCAAACAATCAAGACAAATCGACACAACGATTTTACGTGAAAAAACCACAATTGGACACCTCCAATTGTGATAAAAAAAATCACGGACAACAGCCACAAAACAATCCACTAAGAAGATATAAAGGAATTACACAGGTATACTCTCAATTATCTAGCGAATCCACGCCTGAATTGAACCAACCCCTATGTGCCTCTTCCAACCCCGTCTTCACCTCAGAATTATCTTGACGATGAGCCACTCTAGAATCCACCAAAGCTTCAAGCTCAAATTCTTCAGAATCCACCGAAGAACAACTTTCTCTTTTGTGTAGAATAAACAAACAAACCTTTGATGTATGCTTCTTAACCCATGAGTTGAATACTCAATGAAACATCAAAGAAAACTAGCAAATATCCCCAGATAAAAACCCTAATATCCAAAAAGAAGATTTGGAGAAGACCTTCTAAAATCTGACAGAAACCCATATTTATAGAAATCCAAAGTAATCCTAGTTTTGGAAAAAAACCAATTCCTTATAGAAATCCAGATTTTGAAGCTCGCTCGAGCGAAGCTTCTCTCGCTCGAGCGAGAACCTTAACTCGTGTGATTTCCACTAGTGCCTTCGCTCGAGCCACGAACCCTTCACTCGAGCGAACAATGAGCTCTTTCAGGTTTTTGTATAGACACAATCCTTTGCTCGAGCGAGGACTTCTTCGCTCGAGCGAGAGCGAGCAAGGGCGGACAGCCAACTTTGAATGCAATTTTGCATTCAACTTCGGGTGCGAGTTGACCGGGCAGCTCGACCCCTGTAACGCCCTCAAAATTAAACCCATTAAATATAAAACAAGGCATGCATTATTAAAAGAAAAACATTATATTATTCAAATCTTCAGAGTATTACGAAATAAAACATCAAAATAAATGCCCTACGGGCTTACATCTTGCCAAGCCAACACTTGGACACAATTTCATGAGTTCTAACTCAAAACAAATAAAGCCCTGGGCTTGAATGTTTACATAATTCAAATAAAACAACTAAAATAAATAAAACAGGTCTTCAAGTCCAAATCCTCACAAGCTAAGTCTTTGGAGGTAGTGAACCACCTGAACCTGAAAATGAAGTTCCCATATAGGGTGAGCCACAGCCCAGTAGAAAAATACTAAACCAAGCATAAGAATTAACTAAAGCATTAGCATTCGATACATGGTTAACACAAGATAATCAATTTCCAATTTCATGACACGAATGTCTACATTGTCTATGACATATTGTCTATGACATCTTTCACTTTCCAATATTTATTCAACTTTCCAATTTCATCATTATGGCTCAGAACCTGGCCAACTATACTAGTGATCCAGATGTCACAAAAATAAATGAGACTAAAGCTCAAACCACAACACTTCCATACTTCCAACTGATACACATTATAATGGTGTATCATATCAACAACAAATAGCAATAAGCACACATTTGAGTGATGCTACTGGAGTCCATCCCCTATCTCCTCCCAACAAATCCGGTTTAGAGGTACATCCCCTATCTTCCCCTAAACCGTGGAGTTCATCCCCTATCTTCTCCAAACAACATGTATATGCAATGAAACACACAATTGCCATATACAACACATAATCAATACAAGTAATGTTCTGTATTAATTCAACAGTCAACATAAGTGACTTAATTCCAGTTATACCTAAGCCACATGCAAGGTCTACAACAATCACGACTATCCTCCACCGATAGCCCAAAACGTTATTTCTAAACAAGAAATAAATACAACAATGAATGTAAAATCAACATTCTCATAGGTAAGTATTTAAACTACCCAACTATATCATTAATCTTAATTTCCCCAACTTCATGAATTAAACCCAATTCCACATTTTTCCCTTAAATTAATTATACAAATTAATCTAAGCTAAAACCCTAAGGTTTCTCCCAAAATTACCAAACTACCCCCCACATACCAAAATACCAACACTTAGGATTAAAGCGTATAAATGGAGTAGGAAATCCCTACCTCGAAGAAATAACTCAAAAAGAGAAGACGAAGATGAAGCCCCAAACTCCAAAGTGCTCCAAACCAACAATTGCTCAGATTAAATGAAAGCCCTCACTCTCCTCTATCTTATTTGTAAAGCAACTAGGGTAAAAACACACCCTAACTAGATCAAACCTAGGAGAGAAGGTGAGTTTGGAGAGAGAATGGTCGTAACTAGGGTTTCTGGATCAAAAGTTATTAAAAAAAAACGTTTTAAAACTGTTTCTGCGTATTTAAACTGGACAGGCTCGCTCGAGCGAAGACATGGTCGCTCGAGCGACCAGACACATAAATCCACGCTCGAGCGAAGAAAAGCTCGCTCGAGCCAAAAACTCGATGCTTCAGGTCTGCAACCCAGAAGCTCGCTCGAGCGACGAGATGCTCGCTCGAGCGACGAACTCGAAAACATACACCTCGCTCGCTCGAGCGAAGAAATGCTCGCTCGAGCCAAGAAACACATCTCTCAGGTCTAAGTACTAGACGCAATCGCTCGCTCGAGCCAAGGAAAGCTCGCTCGAGCGAAGAACCAAAAACGAAGACCTCGCTCGAGCGAAGAGAAGCTCGCTCGAGCGACCAAGCCAAAAACTGAACATGCAGACTTGGTTTCTAAACCCAACCAATCTGCAACCAACCTGCTAAACACATCCTATAACCCAAGAATAAGGAATTAAAGGACAACAACAACAAATATAACAGCGGAATCCACGGAACGTAAGTCCGGATACAATAATCAAATGGGAAAAAGACCGGGGTCGCTATAACCCCCGTCATAATTAGCGAAGTGGCAATCTTGAAAGTATTAACATTACAAACTTCTCTGCAAGACTCAATTCGGGTTGGATTCGCATCTAATAAACTCATAGCCTTACTGAAATAAAAGTGCGAAAACAAATACAACTGAAAGGAGTTTTGTCAAACGGGATTGCCAAGAATAAAAACCTAACAATCTCCCCCTTTGGCAATGCCGTGACAAAACACACCTAAGAAGTAAAATCCTAAACACCCAAACCCATTACAACCAACAAAAACAAACTTCTTTCTGACGGTCAAGATCTGCAAAACAACTATTAATGCCACAACAGTCAAGATCTGCAAAACAACTATTAATGCCACAATCTCCAAAACAACTATTAGTCCCGCAAGAGTAAAAAAACAATAAACATATGACTCGATTATCTTGACGCATGAGATAAAAAAATGAATAGATGGAAATTGGAGATTTTAAGAACATGTAGCATGAAAACATGAAAACTAAGACACATGCACCCGACACATGAATGGATGAAATCACATTATGACACATGTGCATGAGAACATGAACAACAATTTTAACAATCTCCCCTTTTTTGTCATGAATTGACAGAGGAAGCTCAATCAACTAAAGCAAGATCAAAAACCACACAAGCAATGATATGATGATGTAAATATCAGGAGCATGCAAGAAGGAAATAATAAGCAAACAGTGCATAGTAACATGCAAAACAACTAAAGCCAATCTCCCTTACCAAACAAATCAAAGTGATCATGCTAACAAACTCTTGTAATGATAAACCAAACTCCCCCTCACTAAAAACAGCCACAAACACTGAAAACAATGAACAAGAAGAAAACGACAAAAATAATATGGTGGAGCAAGCAAGAAATTTCAGATTTGTACCTTAAAACATACAAGACTATCCAAGAAACAAAATTACATGAAAACACAATGTGCACAGCCTCTAGAAGATTCCTCATAAAAGAAAGTGATGCATTATATGAAAAGCATAGATCCCATGATGAAAGTGTGTGTGTGACTCTTGGAGTTCGACAAACACAAGATTCAAATCCTAGTAGCGATCTTATAGCTGGACCTCCGTCAAGAGAATCTAAGCACAACTAAGGAAAGTCAAACCACTAGGAATCAAGGGGTATTTGGTGAGTAAAAGCGGAGGCTTCCCATCAATTAATGAATCCTTTATTTATTTATTTTTTTTCCACATCTTTTTCTTTTCTTTCTTTTGCACATCTTTTTTTTTTCTTTTTCTTTTCTTTCTTTTGCACATTTTTTCTTTCTTTTGCACACTCATTGGCAGCTGACACGCTCAAGAGTATGGAAACCGAACCAGAGAAGCATGGATATAATAAGGATAGCCTGGTTGGTGACTCTGAGGTAACCTTTTCCTCATGACTGGACTACAAAGAATAGAGGGGAAAGCCGTGGAGGTGCAAAAAGATGGAAGGTGATTAAGAGACTCAACATCACCCAAGATATACTAGTATCGGTCAATTCCTCTAGAAAAACAAAAGATACCATGCCAGAAGTCCATAGAAAAAAAAAGACCACTGAGGCGGAAGACTCCAATATTTGCTAATCCAAGAGTGTGTACAGAATGAGACATACCAATCAAAGAATACACACTCCGAAATGAGTAATGACCACAGAAAGCACACACATATTAACATGTAACGGATATTCTCATCAATTCCAATATGCACCAAGGACCACTCAAAAATTTCAAGCTTGCAAAACCATACTTAGAAAATCTTTTTGGATTTTTTTTTTTTATTCATTTTTTTTTAAAAACAAAGCAAGACATAAAACGAACATGCACACATTTTTTTCCTTAAACAAAGCAAGTCTGAGAACGAACACGCACACACTAAATGACAAAAAAAAACATACAGAAACCTAAAAACTAAAAAGACTATACAAATTAACACAAGTCAAGTTTTCGTACCCAAACCGCTTTAGTATGAACAAAGTTGTGAGAATTGCGGTTCTTAGGTGGTGTCTTGACGTTGTGGTTCCCTTCCCTTTCAATGTGAACTCGTCTTGACATGGTTTACAACTTCCTATTCCTAGAGCTAGGCAAATGCAAACTCGCTCCATGTTTGGTCTCAAGCACATCAAAATGACGAGGTCTAATATGACCCTTAACCTCATTACCACCAATGAAGTGTCTCCTACCCCACAAGATGTTGGAATTTCTTCCATCTCGATGAGACACTCTCACATGCAACTTATAACAATAAGGGCGAATATGACCATGCATACCACAATGATGACAAATAAACACGGGGTGTACCTTCTTTTCTTTGACCTTACTAACTTTAGGAAGACTGAGAAGTCTTTCCTCTCGTTGAATCTTGTGCTCCCCTTGCCCTTGAGTTCTTGTATCATGAGACCTGGATGTATTCTGTTTTTGCTCTTTGTTATCACCAAAACCAATGCCACTCTTGTCACAACACATTTGTTGAGACCCAATGATATCCTCCAAAGTCTTTGATCCTTTGTTCTAAAGACCAATGGTAGCCATAGCACACTTGAGCTCTTCCTCTTTCTTGATCATTAGTTCTTCCAAAGCAACTTGAGACATCTCGAGAGTTTCAATTTTTTCTTCATATGTTGCATAGATTTGTTGTAGCTCATTCCTCTCTGTCTCACAAGTTAAGAGTTTTGCACAAAGAGCTTGTTGATCATTAGTTATCTTGATGGCATCAATCCTAGTCTTGGAAATCTCTTCCTTTAGTTTGACATTCTCACTTTCACATGCTTTGAGTTTCATAGTGAGTTTGTCATTCAATTTGGATAAGTTAAGAGATTCCTTATACAATTTTTCATAAGTTTGCTCAAGCTCTTCATCATCACTCCCTGAGGATTCATCATCAGTGGCATTATCAACCGGCCTCTTCGAATACTCTATTCGTCCTTCAATTTCGGAGGCCGCCATGAAAGTAAGGAATTGTTTATGTCCCTCTTCGCCTTGATCTTCATTATCACTTTCATCTTCATCAGATTCTGATTTATCATCCCAAGTGATGGCGAAGGCTTTCTTCTTCTTCAAACGGGTGGGGCATTCTGAAGCAAAGTGGCCAAATCCTTGGCATTCATAGCATTGGACTCTTTCAGAGTTCCCTTGTATCTTTCCTTTCTCCTTCTTGGCTATAGAATTAATTTTGAGTTTATCTTTGCCTTTAGATTTATGAGTATGAGTAGATTCCAAAAGATTAGGATTCTTTTTCAAAAAAGATTTTTTAAATTGTTTGACAAAAGCAGCCGTAATCTTAGAATCTATCTCACAATCCTCATCAGAATCCTCTCCAACTCTATGAGCACTACTAAAAGCAATAGCATCTTTTTGTTTCTTTTTGAAATTCCTATGTACCTCATAAGTTTGAAGATTTCTAACCAAGTGATCCAGCTTGAGGTTGTCAATATCTTGAGCCTCCTCAATTGCCGTAGCTTTTGGTTGGAACCGATCGGGCAAGGATTTCAAAATTTTTCCCACAACTTTGGATTCTGGTATTTTTTTCACCTAAATTGAAGCTGGAATTTACAATGTCACTCAACTTCGCATAAAATTCATCAAAGGTCTCACTATCTTTCATTGAAAGGTTTTCGAAACTAGACGTGAGCCTTTGAAGTTTTGAGCGTTTAACAGAAAGAGTGCCCTCATGAATAGTTTGTAAGATATCCTAAGCCTCTTTTGCGACTTCACAATTGCAAATTCGACTAAACTCTTTAGGTGTGACAGTGCAAAAGAGAGAATTGATAGCTTTACTATTCCAGCTACTATTTTGGTAATCAATTGTGTCCCACTTATCAATTGGTTTGGGGAAAGTTACTCCATCAACGGTAATTGTTGGTTCGGTCAACCCATACATGACAGATTGCCAAACTTTTTCATCAATAGATTTAAAAAACGATCTCATCCGAGCTTTCCAAAACGAATAATTGGATTCGTCAAGTAGGGGTGGTTGAACCATAGAATTTCCCTCACGAATTGAATCCATTATCACAAATCAAACAAGATCTCGTTCTAAAAGACTTTTTTTTTAAAAATAGAACGACCTGCTCTGATACCAATTGAAAAATCTAGAAATCCCCTAGATGTTGATTTGTGATTATGTATCAATTTTAAGCAGTAAATAACAATCCCAATCAAACAATCAAGACAAATCGACACAACGATTTTACGTGGAAAAACCACAATTGGACACCTCCAATTGTGATAAAAAAATCACGGGCAACAGCCACAAAACAATCTACTAAGAAGATATAAAGGAATTACACAGGTATACTCTCAATTACCTAGCGAATCCACGCCCGAATTGAACCAACCCCTATGTGCCTCTTCTAACCCCGTCTTCACCTCGGAATTGTCTTGACGATGAGCCACTCCAGAATCCACCAAAGCTTCAGGCTCAAATTCTTCAGAATCCACCGAAGAACAACTCTCTCTTTTGTGTAGAATAAACAAACAAACATTTGATGTATGCTTCTTAACCAATGAGTTGAATACTCAATGAAACATCAAAGAAAACAAGCAAAATATCCCCAGATATAAACCCTAATATCCAAAAAGAAGATCTGGAGCAGACCTGCTAAAATCTGACAGAAACCCGTATTTATAGAAATCCAAAGTAATCCTAGTTTTGGAAGAAAACCAATTCCTTATAGAAATCCGGATTTTGAAGCTCGCTCGAGCGAAAACCTTAACTCGCGTGATTTCCACTAGTGCCTTCGCTCGAGTCACGAACCCTTCACTCGAGCGAACAATGAGCTCTTTCAGGTTTTTGTATAAACGCAATCTGTCATGACCCAAACCCGCCCCTATGGGTTAAGGACATAACCGGCCAATAATCCTGTGATTACCTACGACCTCAGACCAAAACAGACATAACTCGTCAGAGTAAAGCGGCCAAACGAAAGCAAAAATTTTAAACTTTGTCCATAGAGCCGTGCTTATATGCACATCAACAAACCATACTCATATACATTAATAACCCACATCAAAAGTACAATAGCATAAACTCAGGATCATCTAAACTGAGCCAACCCATAACAGACTATATACAAATATACATAAAGTCCTTGCCAACAAGACAAAACGTAAATGCATAACAAAATGGCAAGGATGGGTCTCGAGTGTGAGACACAAGGCTGACTCTCCAAAACTCGTGTTGTTCGTGGCAGACTTCACTAGGGCTGGGTTTGGACTTCTCTTGGCTCACCTACAAACACATGGATGAGGGTGAGCGATAGCCCAATGAATAATATCAAATACAGAAGTTACATAACAATATAGAACAACAGGTTCCAAACGGCCTTGTGCCCAATTCGTATTTCTATTTCACAGATATATATAACTATGCGAATTTCAAATCAAGTGACTTGTAGTTTCAACATTCTGGCCTTTGGCCCATTCCGATTTTTATTCATGTCAAAACGGCCTTCGGCCCACTCACTTATGTCAAAACGGCCTTCGGCCCGATCATTTATGTCGAAACGGCCTTCGGCCTGTTCATTCTTGTCAAACGGCCTTCGGCCCAATCATTCATGTCAAAACGGCCTTCGGCCCACTCATTCATGCCAAAACGGCCTTTGGCCCACTCATTCATGTCAAATCGACCTTCGATCCATTCATGCAAATCAAAACGACCTTTGATCCATTCGTATATGTCAAAACGACCTTCGGTCCGTTCATTTCTATCAAAACGACCTTCAGTCCATTCAATTCCATCAAAATGACCTTTGGTCTATTTATGTTTATCAAAATGACCTTTGGTCCATTTATGTTTATCAAAACGACCTTCGGTCCATTCATTTATTAATGTCAGACTTTTGTCCACAATCCCAATTAGCAACTCATAAAGCTTATAAGGGAATAAACAATTGGACATTCACGAACATTCGAATATCGATATTACTCACAGTCTTGTGGATTTGCCCCGGAGCTTGACCCTACACATTTCATGAACACAAAAGGGTCACTAACAGTTCAATCTGTTCTTTAATTCACATATTCCTCTTTAGGCTTTATTCTTATCTCATTAACTCATTTACAATGTTTAGCATATGCCTAAGAGTGATTACAAGTGAAAGAGAACGGAAAACGAAACACAGAACGCATGAACAAAATTTCAGAAAACAGGGTCCCCGCTCGAGCGTGGACTTCCCCGCTCGAGCGGACCCAAGAGGCCTGCAAAAGTACTGGTTGCCTCAAAATTACGCTCGAGCGTGAGTTAGGGCGCTCGAGCGGAAGGCCTGTCTACAAAAGCTCCACGCTCGAGCGTGAGACATCCCGCTTGAGCGGACATCCAACTCTGTAAAAAGTGCTGGGAGCACGAAATTCACGCTCGAGCGGAGGGTTTCCCGCTCGAGCGGACCTCAAATTTCTGGAAAACCCAGAATTGCATTCTTGAGCTTCATTTCGACTTTCCAGCCACAATACTTGCATGCAATGGCTAAAATCCCAAATATAATCATACTAACATGGCACCAATGCAAGGTTATAACATTATGGAGCTCAATTTTTTGATTTATCTACATGCATGTCCCAAAATATGACAAACTCAACACCAACATAACAAACTCATGCATTCAAGCTCATATCTTCTCAAATTGTACATGCATGTGATGAATTAGCCACATTCTCAACTTAGATAACACAAATGGTGATCAAGACATGAGTTTCCTTTAACATTTCACATGGATTATACACATTTGTGCTCAAACATGCAATATCAAGGTGATTTCCTACATGCATGCACATATTATGCTTCAATTCAACAAATACAACCCAATTTCATTTCAATCTTACTCTTGATCACCAAATTAGCTTGAGCACACAAAATTACAAACTATAATCCAAGAATTACTCACCTAGAAGCTTTGATCTTCTAAGCTCTAGTCAATTCTTGAGCTAAATCTCCAAGATTTCCAAGCTTTAGGCCAAATTAGCACAATTCTCTCCCTTTCTCTCACTATGGCCGGCCCTCTCTCTCTCACAATTGTCTAACTCAGATTTTTGAGTTCCCAAGAGTTAAAGGAGAGTGTAATGCTAACATACAACAAGCCCCACTAGCATATTATTTCAATATAAAATATTTGGACACTTAATTCATCAATTTAATCAGTTTAATCTGACCAGAATCAATTCCTAATTAAATTTCACCGTAGGCTCTAAAAATTATGCCAATCACGATGGCGTAATCAATTTCGGGTTCTGTAGCCGATAAGGCCCTCAATTTAATTTCCGAAGCGGATTATTCAAACAGATATTCCTACGGTGAACAGATAGAATTTCAAAATCACATATATTCACATAATGACATATAAAATCATGCTAAACACATAATCATACTCAAATTAAAGACCAATTAGCGTACTACGGAACAAGGGCATCACACAATCCTTCGCTTGAGCGAGGACTTCTTCGCTCGAGCGAGCAAGGGCGGATAGCCAACTTTGAATGCAATTTTGCATTTTGCTTCGGGCGCGAGCTGACCGGGCAGCTTGACCCCCGTCATAATCAGCGAAGTGGCAATCTTGAAAGCATTAACATTACAAACTTCTCTGCAAGGCTCAATTTGGGTTGGATTCGTATCTAATAAACTCATAGCCTTACTGAAATAAAAGTGCGAAAACAAATACAACTAAAAGGAATTTTGTCAAACGGGATTGCCAATAATAAAAACCTAACAGTTTTTTTTCCAAATTTTCGACTTTGTGTTAACTCCTTCTCTAATCTCATTCGCTAGCACGATATTGTCTGCAAAAAGCATACACCATGGCACGTCATCCTTTATATTTCTCATCAACTCATCCATAACTAAAACAAAAATATAAGGACTTAATGTAGATCCTTGGTGTAACCCTACAGTAATAGGAAATTCATTTGTCTCTCCAGTAGGCGATCTAATAGTGGTCACCACCCCTTCATACATGTCTCTAATCACATTAATATAACCTTTTGTCACCTCTTTCTTCTCTAATACCCACCGTATTATATCCCGAAACACTCTATCATATGCTTTCTCAAGGTCGATAAACACCATATGAATGTCTCTTTTCTTTTCTCTATACTTTTCTATTACTTTCCTCAAAAGATAGATCGCTTCCATTATTGACCTACCAGGTATAAACCCAAATTGATTATCTGACACCTCTGTTATATCTCGCAATCGGCGTTCCATTACCCTCTCTCACACTTTCATTATATGACACATTAGCTTGATTCCTCTATAGTTGTTGCAATTCTGAACATCTCCTTTATTCTTATAGATTGGCACTAAAATATTTTTCCTCCACTCATCTGGCATGTTCCTAGTCAACAAAATTTTGCTAAACAACCTAGTCAACCAAACAACCCCCTTTTTACCCAAACACTTCCAAGCTTTAATAGGGATATCATCAGGTCCCAAAGCCTTATTTGATTTCATCTTCTTAAGTGCAGTCTCCACTTCAAAGTTCCTAATCATGCGATAGAACCTATAATCTTGGTTTATCGTATTACTGGCTATTTTTTCCCTTATTGACGTACGTCCATGTTCCTCATTTAATAGTTTCTCAAAATAATTCTTCCATCTTTCCTTAATCTCTTCATCCTTCACCAATACCTTAGAATCCTCACTCTTGATGTAATTAACTTGATTAAAATCTATTGTTTTCCTCTCTCATATCTTAGCAAGTTTGTATATCCTCTTCTCTCCCTTCTTACTATCTAGTCTAATGTTTATGTCATCATAAGCTTTCAACTTATCCTCTCTCACTATTTTCTTGACCTCCTTATTAGCCAATCTATAGCTCTTAAGGTTTTTCTCAGTTCTATCCATCTGTCACTTTTTAAAACATTCTTTTTTTGCCTTAACTACTGCTTAAACCTCTTCCCTCCACCACCAAGTTTTCCTAGAGTTGGGTCCCATTCCTTTTGACTCTGCAAGTACTTCCCTTGAGATTCTCCTCATACAATTGGTCATCTAGTTTCACATAGTGTTAGCATTATCTTCCAAGTCCCAAGTACCTTTCTTATCCATTTTTGTTGAATATTTTTAGTTTATCCTCTTTTAGGTCCCACCATCTCGTCCTATGACGCCCACCATCTTTCCTAGCTTGGTATTGCCCTCTAAAATATAGATCTAGTACCAAAATCCTATGTTGAGATGTCAGGCTCTCTCCAGGAATCACCTTACAATCATTACATTTTAGGCGATCCACTTTTCTCACTAAGAAGTAATCTATTTGGCTCTTAACTGACCCAGTCTTAAAGGTTATCAAATACTCCTCCCTCTTCTTATATAGAGTATTGGCCACCACTAGGTTAAAAGCCAACACAAAAACTAATATACTCTCTCCAGTCTCATTTCTATCACCAAAATCGTATCTACCATGCACCCTTTCATAACCTAGTTTATCTATGCTTACATAGCCATTAAAATCTCTACCTATAACCAGGTTCTCTCATACGAATATCTCCTGTAAGATCTCATAACTTGAATTTATAGTGTAGATTAAAAATGGTGTGGTGTAAGTTATATTCGAATTCACATATTTTAAAATCTGAACAATTTTTTAAAATAAATATATAGCATTGTTAGGGACAATATATAACTCTTGCAATTTTACATGTCAGTGCATATATATCTATAAGTTCTTTTTTATTCTCTTGTGCTAAGTATAAATTAATTCTAATTCAACCCGGAAACAACTTTTTTATTATTTATTATTCTCTTGCTAAGATATAAATTAATTCTACTTCAGCACGGAAACAACTTTTTGAGAAGAAAGAAAAGTTACGCTAGCTCATTGTCAGCAGTCACTTTTAGCCAAATATTATTTGTTCACTCTTCATATTCTAATGCATTTGTACCGCAATATTGATTACATATAATCATAGTTCCTACCTTTTACTTTAATAATATACATCATATATTCATTCTGTCGTAATTTTTATCAAAAAATGTCATAATTAATGCTGCAAAGTTATGTTAATATTTTACGATGTACCCGCCCTAAATTTCTTCTAATAGGAAAGAGACAGAGAGTAAACATGTTGCATTAAAAAGTCGAATGGTGTCTCTCATGTATTTGCACACTACATGTGAAGGAAAGAAAACAAAGAAACAATGTGTGGGTTCATAATTTGTAGTGTGGCTCATTAGTACTTCTCTACTACTCTAAAGTTGGGCCAATCTTCAAGCTAACAGGGAACTAAAATGTGAACTCACAATCATTAGGTTTTTTTTTATTTTTTATTTTATATTGTTTTTGGATCTTGAATTTGAAAAAAAATTTGTGAAGATTTTTTTTAATGTGAATAAAAAACAATAAAAAAATTTAAGATTCAAATACAGTCGTAATTATTGTCCCATAACAAAGGATAAGAAAAGCCACGCAATCAAACGTTGTCTGTCTATAATTTATGCTAAGGATCAATGTGCTTGCACATGTTGATTTAGGCTTTGGAATGCAAGTTGTTTGTTAATTATATCTCAGTAAATAATTTTTTAAGAAATTGATTTCATTGATTGTTGTGAAGCAGAGACAGCTTCTGACAAGCAAAGTTGGATGGAATTGGATTTTTCACTAACCATTAGACAGGTTTTGATGCTTAATTCAGGCCTGTGGCAGGCAAATTCTCATTATCAGTTTTAAACACATACATACATACATATATATATATATATATATTTACATATTTATAAGCAAAGGACCAGAATTATGATCAAGCAAATCATGGTTGTTAGCAATACAAGATGATGTACAAACAACAAAAGTTTGCTGGAATTCAGAGTTAAATGCAGTTACAGCAAATACATTGAGTAGTGCGGATCTTGACAATTATTTAACATCAACCGCTCGATTATTGATTCAACTTTGAAGTAAATTGGTTTATGGTTAGAGGAGTAGCACCTCCTTCTCCGACGAAGGTGGGGTTCGGGAGGCCTGCCTGAATTTGAAATAAGAGTATTTTTGATATTTTTACTGTTCTGTCATGTTGTTCTAATATTATATATTTATAGTTGAAGTATCGTTTTTCTCTATATTATATGGTAATCTTTCAAATCATAGTGAAAACAAAACAACTGTGAAAGTAGTCGTATTCTAAGTGAATCGTGATAATCTTTATATTTTTTTATATGTAGTTTAAATTATTGTTTTGTTCTTCTTTGTATTACGTGTCACGTTGATCCTAGTTAGCTCTATCAATTTGTAACATATATATGAATTAGTAATATTACATAAACTAATGAATCTTATAAATACCTATCATATTATTAAAATAAGTCATCCTATAGATTTTAAAAGCAGATTTCGACTTTCCATGACCACCGTCCTGCTGTCTTAATCGACCAACACCCTTTGTGGATTCTAGGTTAGCGCACAATTGGCATGCCATATTGCTGTTCAAGGTTGTGGCATGGCATGCGAGCCAAGGCTTTGGCATGGTGTGCCACTGGCCAAGGCCCTGGCATGACATGCTTGCCAAGGCTGTGGCATGACATGCTGGCCAAGGCCCGACAGAAGGGACGAGATGACCGATGCACACCTGAAGCGGACCGGTCGACCCAACCCAAAATCCAACTACGAGCTTTTTAACTGCAACAACTTAAAAATCTTATAAATACCTATCGTATTATTAAAATAAGTCATCTTATAGATTTTAAAGTTTCATTATTGCATGACATATCAGTTAATAAAAAAAATTATAAACTTGTTAATGTATCTAGCATTTTTTTCCATATATATATATATATATATATGTGTATTAAAAGTTTCCTATGGAACTTATTATTGCTAGCTTGGCCGATAATCTTAATAGCTTTACATTTTTTTGTTTATTTTTTTTTTTTTTTCACCTTCTATTTTTTTTTTTTTTTAAATTCAATTTGCTAAGAATGACTCCCTGGGGAGTCAAATACAATCTGATTTGTGATTCATTTGTTGCTTTTATATAGTTTTTTTTTTTTCTCTACATAAATAAAATATGTTAAAACTTTAAGATATCATAAAATGTGTCATTTTTTTTTTCTTTATTCATTTTTTGTCTGAATATAATGCTTTTATTGGGGTTTTTTTTATTTTTTTTTTATTTACATGTTTTTTTGATCAGCAAAGAAAGTAATTTATTGATGAATAATAAAAAAAAAAACTATGTACATCAATAAAGGAGATGAATGCACAAGCATCATAACTAAGTAATACGATCCCAACTAGGTTGGCACTATAGAATAAGCCCAATCATTTGCAGTATCGCATCAAGTGGGTGAGTAACCAACCAAAACCAAAACTAAAACCTCACAAATAACAAACAAAAAAAACTCCATTGCCATCAGAAGTAGTAGTAACAACCATACTCAAATACCAACTCTTGCAGCCACTTAAAAGCACTAACATCTGTAGCAGTAATTCCTGCAACCATACTCAAAAAACCACCTCCTCTGCCATCAAAAGCAGCAGCAACCAGGACAACCTCCAATTCAATCTAGCAACTTGTTTATATCAGCGCCTAAACAAAGCATAATAGCCACCACAGATGCCCAGTCACTTAATACATAACTTGATCTGTTGTAGGTTTGATACAAACTGATTAATTGAGCAGTCTCTTCTCACCAGATTTGACTTCATCCACATGGCTACTCTTACCTTAATGAGAACACATAGTTCTTCCAGATTAGGCTGACCCTTATTAAAAATAACTTCATTTATGTGCTTCCACACAAACCAAAACAATGCTACTGGTATTACTTTCCATAGCTGCAATTCCCCTTTTTTAAACTTCCATCCACTCCACCACTAAAGCAAACATTCCACTGTTCTTGGAACAACCCATTGCATTCCCCACCATTTGATGATGCTAGACTAGATTTTCCAAACAAAAGGGCAATGTAGCATTGTATGGTTTAATGATTCCTTCCCTGTTCTACAAAGAACACAGCTTGGCACCATATTAGAGTCAACAACCCCAATCTTCTGCAAAAAATCTAGCGACTTTATTCTCCATTTCCATACCAACCACACGAAAAACTGGGATTTCAGAGAAACAACATTATTTCAGATTAAACTAGATAAACTTTTCATAGGACCATAATGCAGTTCACACCAATTATATACTGATTTTACATTGAAACACCCAGAGTTGCCATCTTTCCAACTGATGTTGTCCATTGCTTCCAAACATAGTGCTAGGCCTGATCCTAAATCCTCCTTCATTTTTCTCAAGTTCTCCTCTTCCCACACCTGTAAAATCCTTCTAAAGCTGAAAGACCAATCATCATTGCTAGCTTTTTGGTCCGTCATCTCTTTCAATGTGATCCCTTCATCAGTAGAAACACTAAATAATCTAGGGTATTTGTCTTTAAAACAAGAGCTACCCTACCAGATATCCTTTCAAAACTTAATCATTCTCCCATTCCCAACTTTGATTGCAACATTATCCATAAAAAATTAAAAAGTCTAGGATTAGATTGTACTACTTATAGAATATCACTCCAGATCTTTGAGCAAGGATTAGCAGCCATGGAGAAAGGAAACCATCTTCTACCATCAGCTCCATACCTGCAATAGATCAAGTTCTTCCACAAAGCATTATCTTCAGACCCAAACCTCCACCACCATTTGGTAATTAGGCTTTCATTCACTGCTTTAATGTTCCTTATCTCCGATCCTCCAAGTTTCTTACTCACTGTAGCTTCTTCCCACTTCACAAGATGAATTCTTCTCTTTAGATCAATGCCTCCCCATAAAAATGCGGATTGTATCTTGTTTAGCTCCTTTACAATTCCTTGAGACATTCTAAATAAGGACATGTAATAAACAGGAAAATTGGATAGCACAGATTTAATTAATGTCACCCTACCAGCAAAAGAAAGAACTCTTCTTTTCCATCCGGCAAATTTAGCTCTGAACTTATCCACCACAAGTTTTCAAGTTTGCTTCCTTCTAGGATTAGCTCCTAAGGGCAAACCTAAGTATTTGAAGGGGAGCTTTTGACTTGTACAATTTAATCTCGAAGCAAATTCATCAACTGTAATCTCTTCAATTCCTACTCCATTGACAGCACTTTTATGATAGTTGATCTTCAGGCCAGACACTACTTCGAAACATCTTAGAATTCGCTTCACATTTGTAACCTCTACCCAATAAAAATATCGAAAAAAAAGTTATTATCGAGAAATAAAATCCAAACTTTCTCTTGTCAATTAATGTGTACATTAATCACATCACTCTAAAATTAAAAAAAAAAAATCAAACATGAATCAATTTGTAAATTTTATTGATTTAAATATAGCCTCTATTTAACAAAGACAAACTTTGTTGTATCAACAATCTAGAAACCATCATTTCCTATGTTGGTACAAGAAAAAGCCTATCCTTAATTAAGTTTGGCAAGTGGTTTTGGGGTTAAAATAGCCACAAAAAATAAAATAGGCTATTTTAGCCACAACAAACAAAACATCACATCCAACTCATAATCATTACACTCTTCTCTCACAAAAAAAGTCAAAAAAATCAAAAAGTCAAAAAGCCCTTCCCAAATCAAGCTTTTTAGCCCAGGCTAAAATAGCCAAAAAAGCCAAAAAGTCAATCCACTTCCCAAACGGAGGCTAAATAGATTGTCAACAAATTAATGTGTGATACAATAATCCTCAAAGAAATCCTCGGCAGCAGATTAAAAAAATGGCCTAAGGCACTCCTTTAATGCCTGATAAAAATAATTTTTTTATTTGAACACAAATAAGAAAATTAATTAAACAAAAACATGACATGCACTGGGCTTTTTTCTTTAATTAATTTGAACAATATTAAAAAAAATACAACAATAAATGTACTTCCTTTTTCTTTTTTTCTTTCTTTTTCTTTTTTTTGGTTTTCCTAGCAATCCACTAAATACAGATCATTTTGAATTCAAGATGCACATTAGTTATCAAAAATTCAAATTGTGTCTATGTATAGAGAGAGAATTTATGAACTAAGAAAAGAAAAGAATGGTAAAAAAAAAAAAAAAATTTAAAAAAAGTTTAATATTTCACACTAGATTTTTTATCATTAAACACAAAAATAGTGAGATTCCCATTAATAAATATAAGTGTTTTTGTATTTAGCTGTAAAAAAACATGTAAAAATTATATTCAGTGAGGCCAAAAAATCATATATAAAAAATATCAAAAAATATAATGTATGATCTAAATTCAACTCTTATATATATGCATACACTATCTCTTTTTTTTTTCTTTTTATGCTTTTCTGTGTTTGAATTATTAATCTCTAATATTATTACATTTCATTTATATATATCATTATCATAAAAGACATAGGAGTGAGTGAGAGTCTAGTGAGTTCAAATGGAAATACCAAACATGTTTACAAATATAGAATTATACAAACAATGACAAAAGAAGAGTCCGAGTGGGAGACTGGTCACAGAGAGAGAGAGAGAGAGAGAGAGAGAGAGAGAGGGAGGTTTCCAAGTGGTGAGAATATATATATATATATATAGAGAGAGAGAGAGAGAGAGAGAGAGAGAGAGAGAGACTAGATGAATGAGGACAGTGTGTATACTCCCTTTCTCATTGTGGTAGTGTTATATTATGGGGGAGTGGGACCTTTTTGTCATTACACTGCCAAACACATCTCCGCGAGGCCTGGTTGGGTGGGATCCATTATTATTATTATTATTTTTATTACAATCAAAATATATAATTTAATGATTTAATTTAAAGGTAAATTAATATTAAATAAAAAATTCTAAAGCAATGAATTTTTGCTTAGATTCTAAGCAATCAAAAACAAAAAACAAAAAAACAAAACAAAACAAAGTGATCGAGAATCTTATCTCCCATCATGTAATAATTAGGAATAGATAATTATTTTATCTAAAATAAGAGAAAATAATTACATATTTATCTACAATTAAAATGTCACATCATCAAATATATACATTCATATGTATAAAACTGAATACAACTCTCTTATATAAAATAAAATTCACATATTTTAATGGGTATTCACTTGTGTAAAGTTATTGTATTTATTTTATAATTGAATTTTGTGAACTTAAAAATAAATTAAAATTTTTTCTCTATTCTTAGGACTCGTCCCCATGCCTTATGCTGCTCTCGGTTCCTTGCCCACCCCTCACGGCGGGGCTCACCCCATCCCCGACACACACAGCCACACACACTTTCTCTGAACATGTTTCTTTGGCCCATATATAATTCTCTTTTTTTTCCTCTCTCTTTTTCTTCTTCTTTCTTTCTTTATTTTTTTATTTGCTTTTTTTTTTTATTTTTTTTCTGTTATACCGTCCATCGTCAAAAGCATTATTTTTTCATTTTTTTATAAACTAATGCAAATACCCGATTATAATAAGAAAGAAAAAAAAAAAAAAAAGAAGTCTGACTTATGGTAATTTAACCTTTTTTATGAGTACAATTTACCATAAATGTCATTTAATCTAATCTAACCTAATAATGGGGTATGGTGGGTGACCAGCCTAAGGATTGATGTATGGGGAGCACCACAATCTAAAAATATAAAAAAAAAACTGCTCTCAAATGATAGCCTCAAGATAGCATTAGACCTTGGTCTAAACAATTTAGAAATTGAAACTGATGCTACTCTCTTGCAACAGCTGCTCTCATGAGCATAATGTTTCTGCTCCAGTTTTTTTTTTTAGTTAGTTTCTCGCTTTCTTTTATGTGTTTTTGCTGTGGGTTTGCTTATGCTTTTGCTTTCTTTTGGGTGTCAACCTAGTTGGAATGCAAAGGCAAAGCTGTGCTGCATTTTCTCCCTCAGCTGTAATCGTTCTATCTTTCCACTCATGATCAATATATTTCCTTTTGCTGATCAAAAAAAAAAAAATGATAACTGCTATACTCATCATCTTAGTCTGTTATTCATGACTACAGTTCCTGGGACAGCTAGGGCATCCGCTACTTGGCCATGCCATTCGAGAAGTTAAAAAGTGTGCTGACATTCTGGCAAATGAAGGAGTCCTCATGGAGAGCTTTGATCTCCAAATTTTCAATTGTTTTCCCCCATGTATTTATACCCAACTCTTGAATGATGCTAGAGGAGTTAATTATCCTAGACTGATGTATTGCACACCTTAATATCTATGGAACTCTTTTCTTACCCAAAAAAAATAAAAAAACTAAATGTTATATTAGTAATTACTATGAAAGTCTTAGAATTATAAGATTTTGTTCTTCTAAATTTACAGAAATTCACACTCCTAAAATTATAGGAATTTTGCAACTTTAAATTAACTAAATGAAATTTTTTTTAAGTCTTTGACAATAATAGGCCAAGAAAGAGTGAGAAAGACCCAAACTTTGTTTCAAAGCATTCCACCAAAGCCATTTGATGTGTCAGTGGCATCTCCATTGTCCACTAGCTACTCAACTGTTCATTCCATATAAGGGAAATATTCATTTTAGAGGGGTTTTTTTATTATATATATTTATTTTGAAGTAACAATTCATAATTATATATGTATCACTATTCTTCCATTTTATTAATTTGCTTATCTTTCATGTCTTTTTGCTTGTTTTGAGGGCTTCTCAAGTGGATGATTGGTGCTCTTTTTCATTCATTTGTTATGCTTCAAATGTCCTTATGCTTCTCTTGTGGGCTTCTCTATAGGAATGGTTGTTAGGAACCAGTAGTCCCATTCCCACCATATATAATGCCATAGTACATTGCAATGCAAATGAACTTTTCCCTTTATGTTCTTTGCAGAACACTTTTCTATACCCATAGGAGTCATTAATAAATTTCTTTGATAAATTATTTTCTGATTTTTTTTTTTTTTTTGAAAACACCCATTTTTATAAGATGTTTTATGAATGAGTGTAATGTTAGATTAGGTCGGACGTTTTTTTTCTTTACCTAACAGGTTCCATTCATTTTAGTCTTCAATAGATTTGGTTTAGCCTTTAAATTTTAAGTAAAGATTTCTGATTTGTTCGTTAGTGGAGCACGTTTTACATGCTTAGCTGTGAAGTTAGCCATTTTTAATTTCGAAATTTAAAGTGTTATAACTTTTATTACGTATATCTATTTTTAGTAAAATTAATATTTTTGGCATTCACTCATTTCAAATCTATTAAACAAGATTAATATTTGATATGAAATTATGTTTGAAAAAAAACAACTGAAGAGTTTCATTGTTTTTGTGTTTGTGTTTGCGTAACTGAGAAATTTTGTAGTTGTAATTGAGAAATTTCTCAAATAACAATGAAATTTCCTGCCAATTCTCAATTAATAACAAAATTTCTCAAAAACTATTTTTCACAAAAATAAAACGATATGAAAACAAAAAGTATTTTCAAACTATTTTTTTATGTTTTTATTTCCCAAAAAAAAAAAAAAAATGAAACAAAAAACATAGAACATTGAAGATAAAAACGATACCTAAAAGTTGAATGACTTCAACCCTAGCTATTTTCACCAAATCTTCCTTTGACTACACGTTTAATTACCACCTACGTTGTTTGGTTGTTACCAAACTAGCTTTAATTGGATTCATGATATTTTTCATGTACTTATTAAAAGCCAACTATCAAAAATCAATTCCCTGGGGACCCTATTGACAATGCTCCACTGAAAATTCAAGTCTAGCCCGCATTTTCTTTTGAATTTATTTTTGCCATAATTGCCCCAATAATTCTCTTGCAGAAGAAACCTTGAGAGTTATGAATCAACCCCACACCAGCATTGGGTCAAACAAATATTGGTGAAATCAATTAATTTTTGTAATTGGTAGTGTATTGTGGGATACAGTGAGATGAAATTTCAAGTCGAGTCAATGGAGTGATGGTAGCGTGCTGTAGTAAGTTAATTTTACTAATTATACCATGGAAAATGTTTGGGGCCCCTTTTGGGAGATCCACTACTCTTACAGTGATGTGGATCAATGATGTCTTTTTTTTATTTTATTTTTTTCTTTTTCTTACTTGGACCAATTATAAGTAAGTGAGGTTGTGGAGGTGATATTTTATGAGGGTCTAAATCATTACTGTTATAACTATGGTTAAAAAATTAAAGTGGGTTCCTTACAATTCGAATAAATTGAAGTGAGTTCTGTAATTTTAATATAATTACACAAATTCTTTTGAATTTCAAATTGCATAACATTTTATCGCAATTCCACTAAAAAATCGTCAATTCTTACTTCGACACCATTTAATTACACAAATTCTTTTAAATTTTAAATCGCATAACTTCATCCTTTTCAAAAATCGAAGTCCTTTGTTTGCATTGTAATTTGACGTAGAATTTTATTTCATTTTCAAAATTGACTATGTTATTTATTATTTTTATATATAAATAATATAAGTTGGTGGGAAACTAACACAACTAGGTAGGCATCGAAGAAAAAACATGTGCAAAGGGCCGGAGGCCTAATTTAGACTAAAGAACCTAAGACAGAGGGTTACTTCTAATTACTAAGCTAGAATCATCATAAGGAATTGACTACATTCTCATAATTCTTCCCTAAGCGACAAACAGTGCTGTGCACCAAATCCCTATTTACCCCATTGCCATTGCGTTCTTGCCGCCTACATGAACCGGGGCTCAACCTAAGCATAGTCACCTATAAGTTCCAAGTCTCCCTTTTAGGCCGACTAATAACTAGCCAGTACCTGGAAGGGCATCAATAAGCTTATAAAGTCCAGAGGGTAGAGAAGCGGATTAGCAAGCCTGAAAATGAAAATGATGCAAGACGGGCAACGACGAAACAAGTTTTAAGAGCCGCTCTCTTCAACTGGTAACCATTGGGGGTAAAATTTTGCAACAACTGAAGTACTGGTCAACCTTCTGTTCGATAGGCTGGTGATCTTAGAATCCGATTTAGTACCCGATGATGGTATTATTCTTTTTTCAATTTAGTATTTGACTAGGTAGGAGGCTCTCTCAAGCCTAACTCCGATAGCCGCTCTTCAAGCTGATGCGCAGTAAGATACTTCTTTTTCTAATGTAATAAAGTATATTCATTACAATATATATATATATATGTATGTAAGGAGGTTCGATGTGAGCAAAGATTAAGAAAATAATAATAGAGGCAAAACTATGTCAACGATCCAATAATAGTGGGATGACTGGAGGATAAGCAGCTAAGTGAGAGTAAAGCAAGTGACTCAAGAATAAAGGAATGACAGTGCACAAATAGGCAACATCTTTCACAAAGGGGTCTTATTTATAGGCTTTTCTTAGCACCAAGAGGATACTAAGTGGCCAAATAAAGTGAGGACATGTGTCCCTAAGAATCACATGTAATATTCTGCCTTGACCTACTAGGCTGAAAATGCCACGCATCTTTCTGCATGTACTATGTACTATCTGTTTGGCACAGATGCCTCGCAAGTGCACTTACGACGAGAATGTTTGCCGCTGCAACTTGCCTTATTGGACTGAACCTTAGCAAGTGCACTTGCGGTGATAATGTTTACCACTACACTTGCCTTCTCAGTTTAGTTTAGCCAAGACATACATTCTCAGAACTTCATAACCTGCTATCAGCTATGTTTTTATGTTCACCTCAGCGAAACCTCCATTCTTAGCCACATAACCACGAACTCCCCAGCTTCTCAAATTGAAAGCTACAGCCAAGCCTGCTATCAGCCATGTTGTGTCTCAGTACCAAGCCCAAGGGGGCTTCCTTGGTCTTGCCTATGCGACCAAGACAGGTCTATGACCTGGGTGGATGGAAAGGGAGTCCCTTGTACTTGAACTGCCATGCTCCTATCTTCACGAGATCACCGCGGTATACTAGTATCTCTGGACCTGCTACCAGCTCCAATCAGTAAGCTTTGGAGCCTACTATCAGCGCTAGGCTAGTAATGCTTTGGGGTCTGCTATCAGCCCCAAGTATTAGCCTCTATTTGTGGAGGGTAGCTCTTCTCAAAGATTGCCATCACCTTGGTGGGGTTTTCTCTTAACAAGTTAGTTACGACGGTTGTAGTTGCTACGGTGGCTGTAATTGCTGTAGTATCTATTTCTTGTGGCGAGCTCAAATGGCGGTGTCGACAATACTATAGATAGCGGCTCTGACAAAGTACTTCCGCAACTTGGCTGCTGTAAGTGTTGCCTTTGTAGCTCAGTTGTTCCGATTTTTTCTTTCTCTCAGCAACTTCAGATGGCGGTAGCACCAGCAATACTTAGAATGACAGCATTAAAACAAAGTGTCTCAACAACTTGACCGCTGTAGGTAATGCCTCTACAGCTTGACTTAGACATTTTTTCCTCATAGAGTCTGTTCAGATCCTTGGCGGGTCGAACCTACTTCGGCCCACTGTTGACCTACTTCCTTTGGGCTTTAGCCCATACTCCTTTGGTCATTCCTGGTCTCCTAATAAAGACAACCTCCGCACTTAGGTCCATACTTAATTTGAACTTAAGTTTCTGACCCTCTATAATATATATATATATATATATATATTTATTTACTACAACTTCACCATTATGGACAAAATCCTATAAAACAAAACAATTTTGGTCTCAATTACCAATAACACTTCTATATTTCAGCCATTCTTTTGGGTAATTGTTTATGATAATTTTATATCTTAATTGTGTTGTGCTAGCTCTAGTCGAGATTGCCATATAAGAAGCTTTTTTAATTTTTTTTTACTATTAATAGTTATCATTGCAAAAGAGGTCGAAAAATAAAAATAAAAATTCAAAGCAATTAAGAAAGTTATATATAAGAATGGTGACTCACGCCACGCCGACCAATGCTTGATCAAAATGCCCAAAAAATGCGCACAATTTGTATCTTAGGAGTGTTTTAGAAAATTGGTAAAAAGTTAATTATTTGACTTTTTTAGCCTATTTTATCTTTTTGTGAGTAGAAAATGTGAAAGATAATGTGATCCAAAATTAATAAAAAGTGAAAAGTTGACTTTTTATTTTGTTCCTAAAAACCCCTTACAAAAAAACCTCTAGTATATTAAAATATTTTAGGATAAATTAAAATATATATATAATAAATTTCGTAAGCTTGATATAATTATATTGAATTTTTTTTAATTTTAATTCACATAATGTTATATTAGTAATTCGTTAGATAGAAAAATAATTGTTCTCTCTTTTATACTTAAATATATTTTTAAATTGTTTATTTTTATATTTTTACACTATTTATATTTTTTCTAAAACTTAGTGAAGATTAGTGTAATTTATCCAATATTTTATCATAATTCTTCGCTTTCTAGGTAATTTCCTTTCTATATGGCTTCTAATATGAAATAGTGGGTTCTATTATTTTTAAACATAAGATCTAACATGGTTTATTACTACTTATATACACATGACATGGAATAATATGATGCAATATATATTTGACTTAAAGATTGTTTAGAAAGTGTTAGATTAGCATATTTTTTTTATTTTTTACGAAAAAAAATATAAAATATGAGTTGAATTTGAAGTAATTTGATAAAAAGGTGATATAATTCTGTACGGGGAGCAAATATTCAGGCGAGCCCGTACTCCTTTCTTCCAAGCTCCTGCATGTCCGATCGACCTGCGACACAACGGCGGTGAGCCACCCGGCGGTGTGTGGCCGGAAAACCCCTCCAACGATCAAGTTAGAACACGCACACAGGCAATAGCTAGAGAGAAAGGAGAGTGTAGAGTATTTATCTCACCAAAGGTTCATCTGTCTCAGCATGGGGGGCGCAGACATGCTTATATACGTTCTGCGCCCCAAATCTACTCCCATTAGTCTCTCGACACGTGGTGCTGCTATCCCATCTGTCAGCACAAATCCAGCTGAACATCACCTACCTAAACCGCCAGCCCATTCTACTGAGAGCTCGGCAGCCGGGGTGCAGCATCTCGGCTTCCTGCAGCCATGCTGCACTTCACACCCAAATGCTCTAATAACCGAGCTTTGTAAAAGCCGGGCTCGGGTGCATTCCGGCAAAGCCGAGCTTGAAGTAAGGCATGTTGGTTAACCGAAGGCCTTCATGCCGAGCCACGGGTGCGCGCCCTCTGACCGAGCAACGCACGAACCGTGGAACCCTGTGAGGCTGCGGACATCTCAGCCGAACCCTCACTTGACCGGCTTCCGTACCAACAAGTCCAAGTAGCTCGGTTACACACGCCCTTTGCCATTACCGAGCAAAAATCCCTTTTGGATAGGCCCAGGCTACCACGGCCCAAAGGTGTTCGGCCCACAATTTGTCCGGCATTACCACGGCCCAATCCTGATCATAAATCTCCCTCTCAATTGCCCCTTAATTCTGTCCGCGCAAGCGTGACCGAGATTACCTGTTCTGACCGGGGTAACACTTCCTCGGTTCTCAGTCTGCAAGACGGTGACCGGGTTAGTTGACATACCTGTCTTCAAAACTTGCCCGGTCGACGCCTCGATTCACCATCCTGTCTCTTCCATACTGACGCCGCCGTCAATAGGGACACGTGTCGTGCGTTGATTGGCCTCGAGCAACCAACCCTGACGTCCCCTCGTATTCAAAATTTTGGCGGTTCCTTAGGCCTATATAGACGCCCAGTCTGTCTTCATTTCGTTCTTACTGACTCTCTTCCATTCTAAGCCTCTAGAAGCTACAGTGCCCTCGCCAAGCCTCCATTCTCGCCTTTCCTCTGTGTTTGTGCTCGAAGGAACTGCATCTGCCTCTATTCTAGTAAGTTCTTCGAGCTCTTTGTTGCCATTTCATTCGATATTTCTCACTCTAGGGCACAAAACCCGTAGGTTTTAGGATATACCCCTCCCAAAACCCACATTTGCCCCTAGTTTCTTCGTTGTTCTTCAATCCCAGTGATGAACACATGAATACACGAAGAACTGGAGCGGACCGGGCTCCAGGTCGCTTTTTGATCCCAAAATTTGTTAAGACCGAGCAACTTACTAGTTTATCAAAACCTTAGCAGAAACCGGGTAGGCAGAGAACTTGGCCGCTCGACCGGGCTAACATCTGGCCCGCTTGAGCGACCGAGCTCCTTGGTTTACCTTCACGACCGAGGTGGTTGGCACTCTTCACAACCGAGCTAAAGTCAAGCTCGTTTTGCGCGACCGCGCTCACACTTACAATTGCCATCCTTTTCCTGCAGAGTCCAAGGGGACCACTGACCAAATATTGAGGCTCTCAAAGACCGAGCAGCCATCAAAACACCAGTCTGTGCCAAACCACCTCAGCCTAGCTAATCTAGCCGGCTACACATGGGGCGCTTTCGTTTCCTTGTTGACACTCCAGCTAGCTTGGCCGCGTTCCGGGAAAAGTACGGTATCCCAGCCGATGTTCACTTAGAGCTCGCCGAGATTGAGACAACCCCTTGGGGCAGATTAAACCAGCGCCCCTTCACCGTACTGTCCATAATTAAAGGAGGCCTCCGCTTCCCGGTCAACCCACTGATGACCGAATTCCTGCGCCGCACTGGGCTAGTACCCACCCAAGTCTCAACCAACACTTACCGAATAATAAACGGGGTCCACGAGTTAAACAACCGGCTAGGAACCAACTTAGGTTTAGCCGAGATACTCCGTCAGTACACCCTTGGGCACACGGGCGACGGCCTCGCCTATTACTTAAAAATTTGACCGGGCAAAGAAAAGATAGTGACCGGCACCCTAGATAAGGACTTACACGATGACGACTTTTTCTAGGTGTCTGGCAACTATGAAACAGCCGACGTACCGGGCTGGTTCATTAGCAAGAATTTCGGTGAAACACGTAAGCTGTGCTAACTTGCTCGGTCAGTTGCTTTTCTTCAATATTCTGTACCTAACACTTCTTTCCTTTGCAGCGATCCAAGCCTTGCAAGCCAACTACCAATATCCAAACGAAGCAGCCATCAGACCGTGCTCTGTTATCACCGCGGATTGTAACAAGCTCCTCGGTTACGTTCCAAATACAGATACTCAGCTCCACGCCGGAGTAAGGTCACAGACTTTCTCCGTGCTCCGTCGCCTCCTCCAGACCCGACACTACCGGACGTGCCTCTAATCCGGTTAACCGAGGCAGAAGAGATGGCCAAGAGAAGCCGTATCAAGAACCTCCTCACAGCAACTTCCACCGAGATACCAACCATCCTAACCCGCTCTCCTGCTGCCGGTCAATCCAGCGGGGCCGTGGTTGCGCTGGCATCTCCCGCTGCCGGGCAAGCAAGCCAAGACACTCGCCGGGCTGGCAAAAGACCTCGTGCAGATCCTTCTGTCGAGCTGGTTGCCGAGCTCAACACCGAGCAGCCTGCCGCCACCGTCGACCCAACACCGGCATGGAGGCCCCAGCTCAAACACCGGGGCAAGGAGATCCCGGCGACAGCTTCCGTGAAGGGAGACAAAGAACACCTTCTTGCCTTTGACCTCTCCAAGGCCCTTCTCCTACCGAGCGACGTGGTCGGCAGCGACCATGTTCCAGACACCCGGTTGGTGAAGTCGTCGGTCAAATCCATGACCAGGGTAAGAGTCTCAAACTAGTGCTCAAAATTTGACCAAGTGTTTGTTCGGTTTCCTTTCTAATCAGTCTCTTCTTGCAGGCCATCCAGAAGCAACACTTGGTCATGGAGCGCATTCACCGACTGCGGCAGAAGGCGAATGATTCTGCAAGTCAGGTTACCAGCCTCCAAACCGAGCTTGGGCGGGCCAAGTCTTCACTTCAAATTGCTAATGCTGACAACACCAAGTTGCTCGGTCAGCTTGGCGCCGCCGAGCAGGAAAGAGATGCACTAAAGGCCGAGCTGGAGGCCTTGAAACAGTCCAAGGAGAAGGAGCTGGAGGACGCCAATAATGCGGCTTCAAGGAGGCCGAGGTGAGCTACACAAAGCAGGTTCACGCCACCCAAGATATCTACTTCAAGGCGGGTTGGAAGGCTGCTTGTGAACAGCTCGGCCAAGGAGCTGGACCGACATATTTGCCTCTCCTCCAGCTGTCTTCCTGCCAACTTATCTTGTGCCATACGCCAACGATGTCTTCAGTGCACTGCAGGCTGAGGCTGAGGCCGAGGCAGAAGGCAAAGAAGAGGCCGAGGAAAATGCTGAGGGGGAAACCGCCTAGAGCAGCCCGGTCAAACTGAGCCCGGCGCTCAAGACAACGCAGCAACAATCAACCAGGAACCAGCCGGGATGAATTCACCGATCTATCTCCCTTGGAGTAGTTTTCTTTGTCTTCTTTCTTTTGTTGAACATGTAACCGGGCTAAGTGCCCCACCTTTTGTACTTATCTTTCCATCAATGAAAAAACTATTTCATCAAGTGTTTGCACGGTCTTCAATCGAAATAACTTCAACCGAACAAAATACCTCGGCAAGGCTAACCATCTTGCTTAACTTAATTAACCGGAAAAGACATCTCGGTTTCAAGCCTATAGTTGAGTAAATCGTCAACTGTTTTAACCGGAACAATACATCTCGGCTTAAATACAAAAGTTGTGCAAATCATTAACAGAGTCAACCGGAATAAAACATCTCGGTTGTTAAACTCAAAGTTGAACAAAACATCAACTCATTCAACCGGCTTAAACATCTCGGTTGAGAATCTTAAAGTTGAGCAAATCATCAACTCGTTCAACCGGAGTAAATCATCTCGGTTGCAATCTCAGAGTTGAGCAAATCATCAACTCGTTCAACCGGAGTAAATCATCTCGGTTGCAATCTCAGAGTTGAGCAAATCATCACAATTCGAGTTGAGCAAATCATCAACTCGTTCAACCGGAGTAAATCATCTCGGTTGCAATCTCAGTTGAGCAAATCATCAACTCGTTCAACCGGAGTAAATCATCTCGGTTGCAATCTCAGAGTTGAGCAAATCATCAACTCGTTCAACCGGAGTAAATCATCTCGGTTGCAAGTCCAATTTAAAAGCAACAATCAAAAGAATCATTTCGGCAAAGATGAGACACTTCTATATATTGACAAAAAGAATGTTACATTCTGAAGTGTAAGGCAAAAAATTCCTTTGCACTAAAAGAAAACAAAAGCTAGAAATAATACAGTTTCAGATTGGTCGCATTCCATGGCCGGGGTATTCCTTGTCCCTCCAAGTCCTCCAAGTGGTATGCCCCCTTGCCCGCCAGACCGGTGATCTTGTAAGGTCCTTCCCAGTTTGCCCCTAGTTTGCCTTCACCTGGCACCAGGGTATTGCCCATGACCTTCCTCAAGACCTAGTCACCTACTTTGAACGGTCTGGGTGCACCGTTTTGTTGTATTTTCTGAAAGCTCTTGTTGGTAGGCGGCCACATGGATGAGAGCCTTTTCCCGGCGTTCTTCCACTAGGTCCAATTCCAGGGCAATGGCTTCGGCGTTCAGCTCGGGCTCAAAACTTTCACTTCTGAGGGTGGGCATACCAACTTCCAAAGGCAAAAGAAGTCTCCCCGGTAGAGCGCCGCGGGGTTGTTCGGTATGCCCAAAGGACACTAGGAAGTTCCTCTGCCCACTTTCCCTTGGCTTTCTCAAGCCTTTTCTTCAACCCATCCAGTATGGTCCTGTTTGATGCTTCGGCTTGACCATTAGACTGCGGGTAAGCCGGGGTGGAATTGTAGAATTCAATCTTCAAGTCTTCACAAAATCCCCTGAATAGGCGGCCGTCAAATTGGGTGCCGTTATCCGAGATCAGAATTTTGGGGACGCCAAACCGTGTTACCACATTTTGCCAGACAAACCGCTTGACGTCTTTCTCCTTAATTGTCGCCAAAGGCTCGGCTTCAACCCACTTGGTGAAGTAGTCTGTAGCCGCGATGAAGAACTTCCGGTTGCCTGGTGCCGTTGGGAGTGGTCCCACTATATCCAGCCCCCACATCGCAAAGGGCCATGGGCTGGTGAGGGAAGAAGTTCTCTGGCCGGTTGGTGGATTTGGTGGGCAAACTTCTGGCACTTCTCACATTTGCGAACATACTTCTGCGCGTCGGCTTGCATGCACGGCCACCAGTAGCCTTGCGATATAGCCGGAAGGCCAAGATCGCCCCCTATGTGACTGCCACAGATGCCTTCGTGGATTTCATACAGGAAGGCTTCCACGCTGCTTGGGTGCACACACTTTAAATAGGACCGGTGAAAGACTTCTTGTATAAAGCGCCTGATGGAGAGAGCCAAAACCGCTCTGACTTCACCCGGATTTATGTGCTTCCTTCTTTTCGACTGGAAGGGTCCGTTCTCTGAGAAAGAGGATAATAGGGTCCATCCAAGAAGGACCTAACTCGGCGCAGAGTACTTCTGTCTGCCCGGCTTCCTCAATACTGGGCCTTGGAAGGAATTCAATCAAGAGAGGGTTGGGAAATGTGCTATCGACCATGGAAGCAAGGCCGGCCAACTCATCTGCTCGGCCGTTTTCTTCTCGGCCAATCTGTTGGACCCTTATTGCCTGAAAACGCGTGATGTGGTCTCTAACCAGAGTCTGGTACTTCGCCATTCTCTCATCCTTAGCTTCGTAAACCCCAGAAACTTGGTTGACCACAAGCTGGGAATCACTGTAAACCATTAGCTCGGATGCTTGCATCTGAAGCGCGCTCTTGAGTCCGGCCAAAAGTGCTTCATACTCAGCCTCGTTGTTTGAGGCAGGGAATCCGAGGGTGATAGAATGTTCGATAGTCAGCCCATCTGGCGAAATCAAAACGATACCTAACCCGGCACCGTGACGGTTCGAGGCTCCATCAACAAAAAGTTTCCACATTTCGCCAACAAAGAGCTTCCAACAGTCTGAGGGGTCCTGAGAGGCTTGAAGGTTGATGGGATCACGGTTGTTTGGCTGTTCGGCTTCAAGTTCTGTGCTGAGCGGTTCCACTTCAGCCCCCCTCGGCGATTCGGCGCCGGACTCAGCAAGTTGATCCGTAATGCCTAAGTCCGTAGGCGAATCGCCGGGTTGCAGTATTATGCCGGCTGCAGGCTCTGTGCTGAGCGGTTCCACGTCTTCCCCCCTTGGTGATGCGGTACCGGACGAAGCAGGTTGGTCAGTGATACCCAACTCCGTCATCGCATCGCCGGGCCGTGGTATTGTACTAACCGAAGGTTCTTCGGCGGGGCGCAAGTTCCGCGTCGCCGTCATCGCCTAGCTGTGTTATTGCGGTCTGGCCTGCATTCACCTCATCTGCCGCGGCAATATCCACCGGGCATACCGGATGAGTTCCAGGTGAGAATTCAGCAACGAAGTCGGCCAATGTTGAGCTTTTATGGCAGTTCGTGGCTGGAATTTGACGTCGAATTGTCCCAATTCAACCGCCCACTTGAGGATTCGACCGGAGAAGTCCGCCCGTTCGAACAAAGCTTTGAGGGGGAACTCGGTCAAAACGATGATTGTATGGCATGGAAGTAGTGCGCCAACTTCCTAGAGGCCATCATCAATGCCAATGCAAGTTTTTCCAGGCGCAAGTATCTCGACTCTGCTGGTAGCAAGGTTTTGCTGACGTAGAAGATGGGGAGGTGCTTGATTCCTTCTGACCGAACAAGCACCGCACTGACGGCATGCTGGAAACGGCCAGGTAAAGGTAAAGTTCTTCGCCGGGTTTCGGTGTGACCAACAAGGGCGCTGTAGAGATACTTCTTGAGCTCGGCCAAAGCGGGTCACATTCTTCATCCCATGAGAACTTTGATTTCAGAGCTTGAAAGAAAGGGCGCAGCGATCTGATGACCGGCTTATAAATCGGTTAAGCGCGGCGGCCATTCCGGCCAGATGCTGCACGTCCTTAGCCGAGCTAGGCTGCTTTAATTCTTGTACGGCTCTGATCTGGGTTGGGTCTGCTTCGATGCCTCGGTTTGTGACTAGGAAACCTAAGAATTTTTCGGATCCCACGCCAAAGGCATACTTAGACGCATTCAGGCGTAGCTTGCGTTGTTTGAGAATGGCGAACATCTCGGCCAAGTCGGACAAGTGGTCTGCTTGATGCCGGCTCTTAACCACCATATCATCAATGTAAGCCTCCATTGTCCGACCTAGCAGAAGAGCGAACATCTTGGTCACCATCCTTTGGAAAGTTGCCCGGCGTTCTTCAAACCAAAAGGCATGACTCGGTAGCAGAAGAGTCCCCTCGGCATAGTGAAGGAGGTGATCTCGCGGTCGGGGCCATGCATGGCAATCTGATGATAACCGTGGTAGGCATCTAAGAACTGAGCCTGTTATGTCCAGCCGTCAAATCCACGAGCTGGTCTATTCGGGCAGTGGGAAAGCTATCTTTAGGGCAAGCCCGGTTGACAGTCTTATTAGTCGACACAAACTCGCCACTTCCCATTTTCTTTGGTACAACAACTATGTTTGAAATCCACCGAGGGTAGTGCACTTCCTGAATAGCTCGTGCCTCAAGCAAGTCTTCACTTCCTCTGCAACTCCTCGGCGTGATGCAGCGCCGATCTCCTTGTTCGCTGAATGACCGGCTTGGCTCCGGGGAAGACGTTCAGGTGATGGCAAATAAAACTCGGATCGAGTCCGGGCTGTCATAAGGCGACCATGGGAAGACTTCGATATGGCTATCAAGAACTCAACCATCTCGGTCCTTTCTTGTGCGGTAAGGCTTGAGCCGAGCAAGAAGAACCTGTCCAAACTCTCTGTATCAATTCGCACTTCGACCAACTCTTCGACGGCTTTGTCCTCGCCCTAGTTCCCACATCGTAAGGACTCCTTGGTCTTCTGGTCCCTCAATCATTTGGACGAAGCCTTTGGCAGCTCGGCTCCCGTTAACTGCACGAAGCATTGCTTCGACATGACTTGATCGTCCCAAATCTCCTCAATTGCCCCCATAGCCGAGGGGAATCTCATCACCTGATGGAAGGTTGACGCCACGGCTTGCATAGCGTGAAGCCATCCCCTTCCAAGGATCAGGTTGTAAGTAGATGGCACCTGCAATACCCAGAACTCCACTTGCTTGACCACGGATCCCGCTTTGACAGGCAGAATAATCTTTCCCAAGGGCCATTCCGGTTGCGAGTTGAAACCAACCAGTGGCGAAGTTGCCGGAGCCAAGTCTGTATCTCGGAGTTTGAACTGCTTGAATGCGTCGTAATACATGATCTCGACCGAGCTTCCCTGATCGATCAAGATACGCTTGACGTCAAATTCCTTGACGCGGAGTGTCACTACTAAGGCATCGTTGTGCGGCGTCTGGACGCGCTCCAAATCCCTTGTAGAGAAATTGATCACGTCTTTTTCTTCGGTTTTCCCCCTCTTGATGGCAGGCTGGACCGATAAAACTTCCCTCATGTGTTCGGCCTTCTTAATCATGCCACAGAGCTCGCATACACGCGCCGGCTCCACTATGCCGTGGATGACATTAACAACTCCTTGTGGGGGCGCCTCGAAATCACCTGGTGCATGCGGATCAACCAGGGCTTGATTTGTCTTCACGCCCCACATCGATGTAAAGGTCCAGGTGTCCAGATACGACTAGCTCTTCCAAGTGTTGCCTCAAAGGCAAACAGTCCTCTGTCCGGTGGCCGCGCTCCCGGTGTGAAAATGTGCAACGGTACCGCGGAATTGAAACCTTTCTGTCCGTCGCCCAACTTAGCAGGAAAACCGGACATAATCCTCGTCACGGATTTCACTAAGTATGCGATAAATTGGAATCTTAAAAACCGTGGTAATGCCTGTCCTGGCCTTCAACCTTCTGTTTGCATCAGCGACGTTATCCCGGAGGTAGTCATTTCGACGACCCCTACCCCGGTTTTTACGATTTGAGCCACGGTCTGATTCCTCTACGCAATCATTTGAACGGTTTGCCTCCTGTCCGACAGCGTGCACCTTGCCTGCCGACCTCTTGTCTGTTGCTACCGGTGTTGCCTTCGCGGTAGATGCTACCGCATCATCTTCTACTCGGATGTGCTCATTGATGTGCTATTAGCTGACCCATGGATGTCGGTTGGGCATCGTAAGTGAGTCACGCAGTCTATGCCAACGGGAGACCACGCTTGTACTGCGTGATTGCAAGGTTGACCGGGCAATCCAAGATCTCGTTGAAGGTTTCCCAGATCTGGAGTTGTATGCCTTGAGCGTGTCGCTCGGCTCCATCTTAACACTAAGAAGGTGGTCAACTTCTTTGGCGTTTTGTGTTGGTTTTGAAGCGCGTCACAAATGCTTCCGCCAACTGATGCCACCTTTCTATGTTCCCCTCCGGCAGTCTCTCAAACCATTTCAAGCCCAGCTCGCCCAAGCTCGACGGGAAGATTAGACACATAAGGGCGTCATTTCGCCTATATCCGGCCATAACCTGTCGGAAGTGGCTTATATGCATATAGGGATCGGTTTTTCCGTCGTTTAGAGCGTGAACTTTGGCTGTGGAACCTGCCAAAAGCGGTGTTATTTCTATCTCCAGGGAGAAAGGTGTGGCGCTCAGCCTTGCCAAGTCTGCGTCTAAAAAGGGAGGCGCAGCTAGGCGAGGTGGAGGCATTCCGACCTCTTCACTGGCACGTCCCCATAGGATAGCCGCTGGAACGCCGGCACTCTCTGAGCTTCCCGCCGGCGAGCCCGTTCCTTCAAGACTGCCCATAAGTCCTCTGAGCAAGCGGAATAGGAATACCTCGACGTCGTCGCCGGACGTGAGGGTTGATAGGTGTTGTCTTGCGCGCTGGACCTCTGTGTCGTGCGCGTCGAAATCTCCAACCTTGTAATTCTAGTGATTGAGATGGACGGAGTTTGCCGCTGGCTCTGGGCCCTGAACGGCGGGGTGTGGTGCACTCACTGTGGTCTCCCACTCCAGCTACACCCTTCTCTTTAACATGCCGCTTGAGATCCTCCATCTCCGCCGCCATTCTCCTGATGACGGCGTCTTGGTCCTTAGCTTGTGTTCCAGTCGTCTGGCGTGCGATTCTCTCCGCCGCCGGTGACCGTCTGGACTCCGAGAATGACCAAAGCTTCTTCCGCGCTTATCTCGCGCGTCTCTTGAGTGTCCTCCTGGGGATGTCTCCAGGTCGCCATTGGAGGAATGCGGGATGTCCTTCTCTCCGTCTGCCTGACTCCGGGGTAACTCCGTCGATGGCAGACAACAAAATCTCGTCGTTGTTCGCCATAGACGACGATCAGATGAGTCTGGAAGACAAGGTTTTATCTGTCAAGTTCCCACAGACGGCGCCAATTGTACGGGGAGCAAATATTCAGGCGAGCCCGTACTCCCTTCTCTCTAGCTATCGCCTGTGTGTGTTCTAACTTGATCGTCGGAGGGGTTTTCCGGCCACACAACGCCGGGTAGCTCACCGCCGTTGTGTTCGCAGGTCGATCAGACAGGCAGGAGCTTGGAAGAAAGGAGTACGAGCTCGCCTGAATATTTGCTCCCCGTACAAATTCAAATAAAATAATTATAACCCAAATAAAATAATGTGTGTCAAACAAAGTCATAACAGTGATATGTTGATGTTAATTTAGGGCATCATCTGTACTTGTTCTAGTAGTACTATTCAACTAAAAAATCACTTTCTTTTGTTTTTTAATTTGTGTCAAAATATTTACTTTTTCTAGCCTGTCTAATGTTGAAAATTTTTAAAAATAAAAAAACTCAAAACTCAAAATTTTACTGAAAAAAAAAAAAAGTCAATATTTTTTACCTTTTTTTTTGTCTTTAGTTTTTTTTTTTTCAAAATTTTGCATTTTATTTTATTTTTACTTCAGTAAATATGATATAATTATATTAAATTTCTTTAAAATTTTAATTTACATAATATTTAGTCTTATTTTTATTAATAATCATTTATTTTATATTAATATATATTTATTATTTGTGTTTTTCTCTTTAATCTTATTAAAAAAGAAGTCAATGTAATTATTATGTGACAATAATTTTTTGGATAAATTACATTGATCTCTCCTAAAATTTGAAAAAAATACAAGCAATCTCACAATTTTAATATAATTACATTGAGTTTTCTTAAACTCTTGAACACTTAACCTCATTTTCATCAATAATTTATTAGTCAAATAAATAGAAAAATAATATTATCATATCTTTTATACTGAAATGTATATTTTATCTTATTTATCATTGTATCTTCATATCATTTGCATTAATTATAGTATATTTAGATTTTACTAAAAAAGAAGTTAATATAACTATATCAATACTATGAAAGTTTTTATATTTTCTTTGAATCTGAAAGAAAGTCAGTGTCATTTACCCTATTTTTTTTTTATATCTCTAAACAGTGTAATTTATTTAAAATTTTATATTTGTATAGTGTTAGACTGTTATTTATTGTTACAAAATTAGCCCCATTAGAGCATCTCTAACCCTTTTTTTTTTATTATTATCAAATTTGAGTAAAAATTTGGATTAAAAACTACATCTGATACTAAGCGTTCTAACGCTAAATTTTTTATTTTCACCAAATAACAAGTCAATTAGGAGGACGATCAGGAGGATATCCAAGCAGTTGTTCAGCCTAGTATAAATTTTTTTTCAAATTTTCTCCAATCCGGTCATCCATCCTTTTGTCCAGCTGGTCAATCACCCAGTTAATCGGCAGGTCATCCATCCGGTCATCTACCAACAATCACCTATAAAATTTGATAAAAGATTAAACATTTTCTTAATTTGATAAAAAAAATATATATATATATATATATAACTCCCTTCATGTCAACCGAGTGAAAACAGTGGAATACCATTTCACTAAATTTTTACCAAATTTGAAGTTGATAAAATATTTAAGTTTTGCGTTGAAGAGGGTGTTAAGGCACTTCAATAATAGCACATATATCTTGATCCACACACGCCTATATAACGCAGTTACGCAGCCTGCCTCACACGGCACTCTCTCTCTCTCTCTCTCTCTCAAACCCAAGCTTAAATTCATCTCTCTCTCACAAACACTCTGCGCCTTCTCTCTCTATATAGCACAAACAGCTTATACACACCACCACCGCCCGCCCGCCCGCCCGCCCACCCACCTCTCTCTCCCTCTCCCTCTCCCTCTCTCTCTCTCTATAACCATCTCTTTCTTTCTCTAGAATAAACAAGCAAAACATGGGGTTCCCAGTTGGATACACAGAGCTCCTCCTCCCAAAACTCCTCCTCCACACACTTTCCATTCTGGGTTTCATCAGAAAACTCATCTCATTCCTTTTCCGATCTCTGGGTCTCGGCGATTTTCTCGAACCCGACATTGCATGGCCTGTCCGACCGGACTGCTCTTCGGAGCCCCACTCAGTCTCCGCGGTTCTGATCCGGGAACTCCTACCCGTGGTCAAGTTCTCGGATCTCGTGGACCCGCCCGAGAGCTGCGCGGTTTGCCTCTACGAATTCGACGGCGGCGATGAGATCCGACGGCTGACGAATTGCCGTCACATCTTCCACCGGAGCTGTCTTGACCGTTGGATGGACCACGATCAACGGACCTGCCCGCTTTGTCGGACCCAATTCATACCCGACGATTTACAAGACGCGTTTAATGAGAGACTCTGGGCCGCGTCGGGGATTTCGGATTACTACGGCGAGTACTCGCCGATTACTACGGGTTTGTAGGAGGCTGGTTAATTTTTATTTTATTTTTTCATTTTTTGCCCATTTTGAGTGGCTTTTTTTTGGTTTACTTGATATGTATAACGTGTATACTGCGCAAAAAAACAATTATTATTACAATTTAATAGTAATAATAAATAGGGGATAGAACATTTTGTATATACATGCTGATTTTATTAATGAATTTTTTTTATTTATTTTTGTTTGAGTCTCTTTGATTAGTCTCTTTTTTTTTTCGATTTGATTTGTGCTTCAAAAATGTCAAGTTTTTGCACAAATTGTGAAAAAAATTTAGAGTAATTTGTGATGATTAAAATTTTTAATTAAATGATGTTTTATCATTGTATTAGTGTAACGAATCTTAGTTTTCATGTATGTATCAAGAAGGATATTAAGATAGATATCCAAATAAATAAGTTTAACACAAGTTTTTAATCTTCCTAATATACTAAAAAATTGATGGGCAAATATCATTTTCAAGTTTGAATTTAAGGATAGATGTTAACCGGGAAAATTAGTAGAACATTTCTCTCTAACTTTGTATAGTAGGAGATGTTCAAAATGATTTTTTTTATTAGTTAAGGTCCTTTAATATTTTTACATAGAAATTTCGGTCGACTCAGAGAAATTTCGGCCCCATCTATGAAAATTGAAATTTCTCTAAGTCGAGTAAAATTTCTCTGAATCAAATTTTTTTATGAAAATATTGAGAGATCTTAACCACTATAAAAATATTGTATGTTATTTATCTTATAAAATTTTAATATCAGGATATTAAAAAAAAAAAACCCCAAATTTGGAATATTTAGTCTAATATTCCTCTCCAACTTTTAGTAATAGAAGAAATCTACAATATTTTTTTTTAGCTTAAGGTCTCTCACCCATACCCATATATCACACCCACCCTTTCATTCTATCTCCTCTCTCTATCTCTATCTCTATCTTCATCTTCTCTCAAGATCTAGAGTCGTCAACGTAGCAGCTCATCTCTCTATCTCTATCTTCATCTTCTCTCAAGATCTAGAGTCATCAACGTAACAGCTCAGCAGGGGCAATGGCGCGCAGTGGATGTCCTCGTTGTTGCTTCCACTCGTCCTTCCTTTTCTCTCCATCGTCTTCTGTGTAGGTAGAGGGCCATGGAAGAGGAATACTCAGTTAAAGTTAGAGGGAAGGTTGTTGAGGCGAGAGATGAGTTGGTGAACAACGACGAATGGCAAAGAGCGAACCAAAAACACCACCACCACCACTTACTCCGATTGATTTCAGTTTCTTCAAAATAAAATATGAACTTTGTTTACTTATTCAATGGTGTGTTTGTTGATTTAAGATTTTAAAATCTAAAGCAATTTGAAGAATTTATGTTGATGTATTGACAGTGGCATTTCTTTGTTCTAGTAAGCAGAAGGAGCTTCTAAGATTGAAGAAACTTTACCTCAACAACCACAAGATGACTAGAAATCCTAACCAAGCAAAAGCACCCTCCCTCTCTTCTATACCTTTTTTTTTTTTTTTAATATGTTCAATTTTCTCTGATTTGGTCAAAACACAGAGACAAAGAAAATTGTGAGTATACTTGAGAAATTTTAAACCAGAGCAAATAGATCCAAACATAGAAAAATTTGTGAGCAAAATTTCAACCTAGAGAAAATTTGTCAAAATACAGAGAAATTTTAAAACACAGAGAAAATCAGATAACTTGAGCAAACCAGAGAAATTTCAATGTGTTTTGAAATTTCTCTGGATTAAAATTTCTCTAAATTGACATTTCTATGAAAAAATGTTGAGAGACCCCCAACCATTATGAAAATATTACATGTCCTTTATCCTATAAAATTTTAATATCAGAAACTTTAAAAAAAAATTCCCTATATTAACCACTATCTTGTAAAAAAAAACAGTATTTCAGTTGAATAGTTTTGAAAAAACTATATTATACACAGAGAAGATTTCCATCTTATAAAATGAAGATTTTTTGGTTACTGTCTAATTGAATATCATTTTTTTTAAATTTATCATACTTCATTGTATGACATTTATCTCATGTAAGCGAGATAATAAAAATTTAAGAGAATTGCAAGTCAATTTGAAAAGTTAAAAAATAATAATAATAAATACAAAATATAGAGTCATAAATAAAAATTGTGGTTTTACTAGCACTATAACATACTTTATTTATATGTCTATATTTTTATTATTATTATTTTCTATTTTTATTGATTTGTAATTCTCGTTTAAAATTTTTGTTGACAATATTTTTGTGTTTTTGAGTTTAAACAATTAGCCAGGTACTACTAATGTCACAAATTAAAATTATAAATGTTTGACCAATCTTATATTAGTAAAAAAAATAATAATAATAATAATTAACGGTGTTAATTAGTTGGCAAGAAATTCAAAAATTATTCCATGGTTAAGTTCATAGCATCTACTATAATTTGATCTTGAAAGTGAAATCTTTGTATACATAGTGATTATAAAAAGAAAAGAAAAATGAATAAATAAATAAATGAGAGAGATGGGTAAGTAAAATAAATGGGTAGGGCAATAGCTAAACAACAAAACAATTTATATTTTATTTTATTTTATTATTTTATTTTTTAAAAAAATTGTTTGTTTTCTAAAAGTATTTTGTGAAGGGCCTACCCAAATTGAGGGGTTGTCGGTGGTGATGGCCCAAGTGCATCGACGGCTTAATCGGATCTTGTCCTTCAACCCCCCCATCTCTATTCTTTTTTCACTTTTCAAGAATCTTTGGCTCCGTCTGATTTATTTTTTCAATAGAGTTTTATATTTTAAAAGATAAGTTATTGAAAAAAATTATAAAATTTAAAAATTTATTTATGAGTTTTGAAAATAATTTTGAGATAATTTGTAATTTTTTTTTATTTTTTATTTGTAGTTGAATAAAATTTGATTAATTGATGTATAAAGTGTGAGAGAATGAGAGAGGAGAAAAAATGTGATTGATTAATTGATTCAAAATTAGTAAATCAAACAAGTCTTTTGATTTTTTATCCAAATGTTAATTTAAAAACTAAACCAAACGGTACCTTTTATTTATTTATTTTCCTCTCTTTTCATCATTATTTTATTATTTTGGAAATATATTTTTATTTTTTAAATTTTTTCTAAGTTCGCATATTAATGCTTTCGTTTTTTAATTTTTGTTTTTATTTTATTTTTAAATACTTAGGCTAGAAGTCTATTTCTGAAATTATCAGGTCAATAGGTTCAAACTTAGATATATTTTTTTGACCAAAAGATTATTATCTGTTCAAAATAATAATATCTATTTGTCTAAAATTTACCTATTTATTATATGTTCAAATATTATTTATATGTACACGTGTCACTTATCTATTTATTAATTTGGCCAATGTCACTTATCTATTTACTAATTTGGCCAATGTCACTTATCTATTTATCTCACCACCACCCATTGTTGTTGTTGACTGCGTGTTCTTATCATAAAAAATATTAAACCTTAAACTAAATAACACTTCAATGGCACTATAGGAATTAATTTTTCACCAACTGACCAGTTCTTTCTTTTTTTCTTGGGGCATTTATTCAAAAATTTCTCTTCACCTGTTCCTTCTAGTTTAAATTATTTTCATAATTACTAAAGTACCCATAATAATAATATTCATATTGACAGTGTGAATATTCCGTTATATGAACATTTACACTGCAAAATATAAAGGGTGAATTACACTAATAGTCCCTATAGTTTGGGACTTGTGTCACTTAGGTCCCTGACTTTTCAATTGTGACACATTTGACCCTGAATTTTGAATCTTGTTCCAAATAAAGACAATTGAAGATATCATTAGATTTTTCAAGGGTAAAATCGTCAATTTGACAAAATATAAACTAATTTGACAAAAATAAATGTCAAACAAATATTTTTGAATTTTTAAAAATTATTTCGACCCACTAAAAATAAAATTATATAAAATTGATAAATTTTTTAGACATTTATTTTTTTTTTTCAAATTAATTTTTATTATGTGTTTGGATGATGATCATGTAAAATTAATTTTTAAAAATTACTCATGTAATTTTTATCAATTTTACATAATTTTATCGTTGGTGGATAAAAATAATATTTTCAAAATTAAAAATATTTGTTTGGCATTTATTTTTGTCAAATTAGTTTATATTTTATTAAATTGACGATTTTGCCCTTCAAATTAAACAATGGTATATTCAATTGTCCTTATTTGGAACAAGATTCAAAATTTATGGTCAAATGTGTCACAATTGAAAAGTCAATGACCAAAGTGACACGAGTCCCAAACTATAGGGACTATTAGTGTAATTTGCCCAAATATAAATGTTCACATACCCAGTTGCAAAGAGTTCAAAAAATATTTGTAAGGATAAAATTGTCGATAAAATACCTTAAATGTGGAAATTAGGATTTAATGAATCAAATGTCTAAATAGTATGACTTATTAGAATACAAGAATATATTATGAACTAATTGAGATACAATTAATTGAAAAATAATTTCCTGATAAATCCCCCTTTTTTCTTTTTTAAATTGAAAATGAAAACTTATTTGATATTTTTTTTGTTTTAAAATAAATAAAATTAATTTTTAAATTTTTAAAACTCAAAAAGGGTGTTTTTCACTTGTTTTTTAAAACAAGTTTTCACTCTTTTCACTTGCATTTTCAAAAATATTTAGAGTCCAATTTCCTTTTAACTTTTTGTTTGGGGGGGGGGAGGTTGGGTTAATTTAAGGAGTAATTTATCGGAGGAATTACACATCAATGGGGATCATAAAAAATATTTACACAAAAGTAATAAATATTATAGATATTACTAATTAAAATCATAATTTTTTTCTTTTACTTTTTTGTAACTATTTTTTCTATTTCCCACTTATGTGTAATTCTTCATAATTTATTTTCTCGATTCATTAAGTGTAATAAGGTTGTGCATTATGGAAATTGTGACGAAATTCTGGATGTTTGGGTTACCCAGTAGTCTCGTTTGATTCGAGGATGAGAGTTAATTAAATAAGAGGAGTGATTCGGACCCCACTGGGGGTGGCACCCCAGTGACGTGGCAGCACAAGGTGGGACCAAAGCATATAAAAAAAAAAAAAAAAAAATTTTTTTTTGGACCAATCACGTGTAACCCCCAGTACCCCCACTGGGGGTCTGAAGCTTTTTCCATTAAATAATTGGACAAAAATCGCTTGGGTTTTTTACATTTCTTTCTGGATTTTAATTTAATAATAGGCAAATAGTCCTTTTTTGATCCTGAACAAAAATGTAATGTTAATATATACAACAATGCTAAGTAACTCAAAATTTTGTGATTTAAATGGCTCAAATCACTCAAAACGACGTCGTTTTGAGTATAAATGAGTGTAAAACGACGTCGTTTTGACAGATTTGAACCATTTGAGTCACAAAATTTTGAGCTACTAAATATTTTCCTATCGCTAAACTCAAATTTAATCTAAATACTAAACTAATTTTAATAATAATGCGTATAATTAACTAAATAGATATTAATTATGTGTGTAATTAATTTGATTTTTAGTTAGTGTATAATTTTATATAGGAAAATGGTTGAGGTCTCGAATCTGAGGCCTCGAATTTGCCTCGAATCCCTTTTTTTTTTCTTTTTTTTTTTTTCTTTCTTCTTCTTCGCAGAACCAGAGGGGAGGGGAGGGGAAGAAGAGAGAGAGGAAGGGGAGGGGAGGGAAGAAGAGAGAGAGAGAGGAAGGGGAGGGGAGGGGTCTGGATTCGCCGTCGCAGCTCGTCGAGCTCGCCAGCCGTCCGATCGTCGCCCGATCCAGCTCGTCGCAGCAGCTGCACCGCCGTCGCCTCCGCCTCCGGCCCGCCTCCGCCTCCTCTCTCCTCCCCTCCCCTCCCCCTCCCCCGGTGATTATGGCCCCCTCCAGTCCGGCCACCGGCGGCTCTCTCTTCTTCCCTCCCCCCCCCTTCTTCCCCTCCTCCCCTCTCTCCCTTCTTCCCCTCCCCTCTGGTTCATTCAAGCCAAATTCGAGGCCTCGAATTCGAGGGCTCTATCACGACTTTTATATATAATAATATGTATAATAAACTTTAGTTACGGCTTTGATAAATAAATAAATAAATGAAGGGACATTTTTGCCTTTTGTGTTTTGGAATTTGACTTTTGATTCTATTAATCACTTTTCGTTAGTTTCAATCAGTTTGTTTAGTTTTGGTTTTTTAAAAAATAATTTTTAGAAAATTTTATTTTTTTATTTTTCATATTTTAATGATTTCAATCAATTTTTTTAATATTTTAAATAATTTTTAGACACTTTTAATATAAATACACTTAAAATTTATAATATTTGTGAAAAAAATTTATTAATTTTTAAAAGACAGGGTAGGGGAAAGGGGCAGTGAATCGTGGTTGCACACGTGGCCTAATCCCGCGATGGGGGAGATTAGGCGTTGGACACGAAATGAAAGGGTAGGTTAACATAGGGTGTTGAAAATGCAGTTTTGGCAAATTTTTGGAAAATTTTCAAGCTGACAAAATTTAATCGTGACCCTTGGAATACAGGAAAGCCTTGGCCTTTTGGTATTATCCGCTTTACCTACCTTTTTGCAAAGAACCAAAACATTCCAAGAGTAAACTCTTTTGTGTCGAGTGATACGCCTTTGCAACATTTTGTGAACTACCTTGCACCAACATCTGAAGCTATACGCAGGCATACCAGAGAGATGGCTCGAGAGGAAGTGCCCAATATGAGACTAGATGCCTTGGGAGACGACGATGCAGTGGACTTGGCAGAGCAATAGAAGACGGAGAAGCGAGTAAGGAGTGAGGGGGGATCGGCAGGACAACCCCACTCGTCCACGCTGATAGCGGCTGCGAAGCCAATCAGTCAGGTTGAGCCAGATCACTGGCACACGAAGGCCGACAAGTCGCCCTTTATTGCGGAGGAGTTGGAGGGTCTGTGCGAGAAATATCAGATTCCCGCGGAAATAGAGTTAAAACTGCCGACATCAAAGGAGAGGGCATCCGATGCTCAACCAGGGGAATTCGCCCTGTATGATGAGGCGTTAAAGAGAGGTTTGAGGTTGCCACTCCCCCGGATAGTATTGGACGTGTTGGATCAGCTGGAGGTGGCTTCGGGCCAACTGATGCCCAATGCATGGAAGATCTTACTGGCCTGTGCAAGCGCGTGGCCGCAGGCGAACAAGGGGGCTGAAATGACGGTGGACGAGTTTTTTACATGCTACAAGGCTTCGGGCCAGCAAAAAACTTGGGTCACTTTACAAGCGGCGGTAGGGAAGGGTCTGGTGGCGGGGTTGCCGTCGTCAATTAAGGGGTGGAAGCCGCGGTGGTTCTATGTGTCCGCCAACGGGGGAGTAGGAGTGCGCACCATGTGGAGAGTGCCAACCAAGTCGGTAGAGCCAAGGCTGGGGGCAGCGACAAAGGAGAGGGTGAAGAGGGTGAAGAAGGTGAAGGCATAGAATGAGAAGGAGGGCACCAAGTGGGACGACTTCGTTCAACCCTCAACCTTGTTTGCCGCAAGGTTGGGCCCTCAGTCGACCGGTGGAGATTTTGCGCCGGCAGAATTAGAGGCGAAGAGGAGGGCGCAAGAGGCGAAGTATAGGGCGAGTTTTGCCAAGGCTAATAAATACAAAGAGTCACAGGTAGACCGTCCGCCGAAGGCGATCGCGAGGGAAAGAATCCGACCGCGCCCCAAACCGCTAGGGGAAAAGGACTTGGGTGATTTTGAGCCACAATCGCCCCCAATTGATCCGTTGAAGGAAAGGGCCAACAAGGAGGTGGAGGCTGTGGTGAAGAAGAAGAAAAGAGTAAGGGAGAAGGAGGAGAGGCCAGCCTTGAAGAAGATGAAGGAGGTGGTGGCGGAGAAGACCCCCGAAGTGGGATTAGAGGCAAAGGCGAAGGGGATGGAGAGTAGGACGACTGGCCCTGAAAATTCAGTGGAAGGTGGGGCGACCGGCCCTGAGGAGTGGATAGAGCAGCAGGCCAAGGGGGTCCTGCGCCCCAAGGAGAAGGAGAGAGAGTCAAGTTGAAGACTGCCATCTACCACGCTCCAGCAGTGTCTGGGCGACTGGAGGGAGAAGGAAGCCCAGCCAAGACTGCTACCGATCGGCTCTTGGGTGTGGTAGAGGACATGGCAGTGCGCTCGATGCAGAGTTTTACAGAGATCGAATTGCTAAGGGGGCTCTGCTCGGCCCAGATGGAGGCGACGACCTTCGCAGGAGCCTTGCTGAAGAAAGCGGCGTACGCAAAAAGCGAAGTTGAGCCATTGAAGGCCAAGCTGGGGGAGGTGAAGGCCCAACTTGAAAGTTTGAGAAGGGAGAGCGCAGGCTGGAGGAAGACCGCGCGAAGTGCGTGTGTTAGGGGGCTGGAAGAGGCTCAGAAGGCGAAGAAAATGGAGGTGTTGGCGATGGTGCAAAGCAATGTTGCCGACCGTGCCCATGCTGAGCTGCTCGCGACCAAGTTCAAGTTAGAGTTGGAGATGGAACGCCGCAAGGTGGTGTCGCTCGAGTTCCAGCTAGTTGGCGAGCAGAAGAAATTGGAAGAGGCCCAGAAAGCCTGCACTGTCGCCAACGAACGGTGGGATGAGGCCATGACCTGCAACGAAGATCTTCATGCTCAGTCGATCAAAGAAAAAGAAGAAGCGAATCTGAAGATCGCTAAGCTGGAGAGGACGTGGGCAGACGAGCGGGCCAAGTCAATGGAGGAGAAGGCGGGGTTGCAGAAGGCTTTGGAGGAAGAAAAGACCAAGTTAGTCTCTGAGAGGGCAGCGTACCCCGACTTATGTGTTGCAGCAGTAGAGCAGTTCAAGGGGTCCGCTGACTTCCAGATGGCTATCAATGCCGCGATCGCCAGCAACTTAGCGAGAGAGAGAGATAGGGGGGCTGGCCCGTCGGGAGCGACCGTTGGAAGCAGGAGCGAAGAGGAAGTGATCCAGAGCTTCCAGCGGTCGAACTTCTACAAGCATGAGATGGCTAAGTTCTGGGACAGTGGCTGGAAGACCTTCAAGTGTAAAGCAAAAGAGTTGTTCCCAGACTTGGACTTCAACAGTGTGAGTATAGACGAGGACGACGTGGCTCAGACCCTCTAGACGAAGGTGTTGATGAAGAAGACCTTGCGTCGAGCAAGGATGAGTGATGGGTGCAAATAAAATGTGTGAAAATTTGTGTTGTTTTGTCTATTTTTTTTTTTTTTTTTTTTTTTTTTTTTTTTGGTCATGTAATGCTTGTAGCGAATTTATGTGTAAGTTTGTGAATAAATAAAATGACGAGTTATGTTTTTCATACTGTTCCCTTTATTTCTTGTAAATCTGAAAGGAATGAGAATGGTCATTTCAAATAAGGCGTGTGTATAAATTGTAGTGAGAGTTGAGAAATGGGGAGCCAATCTAACTTGTGAGAAAACTATGACGCAAAGAATGTTAATCAATAAAAACGTTGAAGCTAAAAAATGTTAATGTTAAACGGTTGGGAAACATGAAGTTAAAAAATGTAAAGAATGTTAAGAGACGTAAAAACATGGACCTGGAATTTGACCAAGTATGGCAACTATGCTACAAACATGAAGTTGTAAGAATGCTTGAGCCATAATTAACTCAATCTGGATAAGCCCTTTGTGCTCAGGCTGGCTGAGGCTTTAAGTAACTCAGTCTGACCGAGCCCTTCGTGCTCAGTCGGGCTGAGGCTTTAAATAACTCAGTCTAGCTGAGCCCTTTGTGCTCAGTCGAGCTGAGGCTTTAAGTAACTCAGTCTGGCTAAGCCCTTCGTGCTCAGTCAGGCTGAGGCTTTACGTAACTCAGTCTGGCTGAGCCCTTCGTGCTCGGGTTGGCTGAGGCTTTAAGTAACTCAGTCTGACTGAGCCTTTCGTGCTCAGTCGGGTTGACGCTTTAAGTAACTCAGTCTAACTGAGGCTGCAAACAGGATGTTATTGAAGTACCACGCAGATAATTGAGATATAAAAGTGTTGTCATTTAAAGCGTAGCCCATTGATCACAAATTTACACCATGCAAGAAAAGGACAAAAACATCCAAGTGCGTAGATTGTCAAAAAGAACATATAGTAATTGATCGATACAAAAAATACAGGTTTTATTGAAAATAACGTTTCAAGTGCTCGGCGTTCCATGGATGGGGGAGGTCTCAGCCTTCCATGTCCTGAAGTCGGTAAGTACCCGGACGAGGTCTGGCCTTAACAACGTAAGGTCCCTCCCACTTGGCTGCCAGCTTGCCCTCAGCCGGATTTTTGGTGGCAAGAGTTGCTTCCCGCAAAACAAGGTCCCCAACGAAGAACTCCCTTAGTCGGACTTTGTGGTTGTAGTGTGTTTTCATTTTCTGTTGATATGAGGCCCGCCTGACAGCAGTGGTCTCTCGGAGCTCTTCGATCAGGTCCAGGTCCGCCCGACGCAGCTCTTCAGTTAGTTCCGGATTCGGGTGCAGAACCCTTGGGGTGGACAGACCGATTTCCACTGGAATGACCGCTTCGGTGCCGTATGTTAAGCGGAAGGGGGTCTCCCCAATGGGGGTTCAGGCGATAGTGCGGTAGGCCCAAAGTACATTTGGTAATTCCTCAGCCCAGAGTCCCTTAGCAGCTTCCAACTTAGTTTTGATGATCTTCAGAAGAGAACGGTTAGTAACCTCAACTTGGCCATTGGCTTGGGGGTGACCTGGAGAGGAAAAACATGGCTGGATTTGAAGCTCTGCACAGAATTTTCTGAACTTGGCATTGTCAAATTATTTGCCATTGTCTGAGACGATGGCTTGAGGGATGCCAAATCGGCACACGATCGACTGCCAGATGAATCTGGTTGTGTTTCGCTCGGTGATGGTGGCAAGGGGTTCCGCCTCCATCCATTTAGTGAAGTAATCAATGGCGACGATTGCGAATTTGGTTTGGCTTCGGCCAATGGACAATGAGCCAACTAAGTCGATCCCCCATTTGGCGAACGGGTAAGGACTGCAGAGTGTGATCAGATCAGTAGGAGGAGCATGAAGGATGTTGGCTAAGCGTTGGCACTTATCACATTTAAGTACGAATTCAGTGGCATCTTGATTGAGAGTAGGCCAGAAGTAACCGGTGCGAAGTATTTTGTGGGCTAGTGACCTGGCACCCGAATGATTACCACATATACTTTCACGGACCTCCCTCATCACGTAGGTCGCTTGAGCGGAATTGAGGCATCGCAAGTATGGGCGTGAAAAGCCATGCTTGTACAAGAGACTGCTGATGAGGATGTAGTTGGACGATCGAGCCTTGACTTTGGCGGCTTGCTGTTTGTCGGATGGCAGTTCTCCCTTTGTCAAAAATAGAAAGATGTCGGCCACCCATGGAATAGGTTCGTTTTGGAGGAAGTGGACTTGTTGCTGGTTTGGGGAAATAACAGGGTGGGCCAGGTACTCGAGGCGGATGCCATGGCTGAGGTCGGACTGGTCTACAGAGGCTAATTGAGCCATTTCATCTGGCTTGGAGTTTTCCGCCCGAGGGATATGCTTGATGTGGAAAGTATTGAAGAGACGGGCAAGGGGGAGTGCAATATCCCTGTAAGCCTGCATTGTGTCTTCCTTGGCATCGAACTCCCCCGTAATTTGTCCGACAATAAGTTGGGAATCGCTGAACACTTGGATATGGCTGACACCAATGTCTCTGGCTAGGCGGAGACCTGCTATCAATGCCTCATACTCGGCCTCATTATTGCTTGTGTCGAACAAGAAGCGGAGAGCACACTTGAAATAATCACCCTCAGGGGTGGTGAGGATGAGACCAGCCCCACTGCCTTCTTTACGAGAGGATCCGTTGACGTTGAGGGTCCAAGAATAGGGGTCTTCTGCTTCAGTATGGGGTTGCGAGGGCGAGGGGGGCCGTGGTTGGAGTGGGATTGGGATTGGTGAATTCCAGAATGAAATCGGCAACAACCTGACCTTTGATCGCCGTTCAAGGTCGGTATGAGATATCAAATTGGCTGAGCTCGACCGACCATTGCATGAGTCTGCTAGACAGCTCGGGCTATTGCATTATTTTATTCAAACGTTGATCAGTGAGGACCACTATAGAGTGGGCTTGGAAGTAAGGACGGAGTCATCTTGAGGCGGTGACCAAGGCCAAGGACATTTTTTCTAGCAATGGGTAGTTCTGTTCAGCGCCTCTGAGAGCCCGGCTAATGTAATAAACCGGGCGCTGTACTGAACCGTCCTCCCTGATGAGGGTTGCACTGACTGCGGTGCTCAAGACGGCTAGATAGATAAAAAGAAGCTCGCCCGCGAGTGCCTGGTAGAGTAAGAGGGGGTTGGCCATGCACCGCTTTAGCTGTTGGAAGGCCTCTTCGGATTCGGTCGTCCACTCGAAAGTCTACCGAAGAACTTTGAAGAAGGGGAGACATTTGTCCGTTGCACGGGAAATGAAGCGGTTGAGGCCGGCTACTCTGCCAGTAAGCCTTTGAACTTCCTTAACCGTTCTGGGTGACTGCATTTCTATCAAGGCCTTGATCTTTTCGGGGTTGGCTTCGATGCCTCGCTAACTGACCATGAAACCCAAGAACTTCCCAGAACCTACGCCGAAGGCGCATTTCTCCGGATTGAGCTTCATTTGATACTTTCGTAGGGTGTCGAAGGTCTCTCGCAGGTCGGCCAGATGATCAATGGAGAGTTTGCTCTTGACTAGCATGTCATCGACATATACTTCCATGTTCCTGCCTATCTGATGATGAAAGACGGCGTTGACCAGCCGTTGGTAAGTGGCTCCGGCATTTTTCAACCCAAATGGCATGACACGATAATGGTAGGTTCCCCGGTCGGTGATGAAAGAGGTGTGTTCCTAGTCAGACGGGTGCATCAGAATTTGGTTATACCCAGAGAAAGCATCTATGAAGCTGAGCATTTGATGTCCAGCCGTGGCATCGACAAGTAGATCTATGCGAGGAAGGGGATAGCTATCTTTGGGGCAAGCTTGGTTGAGATCGGAGTAGTCGACACAGAGTCGCCACTTACCATTGTTTTTACGGACTAGGACTACATTTGACAGGCACCTGGGGTAGTCCACATTTTTGATAACTGTGCCTCAAGGAGCTTATCTACTTCAGAAGCGATAAGAGTATTGTGCTCCAGGTGAAAGATGAGCTGCTTCTGGCGGAAGGGTCGGAAATGAGGCTCAATGTGCTGAGACGATGGGTGATAAAGGAGGGGTCGATACCCGACATGTCGGAGTGGGTCCAGGCAAATACATCGTTGTGCTCAATCAGAAGGGCAGTAAGGTCGGCCTTGGCCTGGGAGGATAGTTAGCTGCCGATCTTGGCAGTTTTTGTCGGGTTGGTGGGATCGATGAGGACCTCGACAAGCTCTTCCACTAGTTCTCTGCTGACCAGCTTATCATCGTCCCTGACGTTAAGCCCTTCAATGGTTATAGCCTCCTTTGGCTTAACCTCTTTAAGTGAAGTGACGCAACATTCCTTGGCCACAGTCTGCTCGCCCCTCACTGTGCCGACCCCAAGGTCGGTGGGGAATTTGACGGCAAGATGGAAAGTGGATGTGATAGCTTGGAAAGCATTTAGGGCGGTGCGGCCGAGGATGATGTTGTAAGCAGAGGGACAGTCGACGACGAGGAATGTGAGTAACTTTATGGTCTGACGTGGGTATTCTCCGATTGTGATGGGAAAATCGATGGAGCTGATGGAGGTCACCCGATCTCTAGTAAAATCGACCAATGGGGTTTGGAGAGGGAACAGACTTTCTTCCTCCATCTTGAGTTGGCGGAAAGCATTTAGGAAGATGATGTCTGAAGAACTGCCGTTGTCGACGAGAACCCATCTGACTTTGTAATTGGAGAGAAGGGCAGAAATGACGAAAGGGTCGTCATGGGGGTAACGAATGCCTGTGCAGTCGGTGTCTGTAAAGGTGATAGGCTCCGTCCACTGCTTGGGTTATTTGGAGGGTCGGTCCAATGTGGCAACTTCTTTGTCTGAGCCTTGCCTTATTTTTCTGAGTTCTGCCCGCTAAGTCGAGTGGGATGGTCCTCCACAAGCAAGCCCACCTGCAATAACTCTGATCTCTCCAACAGGGGCGGGGTTCCCTTGTGCCTGGGGTTGCTGTGGTGGGCGATCATGACCTTGATTAGGTTGTGTGGGTTGTTAGGGAGGGGTGCGCTGGCGGTTGTTTCTAATAGGTTCAGTCATTTGCCTCTGCTGAGGGCGGGCTTCCGTGAATCGACTGAGACGTCCCTGGCGTATCAAGCCCTCGACCTGGTCTTTGAGGTTAACACACTCCTCCGTGTTGTGGCCGTGGTCCTGATGAAAGCGGCAGTATTTGGACTGGTCTCGCCGGTTGGAAGGAGACCGTGATGGTTGGGGCCATTTTAGGGGGTAATCTCGTTGAATCTGGTTCAAGACTTGTTCTATGGGAGAGTTAAGGGGTGTGTATCGTTCAAACCAGCCGGGCAGTCGGGTTGGTGCCGACCGGTCGGCTCAGGGTGGTCGGTCGGTATACTGAGGTGTTTGGTTATTGTACTGGGTGTTTTTAGTTTCTGAGTCCTTTCTCTTCTCTCTGGGGGTCGGGTTTTTGGCTGTAGGATCTTAGCGGACGGCTAAGGAATCTTCGGCGTTCATGTATTTTTGGGCTTTGGAAAGTAGGGTTGCCATAGAGGTCGGGGGGTTTTTGGAGAGGAAGAAAAGGAAATCAGATGATCGTAGGCCGGCCATGAACGCCGTGAGGATGACCTTGTCATCATTTTCCGCTACCTGCAGGGCTTCGGTGTTGAAGCGGGTGACAAAGCTGCGCAGCGACTCCCTCTCGATCTGACGGATGTTGAGGAGTTGGGTTGCCGGACGCCGCTGGCGCTGGGCTCCAATGAAATGGCTGAGAAAGGAGTCACTGAGGTGCTGGAAAGTGGAAATAGAGTCTGCTGGCAGTTGACTAAACCAAAGTCGAGCCGACCACTTGAATGTTACGAGGAAAGCCTGACACATGATTTCATCAGGGAATGCATGGAGGATCATGAGGGTTCTGTAGGTCTCCAAGTTATCGACTAGGTCCGATGTACTGTCGAAAGAGTCGATCGTGGGCATTTTAAACTTAGGAGGTAGAGGTTTGTCCCGGATGGAGGCAACGAATGGTGAGTTGGCTGTGGTAGATGGTTTATTCGGTATGTTCTGCATGACTCCTTGGAGCTGGAGCTTCATGGCTCGAAGTTCTGCGTCCCAGAAAGGGACGTTGTCACCGCCAGACTGGAGCGAAGGCTAGACGCTACTGGCCTCTCCTTCGGGGGTGGGTGCCGGGGCTGATGGGTGCGGGACCCGAGGTGGAGGGTTCATATCTGGGGGAGGGGGTCGTAAGCCTTCCAAGTTGGGTGGATGGAGCTGTTGGATAGTATGGCTCGGGGCTCGTTCTTGGTTGGGTGGAATATCTGGAGGTGGTGGAGAAGGCATAGGAAGGTTTCTTTGGAGTAGAGCATTAATCAGGGCTTGGTTTTGCTCGGCCAGGCGGTTGATACTGTTGGTGAGCTCGGTGAAATACAATGGAGGGTTGTTTGGATTGGGAGGGTCGGCTTGGTAGTCGGCAACATTGTGGTGAGAAGCCATGGATCTAGTGGTGACCATCCACCTTGGTGGGTGGCAGGAAGAGGTTATTAGGAAAGGGTCTCCGGCGGCAATGAGCACAACTGGCATGCGGAACAGGAAGTTTTCCCACAGACGGCGCCAACTGATGATACAGCGGGTTCTAGATAGAACGAGTCGAACTGATCCACGCTTCCCAAACCAGTGCCCGAGGTACCAAGCCCACCAGAAGACCTGCACAAGAGTTCAACGAGTGACGGGGAGTCCCCCCAGCGAACCCTCCGACAAGCAAGTTAGAAAGAGGGGTGGAATGTAGAGATAGATTAGAGATAGAAAGTTTAACCTTCTTCTTATCTTCGACGTCTGCTTATATCCTCTGGTAATCATTTCAATGTCCCTTCCGACCTGTCATCTTGGCCGAAAGTCTATGCTCTAGCTTGCCTTGTTCATGGTGAGGTCGTTCTGTCTCGACGGGGAGGGGTTATCGCCATAAATGCTGTAAGGGGCCTCATTAATGGCTGATGTGCAGTGCAATAACTTTGCAGGATCTTTGTCTGCTTATGTGGCTTGTCCTTCTCTTGCCACGTGTTTAGATGTCATTGGTTTTTAATGCCATGTTGAGTTCTAGCAACATTGGGTTTTAGTAGTTGAATTATGTATTGGATCCTAAATGGTGAGCTACAACCTTTATGGACTCACCCATGTCAATAATAATAATAATAATAATAATAATGGTATTATCAAATTTGCTATATTTGAATTTAATAGTCTTAGGTCGAGCGAAATAGTGAAAAATGTGAACTTGATATTTTACTATCATTTCCGAAAACACTCTTCTATTATTTAATAAATAAATAAATTATAAAAAGAACCGCTTTTAAATTGTTTTAATAATTTTCAAAATTTGGTTTTGCACAAATAATAAATAAATGAGGGCTTTTAAATATTTATTTTTTATTTATTGAAAACACCAAAAATCGAAAACTATACCAAACATGGATTTGTCCTACTTTAGAGGGAATAGTATGCATTATTGTTAAGAAAACATCCTTCATTTTCTACTTTCATTTATGTACCAAAACTTAAAAAATACTTTTAATTTGTATGTTTCTACATCATCATGACTTAGCACAAAAAGCTTAAACACAATATACAATTAAATTTATCTTTACTTCAAAATGAGACAACTTTAGCTTCTTCATCCATGTACTAATTCACACCGGGAATTAAAAATAAAAATAAAAATAAAAAATACACCCATTCACACTTAGCACAGCCGCCCAGATGCTACTAATTATTGCCTTACCGGGCCACGTATCATTAGAACAACATAATCATGATTATGATATAATTATTATAAATAAATTGACTAATGCATGGGTCTGAGATTATTTTAATGTGCTAATTCGTGTGAACTGTCATTTTATAAGCATAATCAAACAAGAAATTATTGACACAAAGGAATCCTGATTATGCGGGGTTGTGTTTATCGCAACACGTGATGCTCACAAGATGATTAGGGGTATGTTTACGCTATGCTTAATTAGTATTAGTACTTCTTATGTTAATTATGTTGGTCCATATCTGAAAGAGAAAATGTCAATTTTACTTATTAATGTCTAATGCTTCTAGAGATTTCTAACTCTTCTTTATTTTCTTTGTTCCATTGAAGTGTGTGTTTTATTTGGATGTATTCTAGACATTCCTAATGGCTAGATTGTTTGGTTTTCAAACTCAAAAATTATGTTTTAGTTCTTGTTTTTCATGTTTTATCAGATATAGAAGTATGTTGTTTTTAAAAATTTTATTTTAGTGAACTTTTTCATATGTTCTTCGCAAATATCACTACAAGGAAAGTGAGTTTATGAGACGGAACTATTTGCGACGGCACACTTGTCGTCTCAAAAAGTCACTTTTTGCGACAGCAGAAAATGCCGTCTCAAAAAAGTAGAGTATTTGCGACGGCACCATTTGCCGTCTCAAAAAAGCAGAGTACTTGCGACGGTATTTTCTGGCGTCACAAATACCCTCATTTTTTGAGACGGCAAATTGTGCCGTCGCAAATACTCTGCTTTTTTGAGACCACAAATGGTGCCGTCGCAAAAAGTGACTTTCGTATTTTTTTTTTTTTTTAGTGAATATTTTTAAAATTTTAAATATTTTTTTTAGATGCACCTTACTTAGATGTATCTTTAAAAAAAAATTATGATTTTTTTTTAAAAAAATTAATAAATACATAAAAATACAAAAAAAAATGTATTGAATTATTGTATTTTTGGTATTTAATGAATTTTTAAAAGATTTTTTTTACAATTTTTTTTTAGAATTTTAGGTGTATTTATATTAGGTATGTCTAAAAATTAAAAAAAATACTTAAAATATTAAAAAAAATCAGTAAAAACAATATAACACGGAAAACAAGAAAGTATAATTTTCTCAAAAGAGTTTTTGAAAAACTCTAACCTAACATAGTGATTGTGGTTTTGAGACACCTTCATATATATACAGTCACAAAATGGTTTGAATAAATTCAACGGTATTTTTCTGTCGCAAAAAAAATTAAAAAAAGCAATGTCGTCTTACTCTTTTGATATAACGTTTCTCTTTTCATTCATTTTTTCATCTTCCTGTCTCTCTGTCTCTATCTCTCTCTCTTCTCTTTATCTCTTTCACTCATCACTCTTCTTTCTTTGTCTGTCTGTTTCTCTCTCTCATTTTCTCTTTGTGTCTCTCGCCTATCTTTCTTCTCTCTATCTCTCTCATATGTTTTCTCTCTCTGTCTCTCTCGCTCATATCTCATCTCTCTATCTCTCTCATTTCTTTTATCTCTCTCTCTTTCCCTTTTCTCTTCTCTCTCTGTTTCTCTCTTTTTCTGCGTCTCTCTCTCGCTCATCTCTTGTTTCTCTTTCTTTTTTTATCTCTCCATCTATCTCTCTCTCTCTCTCTCTTTTTCTGTCTATTTCTTTCTCTTACTCTCTCTCTCACTCATCACTCTTCTCTCTCTCTCTGTCTACTTGTCTATTTGTTTATTTTCTCTCTCACTATGTTCGCCTTGCTCACTCTCTTACTCTCATCTTCTCTATTTATCGAGCTCCTTCTCGATTTATCGATCCACTATAAACGACGTCGTCTTACTCTTTTGAACATTTCTCTTTTCACCCATTTTTTTATCTTCCTATCTCTCTGTCTCTGTCTCTCTTATCTTTCTCTCTCTTACTCATCACTCTTCTCTGTCTGTCTGTCTCTCCCTTTCTCTATGTGTCTCTGTCTCTCTTCTCTCTCTCTTTCTCTCTCACTCATCACTCTTTTCTGTCTGTCCGTCTCTCTCTTTCTCTTTGTGTCTCTGTCGCTCTTCTCTTTCTCTTTCACACTCAACACTCTTCTTTGACTGTCTGTCTGTCTATCTGTCTCTCTCTTTTTCTCTGTGTCTCTCGTCCATCTCTCTTCTCTCTATCTCTGTCATATATCTTCTCTCTATGTCTCTCTTCTCTCTCTCTTCTTTTTTTTTCTCTCTCTCACTCATCTCTTTCTGTCTCTCTCTCGTTTATCTCTTTTCGCACTTTTTTTTCTCTCTGTCTCTCTTTCTTTGTCTATATCTTTTCACCCATTTTTTCATCATCTTCTCTCTATTTTCTTTCTCTCTCTCATTCATCACTCTTCTCTCTCTGTCTGTCTATTTGTTTCTCTCTCTCTCTCTCTCTGTGTCTCTCATTCATCTATCTCTTCTCTCATATATTTTCTCTCTTTGTCTCTTTCGCTCATCTCTCTTCTCTCTATCTCTCTCACTCATCTCTCTTCTCTCTATCTCTCTCACATCTCTCTCGCTCATCTCTCGCTCATCTCTCTGTCCATTTCGTTGATCTCTTTTCTCTCTATGTCTCTCTCGATCATCTCTCTTCTCTCTGTCTCTCTCTCTGTCTCCCGTTATTCTCTTTCTTTATGTCTTTTTTTTTCACTTCTATCTCTTTCTCTCTCTCTATCTCTCCTTATCTCTCTCTCTTCTCTCTCTTCTCTCCCCCACTGTGTTCGCGTTGCTCACTCTCTCCCTTCCGTCTTCTCTATTTACTGAGCTCCCTCTCAATTTATCGATCCACTACAAGAAAATGCACTTTTAGCGACCACTTTGTCTCTTTCTCGCTCACCACTCTTCTCTCTCTCTCTCTCTCTCTCTCTCTATCTCTCTCACTCATCTCTCTCTCTCTCACCACCCATCTCCTCTACCACATTCACCACTACTGCAAACGCCATTTCATTACCACCACTACTACCACGGTCGCCATTTCACTTCTACGACTACCATTACTACTATCATCGCCACCACTCCACTACCACCACTACCACTATTGCCACTACTACTACTACCATTACTTCTCTTTCACCCCTGCCACTCCATCTACTCTACCACTACCACAACTTCACCTCTAATCTCTTTCGCCATCACTACCACCACCACCATCATCTCTTATCCACCACCTTCACCACTACTGCCGCTTCCCCTCCTCTACCACAAAATATTACCTCTCTTCTCTCTCTTACTCATCACTCTTTTCTGTCTGTCAGTCTTTGTCTCTATCTCTTTCTCTTTCTCTCTTTGTCTCTCACTCATCTCTCTTCTCTCTATCTCTCTCATCTCTCTTTCTCTTTCTTTATTTTCCTATATGTCTCTCTTTCTATCTCTTTCTCCATGTCTCTCTCTATATCTCTTTCTCTCTTTGTCTCTCTCTCACTTATCACTATTCTCTCTCTCTTTCTCTCTCTGTGTATGTTTGTCTATCTCTCGCTCTTCTCTCTCTCTCTTTCTCTCTCTGTGTATGTTTGTCTGTCTGTCTCTCTCCCCCATTGTGTTCACCTTGTTCACTCTCTCTCTCTCTCATCTCTTCTCTATTTACCGAGCTCTCCATTACAAGAAAATGCACTTTTAGCGACCACTTTGTCTCTCTCTCGCTCATCATTTTGTCTCTGTCTCTCTCTGTCTCTCACTCATCTCTCTCTCACCACCCATCTTCTCTACCACATTCACCACTACTGCAAATGCCATTCCACTACTACCACTGTTGTCACTCCACCTCTACAACTATCATTACTACCACTATCGCTACCACTCCACTACCACCACTACTACTACCACTACCTCTCATCTACCACCGCTATTCTATCTCCTCTACCACTACCACAACTTCATCACTTATCTTCTTCACCATCACTACCACCACCACTATCACCTCTTATCCACCACTTTCGCCACTACTGCCACTTCCTATCCTATACCACAAAAAATTAATTCTTGATTTTTAGTAACAAAAAAAAAAAAAATGGGTCGCAAATTTTTTTTTTTTCATTGACCACAAAAAATTAACTTTATTTTAATAGAAAATATTATCCATACTTCTACCAAATAAAAAAATAATAATAATTTTTTATTCATTAAAATAAATATGAAACAAATAAATTTTCAACCTTACTAAATGAAAAAAAAAAATTCATTAACTATAAAAAAATTTATTTTAATAAAAAATAATTTTTTTTAGCAAATCCTCCGTTGCGAAAAAAAAAAAAGAGTCGTTTTATTATTTAAATATTCATATGTAATGAAAATAAAATAAAAATAAAAATTCCAAAAAAATTTCCATTCCCCCCTTCCTATTCCCGCTCGTTTTTCCCCCCATCAACCAAAAATCCCCAAATCTCAAATCCCTAATTTTTGAACCAAAAATCCCCATCTCTGTCTCTCTCGCGACTGTGAGCACAGCAGACGATGGCGTCGAGTGACGGGGTTAAGGAGCCTCACTCTTTTGTTTCTCACTCCGTTGGCTTTCCCTCTGCTGCTCTCATTCCAGTGGCGAAGGAGCTGCTCAGAAACCTGATGTGTATGCGCAGCGTTAAATTTTTTATTTCAGTTTGTCCTCTGATCCGTCTCACAAAATGCCGTCCGTATACGGAGCTTGATTGACAACTTTCGAAGATTCAGAGAAGGAGAGCGAGTACGGTTACGTTCGAAAGGTCTCCCTCTTTCTTCGATCTATCTTTCTCTTTCTTTTCCCTTTCAATGTCTATTATTTGATCCACTTTTGTGAAGCTTCATGTTCCGCATTTTGCAATTTTTAGTAGAAATAATTAGGGATTAACTAGATTTCATATTTTTCTTATATAATATCCACAACAGATATATGAATATACGATATGCTGCCATGTCCTACTTCTTTAAGATCTGCAGTGTTCGTATGTCCCAATCATGCTTGTTTGTATCTATGCTATGCAGATTAAGTCTGTTATGTTAAATTTGTCTAATTGTAGAGATGATTGAACTTTACATTGTGGAGCGAAGTGATAGAAATTTGAAATCAGAAGCAACTATTTGGAGATGTGGTTATAGCAATAAGGTATTGGGGAAGATTAATAGAATCTGCCTGGATGCCTAAGATTGTTCAAGATTAGTGCTTGCTAGAAATATACATATTTGCACATTGAGGAACAATGGAACTTTATAGAAATCACTGAATCTTATTTTCTTATTTTGTTTTTTAATGGTAATGTAGGAGGAAATGCAAATGCAAATGCAAATGCAAATGCAATACTTTTTTTTTTTTTTCTTCTCTTCATCCACCCCCTTTCTTCTTCTTATTCTTCTTCTTTGTTTCTTTCTTCTCCTACCCTTCCAGTGGGTTTGTGTGGAGCAAAGAGTTGATTATATGTCTTCAATTCAAATACCTAACAACTTTTTGAAAGCTTTATGTGCAAGTTTTTATGAGGGTCTTCATACTATATTTGATTTACTAAAGCCTTATTATACATAAAATTCCAGAGGAATGGAATACAAGCATGAGATTGGCGAAGAAGAAGCCAGAACTATACTTGAAGTTATTGCTTCAACTGGGAAATTTTGGTAAGTTTGTACCTTAGTATAAAATTACATCCATAAGTTGTATTATTTCATTTTGCATGAAATGTTTTGGTGTTTGTGGACCAAAGCATGGAGTTGATGCATAAACTTTGTTTCTGGGGCTTCTATCAATATTCTGATTACACATGTAGACACAAGTGAATGTAAGATATTCACCCAACACCCTCAACCCCCAGCCTAAAGAAAAGAAGACCCTTTATTCTAGATTTCCTTATTAATATCATTTTGTTCAGGTCTTTGTCACCATATTCTGTTACTCGATGATGTTCACTTCTGACATAAATTTCACGTATACATATAAAATCTTTAATTTGTCTCCTTATTAGTATTATATCTGTCTGATTGTCATGTAAACATATAAAATCTTTAATGTGTCTCCTTATTAGTGTTATATCTGTCTGATTGTGATGTTTTGTGGCTTCGCTCGAGACTAATTTCAATACGATTGTATGAAGCAAAGTCTTTGGTGATGCCATGGTGGTAATGAAAATTATGGCGATTTGAGAAAAAAGCAAAATTGTGGCATCTGCAGCTAATATTTGATCTTTCTAATGGGCTAATTTCTGTTCTTTGAATATATTTTTTTTTATTGGTGTTTGTGCATATTGTTTTTGTTTTGTTATTTTGGGTTCCCCATCTCCTTGCCCACAGTTTTAGCTAGAGGGAGGAAGTAATTTTTAATTTACACAGACAGGCTTAAGCCAGAGTGATCAAAATCAAGAACCAGATCTTCATGGAAACTTCCCCCCCCCCTTCCCCTTTGTTTCTTAGATTGGGGGTGTACAAAACACCATTAATCCCTACACCTTTTGGGGTTTATATGACTCCTTCTTTTAGTAGAACTTTACTTCAGGATTTCACTTGGCAAGTGGCTTGGAATTTTTTTTTTTTGCCTATTCCCTTTGGATGTTCTTTAAAGTGAGCTCATGAAGTCCTTGGGTGTTCTTTAACCATGCTTGATCCATGCATGGTTGAGTTGTTTTGACTCTTTGCTCAAGTAGAATCCTTCTCCATTGATAATGCTTGGCCCTTAGCCCTATAATGGCCATGTGTTTCCTATTAGCAGTGCAATGCTTAAATTGTATTTTCCTAATCTGATACGCATGTGTTGCTGCTTTACCAACAAACTTAAATGACGTGAGGAAAAGATCATAGGCTAGTACAAAGTTAGAAATTCATATGTAGCTTCGCATGTCATGCATTTGCAAGTTATTTCTTTTGTTTGTATACTTCAAGATTATATATTGTATGAGTCATAAATATTATTTCATTTTTTTTTCTTAAAAAATGAAAAAAAGGAGAAAATCAAAATATAACTTCTTTGTATTGGTTCCCTGAATGCTTGTAACCATACTCTTCACTGATCTCAAAAGGCCTCAAAACCTGCTCCTTGTGGCTAGTTACTTGTAACTTTCTATTTCTGTCAACTCTGTTAAGAACCATATCTCTGTTGAATTCATGCATAGTAAACCATTATAAAGGCTGGAAGGGTGTTGGGCATAACTCCATAATACTGATGGATATTTTGGATATTTGTGATTGTGTATATTAGTGATATTTTCTAGCTATGTATGTATTTGTTCTCCTAATCTGAAATTTTGGTAAGATATTGTTGAAAGCATTCACAGAATGTTTATTCTCCTCTGCAGCTCTTCTCAGCTTTATAGAAGGTCCTCCTTTTACCCTGCAGAGGCTTTGTGAGGTGATCATACTTGTCCATTATGAGTATCATGTTTCATTTTGTTGTACCCTGCCTAATAACTTCAACAATCTCCTAATTGGTTACTACTGTGCACTGAATTCTGGTGATGGTTCAAACCTTATTTGAGGTTTTGAATCAGTGGAATCCCAAATTTTATTTGTTTGTTAGTTTTGGAGATTGCCTTGTTGAGGGAAGGGCATCCTAGGGTTGTTTCATGTTGGGCTTATTTTTGCTGAAACAATTGCTTACTGCTCTCTATGTTTAAATATATGTTATGCCTAGCAAATATCTGTATCTAAGTCGTATTATGTTTCCGTATGACTTATTTCATTGAACCTTCTGTGAATCAGATCCTTTTGAGTGCGAGAAGCATTTATCCAAATCTCTCAAAACTTGCTCTAGCACTAGAAAAGGTATGTAGGTGTGTTTTTTGGTTTGGCCTATTTAAAATGGCATCTTGAATTTTTTACATGCGTGAAATATTGCTGAAGTAGACAATATGTCTTCAGTAGTGCATTGACATTTGCATCTATTATTTCCTTCTGAAAAGTGAATCTTTGCTGAGGCCTGACTGCAAACAAATTTTCAAATATAGTAGAGCTACTCAAGGTCCCTTTCCTTAGAATAGCATGTTTCAGCTGGATGTTTAATATCATGTATGATTTGAACAATTTTTCAAGGTCTATTAGCTAGTAAATAGTTAGAAAAGCCATATATAATGCATATGTGTGCATATATATATAGTAGTTAATTTTTTATGTTTTTCTGTAATTAAAATATTAACACAATTATATTGTCATTAATTATTTTTATTTTGTTATTTTCAGATATTTCGGGAGTAGCAGTTTGTTTCTTGTGGAATGCAGGCGTGTAAAGATTAAAATATTAACCCACGGAAGAATCATATGATGAAAACTTTTGTTTTTAATTTATGTTATTTAAATTTGTGAACAACATTATGTATGTATTATGCGACATTATGTAGTGGCATAATTTTTATTTATGTATTGTTATGAATGGAACAACATTATGAATGTTCATCATGTGCCAACTTTTGTTTATGTATGTATTTATATTATTATGTAATTATCGATTTTTTTTTAGTTATTTTTCATTTAATACAGGTTATTTTTATATTTTTAATAATTTTAATACAGGTTTTTTTTTAAAAATTTTTTTTTTTGAGACGACAGAACACCCCGTCTCAAAAAGTAAATTGAACCAGGCTTTTTGCGACGGCACCTATACTGTCGCAAAAGGTAGGGAATTGAATTGAAAAATAAGGCCTTTAGCGACGGTATCATTGCCGTTGACAATAGTCATTAGCGACGGCTCAGGTTGCCGTCGACAATAGTCATTAGCTACGACACTTTTAGCGACGGGTATTTTTGCCGTCGCAAAAAACCCTTTTAACGACGGCAATACTGTGCCGTCGCAAAAAAACTCAGATTTTCCTCCATTATTGGCGACAGAAATTTGCCGTCGCAAAAAAGGAATTTTCTCGTCGCAAAAACAAAGGCGACGGCACTTGCCGTCGCTAAAACCCTTTTGCAACCCCTTTTGTTGCGACCCCCACTTGCCGTCGCAAAAAGCCATTTTACCGTCGCAAAAACCTTTTGAGACGGCGTTTGGGGTATTTGCGACGGCGTTTTGCCGTCGCAAAAAACAATTTTTTTTGTAGTGTATTTTACCTTTAGATATATCTAGATTAGATACATTTTTAAAAAAAAATAAAGATAATTAAATATGAGAGGAAAAAAAATGAAAAACAATTTTCAAAACCTAAATATTGTGACTAGAGCTTGTGCTCTCTCATGAATTTAGTACTAATAATAAATAATGTATTGTTATATATCATAATAAACTTTATCAAAATTCTTTACTTTTAGGGCTGGTTTGGGATATTCAAAAAAATTCAAAAAGTTAAAAAGTTACTAAAAAAGTCAAAAAGTTATCACTATTCACAAAAAAAAAAATAATAATAATAATAATTTTACACATAAATTATTACAACACAGTCTAAACCGTCCCATAGACTGTTGCTGAGTTGCTGAAATGATTTGGAAAAATTGCACAGGTGAGGTGCACAAACAACACAGTGTTGTTCGGCCCGTGAAGGGCCATCACGAGTCCCGTTTTGATAATCTGAACCATTCAATATGTAGAACTCATCGAGTACTATATATCTATAAAAAAAGCACGTTGATCAGATATCGCTAACTATATGATTAAATCAGTTTTGTATTAAAAAATGGATGGTGTTATAGTTAACGGTTAAAAAAAAAACTAATCCGATCAGATAGCTATCGATATCCGATCAACGTAATTTTTTACAGCCATATAGTACTCGACGAGTTCTACACATTGAACAGTTCATATTATCAAAACGGGACCTGTGATGGCCCCCACAGACCAAATAGTACCGTCCAATGCAATGCCCGAAAAGTAGGCAACCATTTCTTGTCATCAATTCACTCCTTCATATGGTACGACCTACTGCCTACTGTATTTATCTTCTCCTACATACTAATTTACACAATTTTTTAATACACATTTTTTTGTAAAAAGTTAAAAAGTTAACCCAAACAACCATCTTATTTTCTTTAACTTTTTAGTCCAAAAAGTCAAAAAGTGCACTTATTTAAGACATCGAGTGTGGCTTCTCATATAACATATAGTGAGTTTTATTAAAAACAAATTTACATATAATGCGCGCGCCCACACACACACATATATATATATAGTGTATTGGATGGATGTATATGTATATAGGAGGTGAAATAAAACTGTAAAGGGTAAATTACACTTACACCCCCTGAGGTTTGGGTTTAATACATATCACCCCCTGACGTTTGGTAAATTACACTAACCCCCCTGTCATTGTAATTATTTAAACAAAATGAAGACATTGAACTCATGCACTCTTTTTTTTTTTTTTTTTGCTTTGCTTTACTTTCTCTTTTTTTTCCCCTTTCCTTTATTTTTTTTTTTTTAAATGTAATTTCCTCTGTTTTTCTATTAGAAGTTGTTACTTTTTATATAAGCAGGGGGGTTTGTGAAATTAGACTATTAACTACAGGGGTGGAAATATAATTTCTAAAACGTCAAGGGGTGGATAGTAATTGAACCAAACCTCAAGCGGTGTCAATATAATTTACTCAACTGTAAAATACGAAATGTAATTGCTCTAATGAATATAAAGCTGTTAGTGATAATATAAAGGGTAAATTACAAATACAAGGTTTGTTTAAAGTATAGATTGCCTCTTGTAATTTGAAAAATTACAAATATCTCCTTGTTAGTATTTTTTATTTAACAGAATTAACCCAAAAAAAATGAAATTCATAATTACTCTCCTATACAATAATAAAATTACCTAAATTATTAATTGAAATATATTTCTAACATCATTAAAAACTATTAATTGACTTGATGATTTGTTAATAAAAGAGACGATTTGTTATGAAATTAGAAACCTCAGCAGGTGAAATGTAATTTTCAAAATCATAAGAAATTCGTATTTTAATCAAATCTCGATAAATATATTTGTAATTTACCGTAATATAAAATAGTGGCAAAAAACCAATAACATTCTTTCCCAATTCCAAAGCCAAAGATTCTCATAACTTTTATTTCAGCATCTTTTTTAAAGTTAAGAATCATGATTAACATTTAACTCCCCGACACATATAGATTTATATATATATATATATAGAGAGAGAGAGAGCATATGAAAGTAGAGGTGTGCGGAATAAGGCTCGGGCGGTTTGAGAGTGAAACTATAAATCAAAGAACAGATTGGCAAATCGCGGTTTGAACGATTTTGGACGAATCGACAGATTGAAGAATATTATAACCAATCATCAAACATTTGGATAATTTATAATACTAATTTACATAATATTTATATATATATATATAATAAGAAAAAATATTTATAAGTCCTATTAAGGAGACTTGTGCTACATATGATCCTACTAAAAAAACTTATGTTCCCATAAGTCTTGTGGGAAGTTTGTTGACACATTTACCCTCAATATTAATTGTTAATATCATAAATAATGACAAAATCATATAGAGGAAATTGAACGTTACCATAGACCATATCTATATGAATGTAAATTTGAATTTCAAAATATACGAATAAGCAACATTTTTACATTCAATTTAAAAAATCAAAAACTTAGCAAGTTTGTGAAACGTAACGTGACACGTACGTAAACATTGAATACAACAATGTCACAACACAAATTGAAAGAAAAAATACAACCAAACGTAATACGCACAAAACATGACAATATTATAAATGTGGATTAACATTACAACCTAAATGTAACATTATTGGAGGCTAATGAAAGTGTGTCAATGTATGGATGTACCATTTTTCATAAACCAGCAATATTTTCACATTGAATTAAAAAAAAATTAAAAACCCATTAAGTTTGCGAAACGTAATGTGATACGTACATAAACACTTAATACAACAACGTCACAACACAAATTCAAAGACAAATACAACCGAACGTAACACGCACAAAACATGACAACATTGCAGATGTAGGTTAACATTACAACCTAAATGTCCTTGGAGGCTAATGAAAGTATGTCAATATATGGATGTACCATTTTTCATAAACTAGTAACATTTTTCCATTCGATTAAAAAAATTAAAAACCCATTAAGTTTGCGAAACGTAACGTGACACCTGCATAAACGTAACATAACGTGACAATATCAGATGCGACATTCAAATGCAAAAAAACACATTCGCATTGTAAAATGGTACATCCATACATTGGCACACTTTCATTAGCCTCCAATAACGTTACATTTAGGTTGTAATGTTAACCCACATCTGTAATATTGTCATGTTTTGTGCGTGTTACGTTCAGTTGTATTTTTTTTTTGAATTTGTGTTATGACGTTGTTGTATTCAGTATTTACGTACGTGTCATGTTACGTTTCGCAAACTTACTAGGTTTTTTATTTTTTAAATTAAATGTGAAAATGTTGCTTGTTCATATATTTTGAAATTCAAATTCACATTCGTTTGGGAAGTGGCTCATTGGGCTTTTTTGGCTCAATGAGCCACAAAAGACAAAATAGACTCATGAGCCACAACAGACAAAATATCACATCCAACCCCATAACATTACACTCTTCTCTCACAAAAAAGTCAAAAAAGCCAAAAAGCCCTTCCCAAACCAAGCTTTTGAGCCCAGGCTCATAAGCCAAAAAGCCAAAAAGTCAAAAAGCCAACCCACTTCCCAAACGAAGGCAATAGATATGATTTATGGTAACATTCAATTCTCTATATATGGTTTTGCCGTTATAGGGTATAATAGTATATTAATATCATTTATTCACATCTCATAAGACCTTGTGGAATACATTCCTATCTAAATAAGACTTGAAACTCTATAAGAAATTATACAAAACTTGATATTAAATAAATTCTCCTAATGGGACTTATAAATAATTTTCCCTATATAATACAAACTAATTTGACATAATATTTTTCATATACTAACTATTAATTTGTAACAAATTTCAATCTTAAATCTCTCATATTCATTTTTACTTTGATATTTCATTAAAAGTTTAAAATATATAGTATGTATTAACTATAGTGGAGAGGAACAGTTTCAAAAGAGGATTATAAAATTTAAAGTTTAATTCACAATTAGCGGATTAAATGGTACAAATTAATGCAAATCAATATGATTTTAGCAGATCGGATAGTTTTTTAAACAGCCCTATACAAAAGATGTTGTACACAAGTAAAGGCAACTCCTACTTAGGAGGGGGTGGCCAAGTAATTGTTGCCAACTATATTTATAATAAGATGAGCATTACTTTTTATTTAGTATATACTCTCAATTCATCACTTAATTTTAAAAAAAGAGTTCATTAAGTAAAACAGTTGTAGTTTCTTGTTATGATTATCAAATTGACAAAGCCAACAACTTTTTTGTGACAAAATAAAGGCTGAGAAGCTGATGTTTAATTAAGTATGATGATTCTTATATTAGTAAAAGACAAAGTATTCAATTACGTCTTTCCAATGTGAGAATATAGTCTGTTATTGGATTTTGCATTTGTGGTGAATTGTTTTTTTCATTTATTGTCTCTACAAATTCAACATCTAAACATAGCCTCAAATTATATTTAGAACATAAATTTAAAGAGAGATGTGTAGAAGAAAATTAATAAATTAATAAATAAATAAATGAATTGAAAGGAGCTAAATTTAATTCTTCATTTTCCTTTTTGCTCGAAAAAAAGAGTATAGTGTATTACACTCCAGTACAAGAAAAAAGACTTCATTGACGTTTATTAAATCCTGTAAAAGTCACAAAAATAAAGTTACTTTGTTATAGATTCTTCACTACATGGACAACCTCTAATTGAGATAAAGACTTGAGGTTTTATTTACTTTTTAATTTTTTTATTGTTGCATCAGTAAAGAATCTAAGAATGGCATTGAGTTCAAACAAAAAGTTGAAGAGCACTATGACACCATGCTGTGATGATGATGATGATGAAGCCATTTTGATTTTAAGTTTAGACATGTCACATAACTTTACTGATGATGTATGTATATTATAATCACTCTTTTATGCAAGACATGTTTGGATAGTAGGTGTTTTAACGCGTTTTTATGTTCTGTCATTGCTTAGCCGCTCGATTTGTGTAAAATACATATTTTTTAGGTTAGACTTTGTATAGGTCATGTGTAGTGTGTAGTTGAGTTTTATATATATAGTAATAGAATTTGAAATTTTGAGAATTGAATTTGAAAACTATTTAACATTTATGGGATATAGTGTTTTAGCAATTACAAATTTTATGGGTATTTTGGGAAAACAAAGAAAAATGACAAACTAGCCCATAATTCCACTCCTAGTTCAAGCTATCTTGCTCTTCATCAATATGATCATCAGTTCTTACTTTTATCCAGCTGAAATCAACTTCAGATTTTAAACCTTTTTCATGAAATCATATATATTGGATTCACAAAATAATAATAATAATAAAATATTCACTAATCAATATGACAATAGGAAAGATTGCAGCACCGTCGATATAATGATTCATTCACTGTGTAAGTGTCTGGCCGTAGGATTCCCTTCTTATCTTATGTTATATCACTACCTCCTAGGTCTAAAGACGTTTAACCTAAAATATATATCTCAATGGGTATCGATATTGGATATTGGTTGTCGATTTCACACCTCGATGCAATAAACAATAGCCAGGACCAAGAACAGATCAAAAGTTCAATATTCCTAAGAAACAGAATGGGATCACCAAGAAAGCTAAACCAGACTTATCTCAAAACCAAATTTGCAAATCCATATATATATGTAAGCTCAAATATAAATCCAAATACAAGTATTATATGATTGTTATGTGAATTTGAAGGAAAATACATTGAATAGGTAACAAGAAAGATCTACCTTTGAAGTACTATTTGTTTATAATCAATATAATTCAAAAGCAAAAGCAAAAGCAAAAGCAAACACACAAATCAGTTGCTATACCCATCTCACAAAAACAACAATACACGACAGAAGTGTCTGGTTCAATTACGCAATGATTGATATACGGGTAACTTCAACATGATTTTTCTCACAAGGAAGACGCTAGGCAGTGAATTGATCACCTTTGATAACCAGAAGAGGGATAACCTTGAGGAGGTGGATAACCATAGGCCGGTTGAGGTGGATATCCAGCACTAGGAGGGTATGGCTGATCAAGGCGTGACATTTGCTGGAAAGGCGGCACTGCCATCACTGATGGTGGCCCAAACATACCATCCCGTTTGTCCATTTCAATTTTGTGTTGTGTCTGCAATTCTCCACATTAATGTTAATTACTACAGATGAAGTGAAATGAATCAAGAACAATGAAAAGTATTTTGAACAGAATTCCACACCAATGCTCCGTTTGGTAGAAAACATTTTCCCCAAGAAAACATTTTCCAATGTTTGATTGCACTTATTAGTGGTGGTGTCGGGGGTGGCAAGGGAGGGGTAGTGGTTGATGGTGGTGGAGGTGATGGTTGTGGGGTGGTGATAATGTGTGATGGCATTGGTAAAATTTTAGTTTGAAAAATGTTTTCTCAGCTTTTCAAATGTGGAAAACATTTTCTGCCCAAACAAGCTTGTTTGCCATTGACCACACAAAACGTTTTCTGTTGACTTTCACTTTTCATTGTACCAAACGCCAGAAAATACCGAAAATTGTTATCCTTGTGGCATTGGTAAAACTTTAGTTTGGAAAATGTTTCTCAGCTTTTCAAAAGTGGGAAACATTTTCCACCCAAACAAGCTTGTTTTCCGTTGACCACAAAAAACTTTTTATGTTGACTTTCACTTTTCATCGTACCGAATGCCCAAAAATACCGAAAATTGTGATCCTTTTTTTCTTTTCTTTTTTTTTTTTTTGGGGGGGGGGGGGAGTTTAAGGAGAACACATCAGTCCATGTTGAAATTCTTGTAAAAAAAGTATTATATATATTAAAGCATTTTCCATGTTCTTCAAGGAATGTACATGTAAGTTTATAGTTTCCTATTTATAATTGTTCTCGTTTATCATGTGCATACCTGCATACATGCACAAACCCTGCACAAACAAAATTAAGCAACAAATTCAGTAAGATACTTTGTAACGAATTCAGTCAAGTGTTCAGTGAGAAGTTAGGAAGGGAACCCTTACGTGCAATAAACCACATCAGCCAAACAAGAAAGTATCTGAGAAGCCTCTTGAATTTCCTGACTTCCAACAATCATTGCAACAATGGAAAATATGCATGCAACTTGTTGAAGGCAGAACATGAAACCCTAGATATCAAGAAAAAACTTGTTTAACAAAATGCAAAGTATTTGTGTTCAGTTAATGTGGAGAGAGAGAGAGAGAGAGAGAGAGAGAGAGAGAGATTATACAATAATGCAATTATCACATTGTGTTGTCTGTATGTTAAACTCGTCTTGCAACAGAAACCGGGTTGACGCAACAGAGTTTCCAAAGCATAAGAAAACCTAAACAAATGAAATAAGACTAGAATCAATAAAAAGTGCCCAAAAAATAGTCAACGCAGATGCAAAATGAAGTAATAACTTCCTTCTCGATATCTAAAAAGAAAAAGGGTAGAAACTAGCAAATAGTGTGTTGAAGTAAGAAGACAAGTAAATAAAATGGACACATAAACGAAGTAATGACAAACAAAATCAAACAATGATCGCACCTCGGTGGCAAGGCAAAATTCTGGGCACCTACTTTCTCCACACCGACCACTACAGGGCAGATACCCAGCACAGCAGGTGTACCTGTGACAAGCAAGAAAAGTATGCTAAAACCAGGAGGTCGTTTCATATCAAAGTAGTAACGAAAATCAATTACCTTGACATATCATTGTAAAGAGCTCGCTTGCGGAGGAGGTATGAGACACATGGTCCACTGAAATGAAGAAGAAATTCAATTAATTGTACTACAATGGGGGAAAAAAAGATGAAAATTTAGATAGCTTGTGAAATTATGAGGTAAACAAGTTCCAACCAAGAAACAAATACAATACTAAAAGAATAATGCCAACGACATAATTTTCTCAAAATAATAGTATAAATTTCTTATTATGAGCTCTCCATGGCAACCCATACAGAAAAACTATTATATTCAAGATGGCAAGATCTTGGTTTCCGTTTGCAATATTATCAAGCCATTGCAGTCACAACAAGCTCACACTAGCTTCCATATTGCAAGCATCACTCAAAATTTAAGCCTATGTTTGGATAGGCAGAAGGTGAATGGAGGAAAGGGGGGAGGGAAGAAGGGAAGGAAGGGACCTTGATTCAGCTGTCTGTTTCATAGGGAGGAAGGGAAAAGGAACCCGTTTCCATCCCGGTGAACATTACCCTCTCCATCAAAACAACTTAGAGATCACCCAATCTCATCCATCATCAAACACATTAAACTACCGAAAATTTTTCCAACCACTCTGTGGTTGTCTGTAGCAGGGTTGTTTTCAATATGCAACGAACTACTTAAAACTATAAAATAAGTTAGGAAAGGACAATAAACCATTAATTGGAAACTATATGCAAAGGTAAGGACAAGTAGTTCATTACAAAGAATTCCATTAACCAGTCACACTAATAATACAATAGTGAAACAGAGTGAATTATCAGTTATTTAATGAGTTAGTGAGTTTTCACCGTAATAGCTTCAGTTTTAATTTCTAAATCTATTTTCTGAAATGGATCTTATTGACCATTTTCTAAGCCTATTTCTATTTTCAGTACTGTGATTAAAATGAATTGAGATGTCATGTATACATGAAACATGTTGTTGACAGTCCATTTCCAAACTGGATTAGTATGTATTTTTAACTCAGCCCAGAGCCTTCGATTTTTTAGAATGGTGCAGATTAAGTTTAGATGGCCTTATCTCACCTATCATTTTTTTTCCTCCCAATTTCTTAAAGTATCCATTCAAATAAAACGCCGTGCCTCATGCAACTATCATTTGAAAGCCCCATGCTTATCTGAATTTCAAATTTAGGTAGCGTTTGGAATAATTTTCAAAGCATAATTTATCAAATCATGATTTTGTTTTTAAATCATGATTTGGATGAAATATGTTAACCAACATATTTTTAAAATACAATTCAAAATTACTTTCAAAACTCCTATCTTCTCTTTTTTTATTATTATTATTAATCAATCAATCAATCACTTTTTCTCTCTCATCTCTCCTCTCTCCTCTCACATTCTATACATCAATTAATTAAAAAAAAATTAAAAAAAATACAAGTCATCTCAAAACTTTTTTCAAAACCCATAACCAAATAAATTCTCTTTTCAAATCATGATTCAAAAACTCAAAACTCAAAACACAGCTCTACACTCAAATCATTATTCTAAAACTAAACCAAACGGTCCCTTATTTTCCTGCCACTGGCAGTGCTATTGCCAAAGAGCTTTCACTTGCTCCCATAGCTTCACAGTTTGGACATGCAATCACCCTGGATGCAACCAAGACATTCAGTCGACAATATTTCCCTTCTGTAATCCTTAATGATACTGTTTTGCTACTTGCTTAACACTAGCTGATAACTCAAACTAGTACCTCTTTACTCCCCAATTAAAGAAGGCACAAGGTTAATTCCTAATGAAAACTGGAGAGGCGGGAGCTTATCCACAGGTGGGACAGGACAATGACCAAAAAAAAGACTTCACCTTTATTATCCAAAAAGAAAGACTCAGGTAGTTCCACACGGTATGGGCAACTACTCCAGGAAAGGGAGGGAGAAGCTTATGAGCTAAGCCAGGGAAAATGTTCTCTTATGTACCACGGAAAAAAAAAATTCTTCTTCTTCAAAAAAAAAAAGAAGAGGTTATTGGATTCAATGAGAGGTAGATTGCTGCAACTAGTACTTCAACTATTGCTGCAACTAGTACAAATACTGCCATTACTACTAAAAAATATTTTTACTACCAACAACACTACTACTACTATAAAAAGTACCACTTGTTTAGTCCTCATTGGAAGGGCATTTAGGAGGGGGTTAGATTGAGTACAGACTTAACCTTTGGTATTATTTTGCAAAAAGAGGCTGCCCTCAAGTTGAAACCCACAAATTCAAGGTTGATAGACATAGTTAACCACTAAACCACTACCAAAAACAAACTCCTCTTATTTGTCTAGGAGTTGTATAAGAAAAAGTGATAGAAAACTAAACATGAGTCCATAGATTACTACTAGTAATATTAATTAAAAAAAACACTAGCATACCTAAGAATAAAAATCATCTATTATTTTTGTTACGACATCAAAAAGTTATTGTGAAATCTTCAAAACAAGAGTTAGTGAACTAAGCCAAATTTTGGAAAATGTTACATGGACTTGGGCACGAGTATCGAATGCAGGCGTGGGTGCGTGTGCAAGTGTTATCCAAAAGTTGGGTATGAATATGGGGACATGTCCTTAATACTTATATATGTATATATATATTAGTTTTTTATCCATATATACAACACTAGAACCCAAGTCCAATTAGCAAACCTATACATGTTTTAAGGCTGGCTGGAGATAGCACTCATGCTGCCTATTAGCTTCTGGTAAAAATAATTTCAACATTCTAACCACCACTAGGACAAGCTAGCCTGTAATTCCACTCTTATGAATACTTCAATTGATACTTTAATAAAATATATTAGGAGCTTAATTGTAACCTAAGGAGAAACAGTAAGGAAACTAATCACACGTTGTGGATCACCATGGAAAGTATGTAAGAATTGAATAAGAAACGTATAGTAGTTTTTACAAAGTTCCTTCCCACTTTCCCTTTATAAAACAGAGATAGGAAGTCTCTAACTCTCTATCAAAGAACTAAGATCATAGGAAGTCTTTTCCTCTCTATACCATATGGGAAACATGAAAGTGTCCCCCTTCTCACTCAAGGAGAGTTTCCGGGTAACTATAATCCAATCTAATTACATCAGTAATGCATATCCTCAAGAAAATTTGTATTTTAAAGATTTCCTTCAAGAAGCAAAAGGATTTGCTTATATTTAACAAGAACATCCAAATAAGCCCATCATATTGATAACAATGTAATGAACAGTTTCAAGCATTCCATCCAGAAAGCTTCCTCATTCCAATAAAATTCATGAATTAAGCAGGCAATATAATAAACTCATGATACAATCAAAAGACCCTAAACCAAATACTTTACAGTTTAATGATTCACCTCCATTAACACCCAATTTAGTTTTATAGTAGTGCTACTCTAGCCCAAATGCTAGACCCACTTTTCAAACCCAATGATGTGGTAGTGTATTACAATTTTTAAGTTAACTCTCTCTCTCTCTCTCTCTCTCTCTCTCTCTCTCTCTCTTCACCAATCATCAGCCAATTATCTATTTTACACATCACTAGGTTTAGAAAGTGCGTATGCATATAATTTTCCTTAGTTTTATTCAATATATATCAGTTTCATGTCACTAGATAATTCAATAGCACTAGCCCAGCTTCCATCTTAAAAAATAAAATAAAAGATTAAAAAACCATTGGACAATGGGTATTTCACTACAAAATCAAATTGAACAATACAATTTTTATCCAAGTATAGACAAGGAAGTATGTAAAACCCAAAGATCAGAAGGGAAAAAAAAGAGAGGCTACTTTAGATTAATTCCATCAAAAGAAATTCATAATAAGAAACAGAGCAAAATTCAATTTTGAAAGCACAGATCAAGTCAACCATAGTAACAGTAAGTCCACGAGCAATTACAGATCTCTGACAAAACAAGAGAAATTGAAAACAAAAAAACACAGATCTAAGAAATGGATCATCAGAGAGTACTCACCACCAAAACGCAAGGCAACAATCTGCATCAGAGAAAACAAACCAAAATCAATACCATATTAGAGTACAGAAGAGAGAGAGAGAGAGAGAGAGAGAGAGAGAGATGTGGAAGAGAGAGAATACAGGGAGTGTCGGCCTGAATGGTGCCCATGAGATCGGTGTGCCACAGGTTACGGTAGTTCTGGCGGAGCTGCATCTTGTCCAGATGCTCTTGCGACGCCATTGACATCTTCGAAGAGCTCGAAAACCAGGAAACCCTAGCTGATGAAGATGAAGATTTTCAAAAACACTTTCGAAAAACACCCAGGACACTATTGTCCCTCTTGAATCGAAGACTTATAGATAATAATATGCAAGCTATGGTTTTTGGACTTCAACTTCACGATGTTGTAACCAACGAACGACTCGGAAGACTTTGAGAACAACGACGATTGACTTTTGAAAAATAATTAAAAGGTAACTTAAATTTACACCTTAAATTTATTTATTTATTTATTATTATTTTATTTTTATTTTTTTTAATACAGATTCTCTGTCACATTTAAAAAATTATATTCTCCTTTTAAAGGTTTGTAATCTTATTATAAATTATAAATTACCATTTCTTTTTCTTCTTCTCCTTTAGATGTCATGTCCTAAAATTTTTTAAATGATCATTTTACCATTTCTTTTTCTTCTTATCATTATGAGTGCATTATATAACTTTCTATCATTAAGGGCTATTTTGAGAAGATGGTTATAATCAGCTTTTTGGTTAAAAGCTGCTTATATGCAACTTTTTTGTGAGAGAGGAAGTGAGTTATAATCCGGGAAGTGGATTATAACCCACTTCCCAAAAGGGGCCTAAATTTTATCTGAACATATTCTTTTTGAGTGATGATATATAAACATAAATTTTATATAAAATTATCGTCTATTCACCCACATTTATTACAGTGTTACCAAACACCATTATTCACATTTATTACAGTATTACTGATTTTTTGTATTTTTGTATTTTTTTGTATTTGATGAATTTAAAAGGAATTCACAAAATATTATACTTCTTAAGTATATTTAGATTAGGTGTATCTAAAAAAACATTGCTTAAAATGTTAAGAAAAATTCAGTAAAAATAAAAAAAATAAAGGAAAAATAAAGGAATTCAATTTTTGTGTGAGTTAAACTAAATAAGACGATTGTTATTTCTCTTGAAATGACATTAACAAAATATCAATATTATTTTATTATTTTATATGTATAAAGGTTAAGGGACAAATATGTTATTTTAATCTGATAGAGAGATAAGTGTAATTTTTCAAACGTAAAGGGATTTGTATTAAATAAAAATCTTAGAGGGTGTCAGTGTAATTTACCCTTAATTAAATATAAATTTTTAGTGACAACAAGGGTGATTGTGAAAATAAAACAAAGTTTATTGGGTTGAATTAGAAATACAATAAATTAATTGGGTTAGATTGAAAATAAGGTAAATTTTAGGGCTTTTCGTGAAGTTAGAAATATTCCACTTCTTTTTCTAAATTTTTTTTTTGTCCTTAATGACTTTTATTTTAAAATTATGTCAAATTTTTTTATTTTTTCGGTCCGTCTTGTATAGATAAATTTAAAATTTAATTTTTTTAAAAAAATCTCAAATCAAAATTGAACTCAAAATAAACCCAAAAAATCTACTATTTTAGCCTATGTTTTTCTTTGTTTGATTTTTTTTTGAAAACAAATATATTTTTCAATTCGTCTCACTACGTATAATCTACAAACTTTAAAAAAAAATTAAATTCACTAAATACGAAAATAAACTAACAAAAAAAATTACAAAAAAAAAAAAAACCCAAATATCCACTTCGCCTGCTTTTTTTTTTTTTTTTTTTGTCATTCTTGACGTAATGATGTTATGAACACTCGTAGTCAATAACCTAATTTAACGGGTTAAGTTAAAATTTAAAATAAAGTAATTTTAAAATGAAAAATGTTTGGTGGTCCAAATTTCTGTGACTTGAATGGCTCAAATGTGTTAAAACGATATCATTTTACATCCAAAACGACATCATTTTGAGTGTTTCAAGCTATATTTTTTCGGACCATCTACCATTATTGTTTTAAAATTATGTCATTTTGTTTTAACCTTAGATATATTTGATTACCCTACGCAAATAAACCAAACATAAAATAGGCATCAATAAATAAGATTTTATAAAATTTATTAATAGAATATATATTTTATGTTTGATTTAAATTTTTTGGTTTATTTAGTCAAAAATAATAAGATTTAAAATATTTACAATTTCTAAATTTTTATTGCATAATGAAAAGTTTATGTAACAATTTAATTAACCAAAAGAATTTAATTTTTCACAAATTATAAAAAAAAAATTAAACAAAATAATTTTATAATTTATTTAATTATTTAAAAATTAATCATTTAAAATTATAATTATAAAAATTAATTTATACTAATATAACCCATTGCTCTCTCCCCTTAACGCCTAAGAAAGGAACAACTCAAAAGACTTCGTAAACAATGACGAGCTGGACAATTGACTTTCCAAAGTAACAGTTTTTCAGTGACGGCAGTGTTGATTATGGAAACAAAACAAAGTTTATTGGGTTAAATTGTCAATAGAAAAATGGATCCCGTTTGTTTTCAGAGGTAAAATGAAAATGATTAATAGTGAGGGAATTGTTAGTGAGAGAATTAGTAAAATTGTGTTTGTTTTTATAGTGAGAGAATTAGTAAAATTGTGTTTGTTTTTATAATGAGGGGATTGTTAAATTATTTTTATATAAAATAAATATCAAATAATAAAACAAATAAAATTATGATTTTTACTTAATAAAAAATATAAAACCATTAAATATTAATGTTTAAAAAAAATACCCAACAAGTTAAAAAAAATAAAAATAAAAAATAAAAAAATGCGTCGACCAGTTGACCGGCCAAATTTTCGGGCGGACATCCGGTAACACCCAATCCGAACGGACTAATTTGCTAATACCATCTCTCACTCCGGATTGCTAATACCCTTGCCAAGGCCCATCCATAGTCCCTTTGGATTACGAATCCAGACCTCTCAAACCAAAACAACAGGCACTATCTTTGCTGTTCATCAATCACAGTCCAGAGTGAACTATAATAGCTGAAAACAAACGGCCCCTTAACGCCTAAGGAGCAACTCAAAAGACTTCGGAAACGATGACGAGTTGGACAATTGACTTTTCAAAGTAACAGCTTTTCAGTGACGGCAGGGTTGATAATGGAAACAAAACAAAGTTTATTGGGTTAAATTGTCAATAGAAAAAATGATGGGCTTAGATTGAAAATAAGGTAAATTGTAGGGGCATTAGTACAAATGCGGCTTGCTTTTTTTTCTCTATCATTCTTTCTCAAAATCCGGCTTTCATTGTTTTTTAAAAAAATGAAAAGATAAATATTAAAACGATATTTTTAAAAATTAAAGAAATTATTTGTTCCCTTCAAAAAATTAAAATTATATGAAAATGGTGAGTTTTTTCATTTTTTAAAAAAAATTTCACTAAATTAGATTTTAATATTTTAGAAAAAAAATTAAAAATAAATTCTAAAAGCAAATTAAACATAAACTTGGACTTATGTTGTGGACATATAAACATCAATTTTCATGTCTTTACATACAATCCATAAAGGTTTGTCCAATCTTTGTACATAAATCTTTGTAAGGTTTTCACATTGTTTTAGCAGTTCTTCTGCTTCCAGAATCAATTTGCCCATTTGTGTTGCACAAAAATACTAGCAACTTGATGAATCATTAATAAAGATTCTTCAATCTTGCATAATGAATTAAAGATAAAAGAAAGAAAGAAAGAAAGAGGAAGAATAACAAGACCAAAAAAAAAAAAGAATTGAACGTCTAGGTGCATCTTTTATGCATTGCATACGACTTCACAATAAAATTAATCTTTACCTCTCATCAAAGAAAGGGAAAAATAAGATCTACCATACTCAAATGGGAAAATGATCAAATTGCCACCATTTTTTCCTTTTTGAAGGAGTTAAAAAATACTGTGATAGTTGATGTTACTTTATTTTCATTGCAACAAGACTAGTCAATGGTTTAAGTTCAAAACTAAAATTCAGAACCTTTTTTATATCACCAAAACATATAGTAAAATACTTTTTGTTCTTTTAATTGCTTAATAATTATTTCAAAATAAAGGAATTAATTATAAATATTCATATGTAAGAGGTGATATAAAATGATAACCAAAAAAAAAGTTATATATAATATCTCATTAAATTTAAATAGTATTGATGGGGCAAGGCCAAAAGAGCCCAATCCATAGTTGCTGTAGATTTTCCAAACAATTATTTGATTAGTTATCATAAAGCCCAGTAGAACAGGCCCAATAGAGCACTCATAGTGAAATGGCCATAGCCGACGGCAAGCAGGTGGCAAACTTTCGGCCAATGGGACAACATGAATAGATAAGGAAATGATTAATAAGACATATAAGCAACTTCTAAGGAACGTTTTGGTAACAAGCAATTCACTCTCTCTCTCTCTCTTTACTCTCAACCTTCTCTAAACTGTTATTTCAATCATATCCTCATCTAATTTGGTCGTCGAAGGGTTCGTAGGAAGTAACCACCCCCATTTCAGAACCTTTTACTGGACTTGTTGTAGGTGTGATTAGGAAGACGAAAGGCAACCATCCCGTGGAGTGCTTGGATCAATCCGACTCATATCCTACCGACCAAACTGCATTATCTAGTACTAATATAAATGTTATTATTTTAAACTACATATTTCAAAATTACGCATTTTTATTATAACTTTAAAACAAACCTAAACTAATGATTTACCACATCACAATAAAGCTAAAAAAAATTATGTTGTGAACATATAAATCAAACACATAATGAACACATGATACACATTAATAGAAAAGATTTTATAGCATTAATCCGTGAAATTTACTTCTAAAAAATCTTATCAATCTATAGGAGTGTAAAAATGACCCGCAACCCATGGGTGGTTCAAAACTTGCCTGTGGCCCGAGGTGTCCCGGCCCGATTAGGCCCGGGTTTGAGCCTAGTCCGAGACTCTAGGCTCGGCTTGGCCCGGTTCATCAGCCCGCTCATGGCCCACTCAAAGCCCAATCCGAGGCTTGGTCCGCCGAAGGCCCAATGTTATTTTTGGTGGAAAAAAATAAAATTTTGGCAAAAAGAATAGAATTTTTTTTTTTTTTAAAAAATGTTTAAGCCTTGTCCAAGTCCGAGCCCCGGGCCAGGCCCACCAGCCCCGTCTGAATACCCCCTAGGCCTAATTTCCTAACCTATGGGCCGGCCCAAATTTTAACAGGAGCCCGAGAAACCCGACATGGCCGACCCAGGCCCAGGCCTGGTGAACCGAGCTGGGCCAAATTTACACCCGTTGTATCCAATTCCATACCAATTTCCGTGTTTATAAGCCTATGTTTTATAAGTACATTTGGCTTATTTACTTATAAAACATATGTCAAAAAGTTAACAATTTATGTCTATACCAATTATGTTTATAGGTGTCATTTCGCAATTCGCCATTTTAGTCTAAAAGATTTCAACTCATATAACAAATCAAAAATTTATTCTTATTTATTTTATTTTTTTATACGTTTTTTTATGAAAAATAAAAGAATCCTTCTTAAATGCATTTATTTTTTTTGTTAAAAAAAAAAATTCATTACAAAAAAAATTCATCTAATATTTTAGACAAATAATCACTAAAAAAATTAATTCCCAAACAAGCTCTTAAAAAAAGTTGTTTGATGGTGTTTGATTGTTATTTTGAATTATAGACTTTTTCAGCTTATTAGGCCAATTTTTTTTTGAGATTTTCTTAACTTACAATTTATAAAAAATAAAAAATAAAAAATAAATTATTCGAAACCCTTGAAATAAATATGAACAAAAAAATTCTATTTTTTAAAAAAAATATAACTTCTAAAGGTACTTGGGATATTTACTTTTTAAAAAAAAATATATATATATATATATATGCAATATTTTTTTTAATCAAACAGGTTCAATTTTTTTTCACAATATCAAAATTGCACAAAATAAAATTATAATTTTTTTATTTATTTTTGTATAAACAAACAATCTAAAAATTTAAGTGATACCAAAAGGATACCATATTTTGGCCTTCTTTTAAAGAGATGGTTGAATTAAAATAGTTCATTAAAACACAAAATAAGACTAAAATTTATATAATAAGATAAAATGTCAAATTCAAACTATAATTATTTTATTTTTTCTTTTATAACCATCAAATCCACTATTAAAAAATAAAAAAACTAATCAACTTCCTAAAATAGTCCCCCAAAAAAAAAAAAAACTAAACACCCAATTAAAATAACCAACTCCCTAAGGCGTCTCAAAGAATCAGATTTAAAAGAAAAATGTTTAAGGGCCACAATTTTTGTGGTCACAATGGCTCAAAACTGTCAAAACGACGTCGTTTTGTCATATTTTGTACTCAAAATGACATCGTTTTGATAATTTTGAACCATTGTGGCCACAAAAATTATGACCCTCTAGCATTGTTGGATTTAAAAAACATTAACAAAGAATCAAGAGGGCCTTTTTATACAAGTAGTGGGACGGTCTCTGGTAATTGCGTTGTTTGAGCTTTTTCACAAGAGCCCGTTTTCAATTTGGTCTCTATCACTCCATTTTAGAGAGAGAAGAGTCTCTTGTAGAGAGAGAAAGCAGAAAAGAGAGCTTTCTCTTGTCGTCTTCCTCAATTGTTGTCCTGCGTTTTGATTAAACAAACCACACACCAAATTGTCCACACTTGTGTTTTTGTCTCTTTACATTTCATATATACAACAATTAAACAAAAAATTGAGTTTCAATTTTCAAAAGTTTGGTTGTCTCAAATGTCTTCTGATCTCTTTCTACTTGATGGGTATTTCTTATCTGATCCATTCTCACCTTTCACTGACTCACCCCCCATTGATATCCTCCAAACAATCTCAGACAACAACAACAACAACAACCCAATTCTTCAAAACCCACTTCATGAATCCAATTCTTGGGACCAAATTGCCCCTTCAATCTTCTCATCTTCACCTCCAAGTCACCAATTGGAAAATCTCTCACTCTGCCAAACAACCCATTTGCAAGATGTTTCAAATTTCTCTGCTTTGGAAGTGAAAACAGAGGAGTGTCAATGTCAAGTCCCTCTTCAATCTCCTTCTGCTTATGGGTATCAACAGTCCTTCGGGGCTCACAGCTATGGATGTGCTGAGAATGTTGTGGTGAAGATGATGCAGAGGAGCTATAGCAGCAATTCTTTTGATGGAAAGCAACCCAGTCATCTTCTTCCTTTTCAACCTCGCTTTGATTCTCTCATGGAGTCTTCAATTTTTCAGCCTCAAGTCATGAGCTCTCCTGAAAACAACCTCTCCACTGGACTTATCAGAAGGGCTTCCAGCACTGGAGATTTACAGGTTACTTCTTTTTTCTCTTTTTCTTTTTTTCTCGAGGGTGTCCGGGACATTGCCCAACTAGACACCCTACTAATCCCGCACATATGTAGTCCCTATTCCACATATACCAAATAATTATATATTCTACATATATTAGATAATTACTTGACCAACAGCCCTTATAGCCACAAAGGCTTTTCTCTCTTTTTTTTTTTTAATTTTTTTTTATGTTCACACACATATATATTATATCATGACATGAGTATGCGGGGCGAGTACACGTAATTTTTGTGTCACATATTTCAAGTAATTATTGAGTGGATAGTGAAATTTAGGATTGAGATTTTTAAATCCGTGACTTTTTACAGACGTGGGCCTCTTTTGGGAAGAGATAAAAAATCTGATTTTCAGATTTTTTATCTCCTCTTCTCTCACAGAAAAGCTGATTATAATCTGCTTATAATCAGCTTTTCACCAAAAATCAGATTATAACCATCTTCCCAAAACACCCCGTGACCAACTGATTTACTTTGGATTGTGTGTAAATGTATATGTCTATTTATTTTTTTCCTAATTGTTGTTCAGAAGATCAAAACAAACCAAGCAAACCAGAGGTTATCATCAAGTCCATTAGCTACAGAGAGCTCATTCATGGAGGAAGCAAATTTCAAAGTGGGTCGTTACAGTGCAGAGGAAAGAAAAGAGAGAATTCATAGGTACAAAGCAAAGCGAACCCAGAGAAACTTCAACAAGACAATTAAGGTAAATATATTTTCAAAAAATAAAAACATAAAAAAACAATTTTTAATTGTCTAAATTAGACTTAACAAAATTAAATTTTAAGATTTGATTTAATTTAATTTGTCGGTATGTGTTGGTGATGCCAGTATGCATGTCGGAAAACACTAGCGGACAATCGACCTAGGATACGTGGCAGATTTGCGCGCAACGATGAAACCGGAGAGATTCCTAAAGCTGCAAATTTGAATCGATATGAAGACGAAGATGATTTTTGGGTAAAATTTTTTTTTTGCTCTTCTTTTCAATGAACCATAAAATAATAAGCAATTAGTGAACTTCCTGTTAGTGAAAAAGACAAGTGGAGAGTGCAAAATCAAATGTTGTCTGTTTGGGTAATCTTTGTTTTGTAAAACAAATGGTGTCGGTTTGTTTATAGTTTTTTTTTTTAATATTTATTTTTAAAAAATGTAAATAAATAGTGTCTATTTTGGTTTTTCAATTCTTTTAAAAATTTATACAATTTACTAAATTTTTGTCACTACGAAAAAGTTGATTTTCATTGTTTTAAAAAAAATATTCATTTATCCTCTTATTCCTTCCGGCTATCATTGTTGATTTAACCTCCCAATACTTGCATTCGGTTATCACCTCTTATAGAAATCACCATCAATCACTATCTCTTATTGAAAACTATATCCAATAACTTTTAGTCACCATCTTTAACTGTCGACAATCATTTATGGTCACCATTCCCCGTCCACTTCTCTCACTTGTTTTCAAAAAATATGAACCAAATATACATATATATTTGAAAATATCAAATCAATAATATTTTCAAAAAAATAATTATAAATTAATAGTAAACTTATAAATATGTATAATTAAAGTTTTAAACTTTTTTATGAAATTGTAATTATTTTTTGAAAGTACAAATTTCATTTTTTCCTTTTTTTCATCATTAAAAAAAATAAATATAAACTTGTTTAATATTATTTATTTTTTGAAAACAACAATCAGTAAACTATAAATTTTACCAAACAACGTTTATATGTTTGATATACATATATATATTGGAACTTATTGAACTTTTTTAATGTGATGTGAGGTAGATTGAAGGGTTGAACGAAGAAGAAGAGGAAGGAACAGTGGGAAGAGGACAATTCTTCAACATTTCTGGTCCGACCCAGCTTCAGTACCATGGCTATTATTGAACATATGTAATTGATGAAGCAATGAACCCTATTATATATATTATTCTGGAGTTTTTAAAAAAAAAAGAAGGGTCTATTAGGATGTATAGGGCTGGACCACATGGGTCATGAATATAGCCTTTTATGAGCCAAAAAAAAAAATCAGATGGATTGATTAATGTCTGCCTGAATAACAGAATAATAAATGTAAGTGATGAGGTTGTAACTTTTTTTAGCACTAGAAGCTGTGGTTTTTTATGATTTAAAAAAGCCTCAACCTTGTGGCACTTTTTGCATTTTGCTCTACGTCTTTTTCAAGTGTATATATATGTTTGCATTGTAATCAAATAACAGCTCTCTCCATTTTGAATCATTCATGTTTCAATCAAGTTTCTTATTAGTTTGAGTAGAAATAGATCAGTTTGTTATAGAAAATTACCTTGATGTCACGAAAAAGTAAGCTTATTTTTTTGACTTTTTTTTTTTTTTGTTGTCTTTCTTTTGACTTTTTTTAATTTCAAGTTTTGTTTTTTCAGCAATGGTTGGTGGCCCGAAATTCAGTGGCTCGAATGGCTCAAAACTGTCAAAACGACGTCGTTTTGGGCGCAAAACAAGCCAAAACGACTTCGTTTTGGCAGTTTCGAGCCATTTGAGCCACTGATTTTGTGGCCCTCAAACATTTTTCATGTTTTTTAAGGTCTGTCTTCACCAAATGATTCTAAAAATGAATGAAAATTTGAGTAACACATTAATTGAGATGCTCTGAACTAACCGAACATGGGGCAGTTGAATAGTTCATATTGTAAAATTTATCAAATATATTATCTATATAAAAAATCAAATTAAAAAGACATACATAAACATATAATCGGGTCTTTAATTATTTTTAAAAATATTATCAAAATTATGCTAGCCATTTATTCTTTTACGAAAAATGTAATCTTGTTGTAAAATTTCAAATATTTGATTAATCTGATTTTTTTATGAATAATTTACTCAATAAATTTTATAATATAAATAATTTAAATTATCAAAATAGACCTGAAATAACCCCACCAACCTCATACCACTTACTGCCATTGCAACCCCATGTCCCACACGTGGCTGAATACATGTATTTTTTTAAATGAAGAAAACATTAGCCAAGAGGAAGAAAAGTTTTTACAACAAAACATTGGTACATATTGGTACGAATGCATGACGCAAAGGAGATCATGTTATGCCACGCTCGGATCAGTCCTAGTAATCAATGGTCCAACACTGTATATATATTTAGAATTTGAGCTCTGCGGGGGACCCAGCAACCCCCCAGGGGCTGTGAGAGCATGCCTTTAAAAAAAAAAAAAAAAAAAAAATTTGACCAATCAAAAGACAGTGAGGTGGTGAGCGTCACCCCCAATAGGGTCTAAATCTTTTCTGTTAGAATTTTATCCAAAATTATCAATGTTTGGTCTAAATTTAATTTATATATAAATTCACGATATATCATTTGAATATCAACGCTTTATTTATTTTCTGGGTCAATTTCCTAATACTCAATTCTAGATACTTAGGCCAAGTTTGGCATCCTCAAAAAAATTCAAAAAGTCACTATCCTATTTAAGTCACATCATCTTATTTAAGTCACATCACCTCTCTAACACATCACTTCAAATCCAACCCAAATCCAACTCATATTTCATAAAAAGTTAAAAAGTGCACTTATTTAGTCTTCCCAAACTTGGCCTTATACTTTTCCGTAAAAGGTGGGGTTTGGTAATTAAATTTTTTAATTTTTTTCTTAATTTTTCAGGATTTAAAAAAATTGAAAGATTTTTTTTTAGGATCCCTGATATTAAGATTTTATAACATAAAAGATATCTAATATTTTTAATAATGTCTAAAGTCTTTCAAATTGATTCAGAGAAAATTCAATCCGTAGAATTTCTCTAGACTTCCCAGATGAAAAATCTCAAAACCCAAGATATTGATTTGTGATTATGTTTCAATTTTAAATAACGAATGACAATCTCAATCAAGCAATCAAAGACAATCGACAAAACGATTTAACATGAAAAAATCACAATTGGAGTGTCTATAACTGTGATTAAAAAAAAATCACGTGCTAAAGCCACAAAACAATCCACTAAGAAGACAAAAAAGAATTACACAAGTGTACTCTCAATTACCTAGCGAATTCAAGCCCGAATTGAACTGACCTAAATGTGCCTATTCCAACACCATCTTCATCTCGGAATTGTCTTGTCCAACATTGAATCTACAACGCTGATATTGAATCCACGACAATGAGCCACTTCGGAATCTACCAAAACTTTAGACTCAAGTTTCCCGGAACCCACCGAAAAACAACTTTCTCTTTTGTAAATAAAGAAAAACAAACAAACCATTGATGATGATGTTGATATGAAGTTCACAGATCCATTGATCACTCTTAAATCATCAAGAAAACACTCATAAAACACCCTCCAATATAAAACAGTTTGTATCTTGTTCCTCTCTGAAAATTTGGGCAGGTCAAACCCTAGAAACAGCGAACAATGCAATTTATAGAAAATAAGATTGCGCAGACTGTTCGAGCGCACATTTCACCGCTCAAGCGGTGTGACTAAAAGCAATGCGAAACATATAGTTTGACTGCTCAAGCAGTAAAACTTTCTTCCCAAAAGTTCAAACACTCTGCAAAAGTACTGGATGATCTTCCTCGTACTTAGTCAGCGAAGTGACAAACATGAAGGATTAAGATCACAAACTCCTCTGCATAAACACAATTCGGATTAAATTCGCATCTAAACACTCATAGCTTCACTGTTATAAAAGAGCAAATAAAATTATAACTGAAAAGAATTTTGTCAAATGGGATTGCCAATTATAAAAACCTAACAACAAAGAAATTTTTTCAGAAAAATTCCCTCTAAACCCGAGAAATTCGCCTCATTACGTGCAGAGAATTACTCTGGGTTCAAACCACAGAAAATTGAAATTTCTCTGAATTCAAACTTGAGAAATTCAAATAAAATTGAAGGTAGTGTTTGGTATTATGATTGGAGAATAGAGTTGTATTTTGAGTTTGTGAGTTTTGGAACTATGATTTGAGTGTGAAAAGTTTGTTTGGTTATGGGTTTTGAAAAGAGTTTTGAATTGAGTTTGGAATTTTTGATGTGACATATGATATTTGATTAAAAAACTTACAACTCATAACTAAACACACAACCCAAAATTCTATTCAAAACTCATAAAAAAATTTAAAAAATTCTGAAAATATTTTTTATTTAAAATATAAAAAAATAACAGGTGCGAATTGCCAAAAAAAAAAAAGAGACTATTCTGGTCAACCGGCCAGATGTCCAAGGAGACGTCCGAAAGAATGACCGGGTAGACGTATTTTCAAAAGTGAGTATGAAATCAATTTTTGAAAATTTTAACCAAACACAACACTCAAACCAAGGTGTAGAATCACGTTTCCAAAGCTCCACCAAACACAGCTAAAATTTCTCTAGCATTGTTCATAAATTTCTCTGACTTTGTTCATAGAGAATTTCTGTGGCTTTCTTCACAAATTTCTCTATGAAGAAAGCCTATAACAACCCCAAACTATGATTAGCCAGTAAACCATGATTAAGAATGCTTAATGAGTAATTAAGATGAAACTCTAAATTAATTGCATGTGTGATGCATTATTTATGTTTATATCTGTCTGCTGTAAGCATATCTGTTTGTGTTTCTATTTTGTTCTGCGAAATGAATGCCTTATCGACATCTAATCACAAAATTGACTTGGTATATGTGTTATTTGAAATTTTTAGAATTTTATGGTAGGTTTAATTAAAATTCAATTCGTAATCAAATAATTAGATTAAATAAATATAAATTGATTAGGCTAAGCTAGATTAATTAGTGGACCCTATATAAGGCTAATGTTAAGTCTTAGATCACTTTACACACTCTCATTTCTCATCTTCTTGCCTTCAAACGTGGAGAGAGATGAACTAAGAGAATTGAGTTCAAACAAATGATTTGGCTTGGAAATTCAAGGATTTGGCTTGGACCCTTAGTGAATTCACCATCTAAAGCTTAATTGTGAAGTTGAGGTAAGGATTCAATAATTAGATTATATAATTATGATATCTAGACCATGAATTCTAGGGGATTAAGTTGAATTATGCAAGAAATGAGCTAGTAAGTAGAGAAGATGAACATTTCATACATGCATGGGCATTTCATGGATTTAGAGTTTTGATTTCAACAAATTCTCACATACGATGACCTATTTTTGTTCAATTATGGGAGCTCATTGTGGTTTTGCATTTTAACACTCCATTTGTAAATGTTTTGAAGGTTAAAGTTTTTGACAACACATACATGTTATGTATACATATTGTTCAAGTTTGGTTTTGAAAAATTCACTTGCTTTTGGGCCTTGATTTTGTATAATGAATCTTAATTCATGATGTTTTATCAGTTTACAAGTGTTTCTTCAAGTTTTTGGCCCAAAAGACCATAATTTACAGCTTTGAATTTGAGTTTTAAACTTGGAAGAGCAATCTGGAAATTCCAAATTATGTCTCTCCACTCGAGCGACAAAACCTCCGCTCGAGTGACCACTCTGTATTTTGCACATTCGCTCGAGCAACCAAAAGTTGGCTTGAACATAAAATACATGCTCCTAAAAGTTTACAATTTTTGCAGACCGCTCAAGCGACAAGAGTTGCGCACGAGCGAAGACGTCAATCTCATGCTCGAGCGACCGTCGAGCGTGCGTTGAGCAGAAAAAAATCAAGCAACCAGTACTTTTGCAGAGTTTACAGACCACTCGAGCGACCGAAGTTGTGCTCGAGTGACCACTCACATTTTTTAACCTCCACTTGAGCGAAAAAAGTTACGCTCGAACAAAGACCCTGTTTTCAATAATTTGACAAAGTGTTTTCAAGTGCATTATGGCATCCTCATTGCATTTTAAGCATTTATAGGCCATAATTAAGACATAGTAATCGGGACAAAGACTAGAAACACACTAAGAACGAAATGAAATAAATTGAGTACTTTGAATGTATGTTTCAATATGTATATCTGTTATGTTTGTGTAAGTCACACGCCGTAAGCCATCTGGTTTGTTTGCTCTGTTTGTCTGCTTTTAGAGCCATCTATGAGTAATAACTTAGTAAAGTTATGTTCAACTTTATTTATTTTCTATATGATGAAATAAGATCTGTTTTCTAAAATATTATATTCTGTACAATGAATGATTGTCCAATTTCTAACACGTATTCGTGGCATCCTTAGCATCATGTGATATATGTTAACTAGTACCCGGTAACAGAGGTTCCATCATGGAACTTAATATGTTTGCAATCTATTACCCGTACCGGAGGCTTCATCATGGAGCTCAACAAAACAATTATCTGTTACCCAGATTCAGAGGTTCCTTTATGGAACTAGTTACTCATAACCACCATCTATTCTGTATCTGTTCTGTTAGCACTAATGGATGTACCACATATGATTAAGTATGAACTCTGATTTCTATATATAAATATGAATATGTTTCTGATATGAACTCTGATTTCCGAATCTGATATGGGATATCATTCAATTAAAACCCTTTACTCTGTTATTATTCACTAGACTTTTGCTCACTATTTATATTATGTATGTAGGTGATCAGGCTTTTCTCATTGATGATCGCCTGGAGCTTGTTTTGTTAGCCAACTCTTTCCGAAAATCATGTGGTCATGTCTTGTGAATATAAGACTTGTTTTCTTTTGATATATGAGCAAGTTTTCTGTTTATCTGTACATTGGGCTAAGTCCCTTTTTGACTTTATCTGTGTAAATAGGTGACATAAGCCTACCGTTTTTATGACGTCACATGTATATATATAAGTTTTTGAAAATTCTGTCCCATATATGTCAGCTAGAGGTATGCGCGGAGTGGGTCGGTGCGGTTTAGGAGAAAAATAGAAACCGTATGGCGAGTGGCGGATTGATAAAAGTGGCATTAGAATTTGCCATTTTCTTATCAAAAATTGGCGGTTCGGTTGGCAAATAATGGCGGATTTGCCTTAGCGGTTCAGGCGGATTGGCGATTTATAAAAAATATAATTCAAATTACAAAATTTGAATAAAATAGTAAAAAAATCTAATTTATAAATTAACTAAAATAGTTAAAATTAAAATATTGACTAATATCACTATTAATCCATGGCAAAATCGTTCCTACAAAATGCACCATTTACAAGCTACTGACAACTAAATAAAGCATGGCCAATAGCCAAAATTATTCATAAAACATCAAATCTAATTTAAAGAAAAAATTCATGACTTTTTTTACTTCATGCAAAAAAAAATAAGGGTCTCAACTCAATTCTAATCTAAAATTTTGTTTAGGCCCAAGGCTTAGAAAAAGCTTAAGAAAATAAATAATTTTCACCCAGAAACTGTTGAAAAATTATGAAAAGCATAATTAGTAGGTAATGGACCCGAAAATTATTCTTTATTTCTAAACTGAACAAAGAATAATTGGAAGAAGATCACCTTCTTCTAAGGTTCCCTCACCCACATAAATGTGGGTTTGAGTCCAGAAACAAACACTTTACACAAACAGAGCCTAGTGCCCCAGATTGATTATACCAACAAGAAGCTGTATTTTCTGCATTATGTTATTTACTGCTCATATTTATTTCAAGAAGATGTCTTTTCTGCATTTTAGGTTGCACTCCCAAAACACACATTTTAACCATGTGTGTTCGCATCTCACAATAGATCTACAGGAGGATATCCAAGCTCACAACAGAACCAACAGAAGAAAAAGAGAGAGAGAGAGAAAAAAAAAAGCCACGTACCGACGAACAGAGAGCAAGGACGGCGAGGGTAGAACCGATCGACAAGGTAAAGAGGAGGAACAAGAACAGAGAGCAGCGGCGATGATGAATGAGATGGGATGTTTGGGTGTCAATTAGGTTTGATTAAGAAATTATTGTGTGTGTCTGTAAGTGTATGTACATTTGGTGTGAGTATATGTAATCTTACGGGTCGGGTTGGCTTATTAGGCTTGTTGGCCTTTTCAAACAGCCACCCGCGCTGACCCGCCACTGTTGGAAGCTTAACCCGCCCACTAGAAATGAAAAAATACATGGTTCGGCGCGGTTCGAAGTGATTCGGAGCGGTTTTGGCGGTATTATGCACAGCCCTAATATCAGCACAGCTCAATAGACTATATATGTTTTCTATATTTGCTTCTGTAGCCCCTTATTAAGTGATAAACTATTTATAGGCCTTTGATAATCCAAGGATTACTGGCCGGTTATGACGCTAAACCTATAGAGGCGGGTTTGGGTCGTGACAGAGCCTTTGTCTTAGCTTATCCAATAATTCTACTCCAAAACAATTTAACAATTCACATGAACTAAATATCTCAACTCAACCTTAAGTTGAAAAGTAATCAAACAACAAATAATTGAACTAAAACACAAAAATGGACAACACAGAAAACTAACCCAATGATTCCTCCAATGCAATTATAGAATTGTTCCATCTCTCTAAGTGTCTTGAGCAATATTCTCAATGCCTCAATCTCTTCACCTTCAACCTTCTTGTTATCCAAAAGACAACCTAAGAGGGGGGGTGAATTAGGTTTTTACAAATAAAAATAATAATACGCTAATAAAAATTATGACTAGCACAATAGATAAATATAGTTAATGAAATAAAAATAATTAAAACAAGTGTTCTAACAACTATGTCAGTTAATGATTTTAGCATAGTGAAAATGTGAAATATAGCTACAGCAATTTAAATAAAATAAAGAGATAAGGGAGAGAGAGGCAAACAAATTTATAGTGGTTCGGTTTTAACTCGGCCTACATCCACTCCTCAAGCTTCACTTGAGATTTTCCACTATGCTCTAGTTTCACGGGGGTGCTAGCAACCTCTTTACAAATGGAGCAATCCTCCACGAATTTTACACAGACTTTCTAAGTCAAGAACACTGAGTATACTACACTCTTACAAGGTTGAAAAGAAGGTATTTTTGCTTTCACAGAAAGTTACAATAATTATTTCTCAAAAATAGATATAAAAATGAAACTCTGGTTTTTCTGTAAACCTCACACAGGAAAGATGGGTTTAAAGCTATACGTCTTAGTGTATAATTTCTGAAAGAGGATGTAAACAAAAATTGAAGAACACTTCTCATAGAATTTTTCAGAGAATAGATGTGAGTGATTATAGATCAAAAAATATTTTCTGATTTTTTTTTTTTAAACTAGTTTACATTAGAAGCTTTGGTATATATAATGAAACTTATAGCCGTTTATAGCCGTTGTATTCATTTGAATTTATAGCCATTTATAGCCGTTGTATTCATTTGAATATCTTCCACTCCATCATTACTAATTTGAATATCTTCCATTCCATCATTACAAATTTGAATATCTTCCACTTGAACCTTTTGAACTGCTGTTGTGCTTAGGAATGGCAACGGGACGGGACGGGGCGGGGCCTGGGATCACCCTCCCCGTCCCCGATCCCCGATGGCAGAACTTCCCCCCGTCCCCGTCCCCGACGGGGAACCCACCCCCACCCCCACCCCCGCCCCCTAACGGGGATCGGGTTTCCCCGACCCCGAAAATCCCCGGCCAAAAAACAACATCAACAAATCTCAACATCTCAGTGAGCTCAAAAAGCAACATTAAGAAGATCAAAAAAAAAAAAAAAAATCTGTCATAGATATATATATATAACAATCATAAAAAAAATTATATATATAGATATATATACAGATATATATATATATATATATATAACAATCATCAAAAATCATAGATATATATATATATACACAACAATCAGATCTGTTCTTCTTCTTCACGAATCACGATCTGACGGACGGAGGGCTTCACGGACGGAGCGCTTCACGGACGGAGGGAGAGGGAGAGGGTTCACGATCTGACGGAAAGCTTCACAATCTGACGACGGAGGGCTTCACCGTGAAGCCTTCACGGACGGAGGGATCTGACGGTGGAACACTTCACGGACGGAGGGAGAGGGAGAGGAGAGGAGAGAGATGAGACTGAGTCTGAGATTTGAGGGAGAGAGAGATAAGGGCCACGGTCGGTGATAGAGAGAGAGACACAGAGGAAATGAGAGGAAATGAGATCATCTGAGAGAGTTGAGATCAAAAGTACAACTAATATTTATATAATACAAAATATAATACAACTAATATTTAATAATACAACTAATCATCAAAGGCGGGGCTGAATCGGGGAAATTCCGGGGCGGGGCGGGGCGGGGCGGGGCGGAGCCGGGGCCGAGGCCGACGAGCCTATCCCCGTCCCCGGCCTTGGCCCGAAATTGATCGGGGAGTGATTTTTTAATACCATCCCCGTCCCCGCGGGGATATTTTTCGGGGAAAAACCACTTATTTCGGGGTCGGGGGATCGGGTCCCCGTCGGGCCGGGTTTAAATTGTCATCCCTAGTTGTGCTGGGCTGTTTGAACCTCTGTTTTGGGCTGTTTGAACTCCTAATTTAATCAAATATTAAATATATTCTAACAACATTTAGGATAAAGGTTTAGGTGAAAAATAATGAGACAAAATAAATTTTAATTCTATTTTTCTCTTCCAAATAAATTAAAACATAATTAAATAAATTATCAAAATAAATATTGATTCTATTTTCTCTTTCAAATAAATTATCAAAATAAATTTTGATTCTATTTTTCTCTTCCAAATAAATTAAAACATAATTAAATAAATCATCAAAATAAATTGTGATTCTATTTTTTTCTTCCAAATAAATTAAAACATAATTAAACAAATCAACAAAATAAATAAGTCTAACACTTCTTCCCCAATCCCTCCTCACTATTGACATCCAACTTGAGAGACTACGTGAGTGCTTGCGTAGCATCAATATCGAAGTGATTGGGGAAAACTCGAGATTAGATCGTTGCTTTGAAAAGTTTGATCGTCGTTCATCGCCTTCTCCCCGATGGTAACCCCGTGTTTCAGCAAGAGATCATGTACGTGACTCGTAGAAGGACTCGATTATTGAACATGTCGGATTTTTGAGACGAAGTGCCTTGAATTCGTGGAACCATTCGGCTTTTGTAAGGACTTATGTTCTGTATTTGGACCAAAAATTGGAGTTGATTTTGTATGAGAGGAAGCAAAGTGGTGGTGGTTCTGAGATTGAGAGGAATGGATTAACGGATAAACGATCGCAATCGCCATCGAATCGGGCTTACGAGTATGATTACAATGAGTTTAGAGACGAACCGGGTTATGGAAATTATGGGATGAGACGATCAAGATCGTCTAGGGATGTGAGGGAGACTTTGCGGGAGTAGTTTGGGGAGAGAGAGAGAGAGAGAGAAATGAGGTTTGATTTGAGAGCGTCAAATTTCTCTGTGATAAATGAGTGTGTTGTTAAGGGACCTTAGACATCATAAAATAAAATTGTGGATCTTTTCTATTACTAAAAATGGGAGAGAGACCTTAGACTAATTTTTTCAAAAAATTGATGTGTTTGATAATTATCTTCTTATTCTTTTCTTTCTTTCTTTCTTTCTTTTTTAATTTTATTTTTATTTTTTATGTTACGAAGAATCTCAAGCTTTTATTTTCTAGTGAAAAATTACCATATTAGCTTTATAGCGCTGTAGAATTATTGTTAACATAAGCAAAGTGACGTGTTAGAATTTATCAAAATATAGAAAGTAAAACCGCCTTTTAACAATTTTGTTGACATTCTCAATATATATATATATATATTTTTGTATGAGGAAGTTTTTTTTAGCCAAACCAAACTGCTCTTTTTTTTAAAAGAAATAAAAAGAAAAAAAGAAAAAAATTACTTATCTAGAGATTGTCAAATTAATTTTAAATTACTATAAGCTGTTTTGTTAGGAAAATAATTTATGAGTAGAATATTTAAACATTAACACATTTAGGATGATGTAAAAATGATATTTTTATAATTATCCATAACAAAAATAAATATTTTGATTTAAAATAAAAATATTTTATTTTTCTATATAATTTTTTTTTGTTTATATAACATTACCCGTTTTGTTATGGTGGCAACTAGGACCGTATAAAATATCATTTAATCGGCTAAAATCGCACTAATTCGTATTAATCTACACGTTCTATCTACTAACCGCGAATTAAATTTTAAATTTTATAATCTACCTTTGAAACTGTTCCACTTCACTATAGTTAATACATATATATTTTTTAACCTCTAATGAAATATCAAGGTAAAAATGAGTGTGAGAAAGATCAAAAATGTAAAATTTGTTACAAATTAGTAATTATATATATGAAAAATATTATATCAATTTGTGTTATATATATGAAAAATATTATATAAATTAGTATTATATATTATGCAAATACTTGATAATTTGTTAAAATATTCTTCAATTTACCAATCTGTTTAAAACCATCAAAATTACAATTTGTCAATCCGTCAATCCATTAATTCGTCATTTAATTTATAATTTTATTTTTAAACCGATCGAATCTCACTATCGAACACATACTGGCAACATCAAGCCACAAGGCACAACCAATAGGGTGTGGTGTTGCATCCTTACTCATTTGTCAAATCAATTTCAATTATTTTTGGTCAAAATAACATTTTAAAGTACTTTTCGAATTACTACTTTGGAAGCAAAAATGAGACCTCAAGGGACTAATTGAATGTTGAAAGTACTGTGGAGGATTTGTATCTGATTTCAGGCATGTATTTTTTTTTAATTTTTTTTTGGGTTAATTACACTAATAGTCCCTATAGTTTGGGACTTGTATCACTTTGGTCATTGACTTTTCAATTGTGACACATTTGACTCTGAATTTTGAATCTTGTTCCAAATAAGGACAATTGAAAATATTATTAGATTTTTCAAGGGTAAAATCGTCAATTTGATAAAATATAAACTAATTTGACAAAAATAAATGTCAAAAAAATATTTTTAATTTTTTTAAAATTATTTTTATCCACCAATGATAAAATTATGTAAAATTAATAAAAATTACATGATTAATTTTTAAAATTAATTTTACATGATCATCATCCAAACACATAATAAAAATTAATTTGGTAAAAATAAATAAATAACTGTCTAAAAGATTTATCAATTTTACATAATTTTATTTTTAGTAGATAGAAATAATTTTTAAAAATTCAAAAATATTTGTTTGACATTTATTTTTGTCAAATTAATTTATATTTTATCAAATTGACAATTTTACCCTTGAAAAATCTAATTATATATTCAATTGTCCTTATTTGGAACAAGATTCAAAATTCAGGGTCAAATGTGTCACAATTGAAAAGTCTGGGATCAAAGTGACACAAGCCCCAAACTATAGTGACTATTTGTATAATTTGCTCCTTTTTTTTTTATCAACATGCTTGTTTGATTCCCCTTCTTAGTGGACAAAAATTACTAGTTATTTTTTAGAAAGGACATGGTAACTTATCTTCTCTTAATAAAATTTTGTTTTTATTATATGATACATAAATAATAATAAAAAATATGTAAATTTTAAGAAAATTGACCAATAAGTCTCATATTTTAGACTTGTAATTCATATAGTTCCATATTTTTCTTTGTGATCCATTTAGTCTTTTTGGAAGTGTAATAACTCATTTGCCCGCTATATTAGAGTGTTACATTTGAAAAAAGTATACTAAAGAGTTTTTTAGTATCACATCATACCCGCCACGTTAGAGTGTCACATTTGAAAAAATACACTAAATTTTTTTTAATTTTTTTAGAATGTCACATCATACCCGTCATGTTGGTGTGTCACATGTCATGTTTGAGAAAGTACACTAAGAATTTTTAATTTTTTTTAGAGTATCACATCATACCCGTCACGTTGTCACGTTTGAGAAAAGTACACTATGGAGTTTTCATTTTTTTTAAAGTATCACATCATACCCTTCACGTTGTCATATTTGAGAAAAGTACACTAAGGAGTTTTATTTTTTTGAAGTGTCACATCATACCCACCACATTGTCACATTTGGAAAAAGTACATTAAGGAGTTTTTATTTTTATTTTTTTGAGTAAAAGTTTTGGAGTATCACATCATACCCACCATGTTGTCACATTTAAAAAAAGTAAATAAAGGAATTTTTAATTTTTTTGGAATGTCACATCGTTGAAGTGTCACATTAATACATGTCACATTAATAAAAGAGTATAGTTGTCCACCACAATACTACCAAAATAAAAAATAAGATCATACGGAAAGAAACTCTCCACTAATAAGAATTAACAGAGATCAATAGAAAAAAAACTTGGAACTAATTAGAGTATTTGTTTGTGAAATGAGATTTACTGGGAAATATTCCTAAATTTTATGTACAAAATGATATAATTTAATGTAGACGTTCACTTTAAAATAAAATATTTATAAAAATAATTTTTATTTACAAATATTATATTGCCACATCATTCATATTGTATTTTTTGTACAAAAAGAATTTTTCAAATTTTTTATATCATTGTCTAAGATGCTCTTAATTATATTCATGTCTTTGAAGATTCTCGTCTCTTAAGATGCATGTCACATCATGAGAATAGAAGTACATTAATAGATAATGCCGGACAAATTTGATATAGAGAATGTAATGTTTATTGAGAGAAGTGAATCAAATAACAAAAAGTAGGTCAAATAATAAGAAAACACTATGTAAAAAATTTAAGTTGCGTTTGGTAGATTTTTATAAATATGATTTGAGAGTATCAGTTATATTTTGAGTTTATGAGTTTTAGAATTATGATTTGAGTGTGGAAAATTTGTTTGGTGAAGAGTTTTGAATTGAGTGGGAAATTTTTGATGTGACATATGATATTTGATACAAAAATTTACAACTTATAACCAAACATACAACTCAAAATTCTATTAAAACACATAAAAAAATTTAAAAATTCTGAAAATATTTTTTACAAATATATAAAAATTAACATATGTCAATTGCGCAAAAAAAAAAAAAATTGCACTATTCCGGTCAACCGGTGGGACGACCGGTTAGGCCAAATTTGAAAAAAAAAAATTCCGAAAACCGCACCTGAAACAGAGTGTTTTGTGCAGAGTTTTGAAAACGTGATTTTAGCACTTGTTCCAAACATCATACTTGAATGAAGGTGTACAATCATGGTTTGAAAACACAACCAAACACAGCCTAGTTTTGAACAAAAAAGTTATGCACTTAAAAAAATTTCCAAAAAAACATTGTTAGAAAATGAAGTGTATAATAATATAAATTTAAATTTGGTGTGATGTGATGTGAGTCACACTCAGAATGAATCTAGTCTACCGATTTTATTTTCGTGGTAATTTTCTAAATGCATTTTCTAAGTTTGTAATATTATTATTTTCCTAACTTGTGAGCGCTAGGCCGTATGGTAAGTCATTAAATTCTATTTAAAAGGTCTTAAGTTCGAATCTTGATATCCTATTTAACCTAATATACGAGGCTAACTAGTGATCTTGTGTTTTTCTATTAAAAAATAATAATTTGTTTTCTAATTATGGCATTGTAAAACTCAATAATAACAACCACATATAATTTCAACAATTATTTTGAGTACTCATGGCCTGTTGGTTACAAGTTACAACAATTATTTTTAATCTGGGCAGTCATGTGAGAGCTCTAGACATTTCATGGTGGACAAGTCTAAGTTTGATTAGATTAATGTCTGAGTGCTAAGAATAATCTAAAAGACTAAAAACCATAGCACTCACCTATTTTTGTATGTTTATAATTTGAGATTCCCCTACTTATTATGATATTGGTTCACACAGTTTTATCGAATCTCATAGACATCTTGATTCTCCAAAAAAAAAATGACCAAATTACGAATGATATCTATCGACTAAAAGTCTTGCTACTAATAACACAAAAATAGAATATAAAATAGAACACAAACACTCACATATTTGTGGATCCACATTATATGAGGCTTATAGTCCCATATATGTGAGTATTTGTATTTCATTCTTTGTTTTATTCATGTGTTTTTAGTATTAGTGATTTGCTTTTGCATGATTGTTTTGTGTTCAACCTCTCTTCACATGGACATAATTTTGGTAAGTACGGAATACTAAATGGTGAAATTAGTTCAATATCTACTCGTGACCTGTTGCACTAAATGGTGAAATTATTTTTTGGTTTGTTGCACTTGTGACCTATCTCTAAATGGTGAAATTATTTTTTAGTATTTTGCACTTGTGACTTGTTGTTTGAATTTTGAATAGGTAGTTGAAGGATGAACGGCTTAATTTTAGGTTGAACTACGTAAATCTTATATTGTGTGAGAGAGAGAGAGAGACTCATTATTATTCTTGTGCATTTATTTTTCTTTGTGTTTCATATCTTAGCATTCTTGGTTAATTGTTACGGATTCAGATTCCTAACTTAAGGTTGATCATCTCAAATCTCATTGTGATGGAAGTGTCGTGCATTGAAACTGTCTTTTTTTATTTTCGAAGTTCTTTTTTTATTTTTGTACAGCTGCAAGAATAAGCATCAACCATCCTATGCTTTTACACAAATTTTTGAAGTGGTCCTGACATAAAGGAGCTTTGGAAAATGAGAAATATGCATGGTGTATGCAACAACTTGGAAAGATGAAAGAGACTCATTTTAAGTAGTGGTGGCACTACGATATGTAGTAAGAAAAACTTCATTGATGCATGGTTTGGAAGGCATTCCATGGAAGTAATTTTCTTGATTGTTGGAGGAGGTAAACTCATTTTGGGGGCTACTCATTGTTTTATACTTTTTTTAATTATATAATTTACATAATTTTAATAATAATAAATATTGTTCCAATGCAAATTAGAATTAGTTACAAAAGTTCAATTCATATATTAATGAGAAAAGATATAGTAGAATAAAACATACGGTGGGGTTACATGCACCAATTAATGTACACACTAGAATACCAACTAGTATTATGCCATTATTACTGATTCCACCTATTATACAAATTATAAATATCTAAAACCTCTAAAATTATGTCATATCATCTGTTAGTATACTAGTTAGTACATTAATTGGTATATATAACATTATTCTAAAACATATTATCACAAGAGCAATGCTATACACAAGGCTTAAACTCTTTTTCAACAAGTTATTAGAAATAGAACTTAATTATAAACATTGACGGTCTATAAAATTCAATAGTAATCTTTAAAAGAAAAATACTATTTATTATAAATTTTCTCAATATTATGTTGTGCTAAAGATACAGTCTAAATCACTCGATTTAACTTTATTATGTCATGTGTCTAGTTGAACATTAACCAATTAAGGTTACTCTTAATTTCCTAGTTTGACTTACAATGATACAACATGTTACATGTCTACTTTTAATTTGTCACAAATTAAACCATAAAAGTTCCAATCCTCTTCCCTTGTTATTATAAGTGAATTTGAAAATGTAAATTGTGAATCTCTAACATTTTTGTTCTATTCCGCATATGTGATTTCACTATGTAGAACTATTTTCTCTACATGATTAGACAGGAACCAAATTAGGTATAATAATAAATAATAAAAAAAATAGTATTAACTATATCAAACAAAATTGCTTTCCAATTGCTAAAGTGGAAAGCATGGAATTTTCATCTTCCAAACAAAAATCAGTCAAGGAATTTTCAAGGCTAGAGCCTAGAGGATATATATAATAGTTTTTATAATTGTTTTAACCCTTTTTAAGTGCTGTGTCAAATCCAAGGCCATAATGAAGAATAGGAGTGTGAAGGCACAAGCCCCTTCTCTCATAAGCCTCCATGGTCTTCACATAAATTATGTTAAGATTAAATAATTTCAATGACAACTTGACCAAAAACACTTGGTTGGTGTCATTAGAGCCCGGAATTAGGGATGGTAATGGAACAAGCACGTTTGTAATGAAAAATAAAAAGGCGAAAATGAATGTTAAGTTGGTACTGGGTATACACGTTTGTTAATGTCAATATTACACATGTTTACCTATTTACATGTGTATACCCATTCAGATTGAACTGGAACTGGTGTACACCTTAACAAGAGTGTGTAGAGACACTTGTTAGCATTAATTCTTTTCTTTACCAAACCAGTCAATCTAAACAGGCTCTTAACCCATTTTCTCCTCCTAGCTCTTGGGTGTTTTCTGCCCATGTAACTAAAATGAAAAAATAAATAAATAATGGACTAAAAATAAATTAATAATGAAAGTGGGTTTTGCTTATTGCAGTGGAATCTAATGCATTAGTTGGAGAAGTGGTTACTAAAATTTCTTTAAATTTGAAAGTAGAAATTACTGACATGTCATCTTTTTTTAACAGAAATCTTGTTCATTAATTCTTTCCTTTTCTTTTCTTTTTTTTTTTTTAAAAAAAAAAAAACTTGGTAACGAGTGCTCTAAAAATATTAATTAATAATATTTTAAATAGTTGTACATTTAATGACATTCACTTTCATTATAAAAATAATAATATATAATAATTTCAATTTGTTTTATTTTTTATTTTCAAATAACTACATGTAGAGATTTGGAACCTGACAGTTTTCAAGACCATTTTGTGTCAATAGCTTTTATGAATAAAGGCCAGAGCACTGGAGCTGTGGCAATGGCATATATTCATGTGTACTATAATTTAGCAATATAATAATAATGAGATGCTTTGAGTGTAAAAATTCAAAAATCATACTTATTATAAGATCTTTCTAGTCACAACCTTTAATTATCAAGCTTGGCATCTTCAATCATAATAATTTGTTAAAAAAATTATGGCCATTTCAGTGAAAGAATCCACTAGAAGAAGAAGAAGAAGAAGAAAAGAGAGAGAGAGGAAAAAAAAAAAAAAAACCTAGTTTCCATGCTCAGCTTGGCACCTATGATACAACACGTAGAACACAAATGCCAGTGAAACCCAAAAAGAAACAATGAGGACCTTGCAAAGAGTCACAAAAAAGAGAACAATATCCAAAGCTAAGAATCATCTGTTCTTAATTTTAAAAAAAGTTGTCTATTTTTATAAGACAATTACAATGAAATCACTTGATCACGATTACAGAATTTATTTGATTTTTTCGTTATATAAAATGAACAAATTAAATTATCAAAGGAAAACATGTAGATTTATTGATACCATAATAAATATTATATTATTATATTTATGAATAAAGGTTGAGACCCCCTTTGGGGGTCACCCCCTTCACCTTCTTTAGTTTTGATTGGTCAACTTTTTTTGTTTTTTTTTTTTTTTTCTTCTCACCCAATCCCCAACCTCCATGTGTGTGAGGGGGTTGTGGGGGTGGGTGTTTTAAGGGGGTCTAAATCAATGCCCAATTTTATGTGATTATTTGATTAGATCAAGTTTGGCATCTACTAAATAATACAAAAAGTTAAAAAGTCACTACCCTATTTAAGTCACATCATCTTATTTAAATCACATCACCTCTCTAACACATCACATCAAACCCAACCCAAACTCAACCCATATAAGCCAATAAATCAAAAAGTACACTTTTTTAAAATATCACAAACCAATTTGTAACTTTTTTGTATAAATGTATTATTTGGTAGAATAGAGTGATGCTTGGAAGGTAGAAGGTAGGAGTAGTGGTAAGGTAACTTCTCTTGAATTGTATTGTTCATGGCCAATTACTTTTGAAGAGAAGCTAACTCTATAATCAATTATTAAATTATGTAAAAAATTTAAGACATGTAAATCATAAAATATACAATTCAATAATAAAATGTAAATTAAATTAAAGAGAATAAGAAAATTAAAAACAGAAGATCTCGTGCAGATATCGAATCTTAACTATTCTCATTTTCCGTTTTGCTTTCTTTTTTATTTTTATTTTTATCAACATCAATCATTCATAAACAGGATGTTGTTATGATAAATTTGTGTTGTGTTGGAAGAGAGAGAGAGAGAGAAAACACGTATTAATGGAAAGAGCAAAAACAAAAGAATGCATATTAAAATTGATCATAGCACCCCCCAACTAACAATGATTCCAAAGTCTCACTTTTTGACTGACCCAATAAGAGATGAATTAAAATTAAACACATCTTCTTCAATCTCTTATCATTGCTCTCTATACATGGATTATGAGATGATTGGTCTATCAATTTTTCAAAAGATACCATGTCAAATACAATAATAGTTATAAAAAAATTAAAATATGTGAATTAATTTCATTATGTATATAGTTCACACCATATTAAATTTAAATCTACATAAAAGCACTTTTAAATATTTTTTCCGGACATCGTGTTTAGGTAAGTTTTGTTTTCTTTTTCGTTTTTTCAAAAAAACTAAAGAATGATTTGTTAAAAAAATCTCATCATTTTTAATCTTTTTTCATGTTTATTTTCATTAAATTAACTTTTATTTCTTAAAAACAAAAATATAAAATAATTTTTAAAGATTCAATTCGGTAAATATCGATATCAAAAGGGAAAAGAAGATGTTGGAATAAAAATAGAGATTGAAAGTCTGTCCTTTGGTTCAGTCCAAGAAAAAAGGGTTATTTGTTGGTTCTTCGAAAATTCCATGTTCTTCAACATAATAACATTATTATTATTAATTTTTACAATTATTAAAGAGATAATAACATAATATATCATAAAATATGTGCACGGGCGGTTTATGACCTATCAAGTGGACCTTATTAAAATATTTTTAAAACTGTCCGCATAGCAGACAAAAAAGAATCCACATGTCACCATGATGAACCTTTTGATCAAACGCACATAAATAAAAAATAAAAAAATTTAATTCTACATTCCTTATTTTTTAATATTTATTATATGATCAGTTATGTTTTTGTGGTTTTTTTGTTCACGATCATGTTAACATTTGGTTATGTTTCATTATAGTTTTAAGTTGTTGCAGGCTACTCAAACATTAAATTAAAGCAAGCTAAAAGGATTCGTGCACAAAAGAAAAAATAATTCTATGAAATATTTTCTCTTTGAAAAATAAATGAAAGTTTTGACTATCATTCAACACTTATGTGATATAGGGCTCTCCTAAATCAGTAAAAACGGTTTCAATCACCCTAGTTAGCTAAGTGAGAGTCGAAGTCAGTTCTATTTATTTTTTTTAAAGCAAACTCATAAAGTTAGAGCACGACATATTTTAAAATTATTAAGTAATTATTGAATTTAGAATTTAGATCACAACATTTATAGTCCGTTCAGTATAATTTCTTATAAATTGAAAATTAATAATGAAAATGAGAAATTAAAATCACTCTACCCTCTGCTTCCTTTTGCCCTCACACTAATACCAATAACTGCACTTCGTATAAGTCGAATTCAAAGATGGTCTTAAAAGAAAATATCCCTGTTTAAAAAAAAAATTAAAAAATTATAAATAATTCATATAAACTAAACCAGATAGATGGCTTATAGTTGACTAAAGCTTATGGGGGTTTCAATGGGAATAATTCGTATAGTTATTCTCTCTATCAAAGACTTTCTATGATCTGCCCACTTTAGTCACTCTTTGCAGCAAATAGTTGTTTATTCTACTTGTCCCTACTGCTTAGGCACTTGAGAGAATTGGTGTGTCACTGTCTAAGTAAAAGTGTTGTAATTTGCCTTGTACTCTTTTTTTCTTTTTTTTTTCTTTTTTTCTTTTTTTCTTTTTTTCTTTTTAAGTTCTCACTTTTTAACACTTGAAAGATAGAATATAAACCAGTCATGGGTCCGTTGTTATGGCTTCATTAGTTGTACCTTTATCTTTGCTTTACCTTTTCTTTCCTCTTGGATATTTAGAATGGAATGTTATGCCATTTGGATTAAAAAATGTTCCATCTGAATTCCAGCATATTATGAATAATATATTCACACCTTATACAGAATTTGCTATTTATTATATCGATGATATTCTTATTTTTTCATCATCCATTGAACAGCGGTTAGGTCGTAACCTTGTAAGTCGTTGACAGACGTGCTTAGCTTTATCCTGTGTCAAGCACCTCACATTGGTATCAGAGCCAAGTTTATTGCTATTTGTATTATAATTATATTTTTAAGGAATAGGTGAATTGTTAACAAAGTTAACTTGTTTGGCTAGAATTTTTGCATTCTATTAGAAGGCTAATGTTTTTAATATTTCACTTGCGTATAAATCTTATTTTTCATATATTAAAAAAATTATATTAATTACTTGTTATATTTAATTTTTATTATTATGATTGTAAGGTAATTCATTAAATTTTATTGTAAAAGGAATAGGTGTATGAGTAATCACTGTCTGTCTTGCATTATCAAGTGTGCAAATATGTTTTTTGTTGTGGGCAAAAGCACAAGGAATGTTCAAAAGCAGTCAAATGCTAAAAAGCATAGTCCCCCTAGGTCTTTGCAAGGGCAAAAAAAATTCCTCTAAAGTTTGAAGAATCCATAAAGGCAACCATCAACTCTCTCTCCCTCTCTCTCCCATAGTAAAATGTTCTCTAAAGTGTGCTTTGTTTGTGGGGTCTCTCACCAACCTCAGAGATGGTGACAACGGTGTTAGTTTCATGCTCAATTTTGTCTGCTGGCTGCTCAATCCTTTTACCGAACACGTTTTTATTAATAAAAGATAAATAAAATAAATTTTGAATACTTATAATCTCTTGATAATTTCATATACTGATTAAGGTTGAAAAATATTAACAAAAATCAGCAATCACATGTATCGATTAAGTTTGGAAGGCTCCAATAAAAGTCAATTTCAAAAGCTTGAATATATAATTAATTGTACGGCTACTCATGTGAATTTATTACCAAACATATTTGTATTAGAAATCATAGCAAGTACATTTTTTTTATTAAAAAAAGTAGATATTGGAAGTTGCCTGAGATGGGCCCAATGGCCTATTAAGCTAGGTTGAGGGTTGTTGCTATGCAAATTACTTAACTTTTTGAATGGATGATTTACTTGATGAATTTTATAATATGAACGATTCGGATTATCAAAAAAAGACTCGGGACACGCCCTTAATGAGCCTCACAGCAGGAACCCCAATTCCTATTAAGCCCACTGAGTCCGTTTATGATTCATAAGGTTTGATGATATATTTTAGGTCCATAGGATTGGTTGGACAAATTTTTTGGCCTAATCAGTCTAAGAAGAGTGTTTCAAATCTGGCATGGTCACAAATTATATTATATAATATATTTGTGTGTAAATCTTACATTATTTAAATTTATTTTTTATAAACATAAATTATTTTGTAAAAGAATTGGTGACTAAGTTGAGAGGCACTCAAATCATTAAAGTAATTATATTTTTACTTTTAAAATGTAACCAAAATATTTGTATTTAATAATATTCAAACCATATAAGCAGACTTTAAAAAAATTACTTTATTTTTCGAAAATAAAGTTTAAGTATGATCACTGGTCGAGCTGGACTTAGAAATTAATCCTATGTCCACACCTATATTTGCCTAGACTAGGGACCAACTTTTCTAATCCTATGTCGACACCTATATTTGCCTAGACTAGGGACCAAGTTGGATAGACAATTCTGGAAATTTTCCTCCATCACAACCATCTCTTTAATCATTTCACTCATATTGACAACATGACACCACTTCAAGAAAATATTATGAATTAGTACAAGAAAGACTCTTAGGAGTTTGAGAGATAAAATAAACAAAAGAACAAAAAGTAGATGTTGGAATTGTCAATTGGGAAACAGTGCATCACAATTGTGGTTTCAGCATCATGATCATCCCACCTCTTGTGCTTACTACCATCATGACAAATGCACTCACTGGTCTATCTATACTAAATTGTCATAAATTGCTGCTACTTTCTTGTCTTTCTCAAATGCATTTGTTTCTTTTTTACATTTCAATATACATAAACCACTTTAACAATCTCAACATTCCCATTTTAACTATTCTTGCTGAAGAGGCTTGTTTCATGGCACTCCAAAACAAACTGTACCAGAGAAATCCGGGATACTTCGTTACAGCGCAATGAAGTACAAGCACTTATTGGTCGTGACATCTGCAAACATCCTTGCTAAGGCTCTTTTCCTGATAAGGCCGGGGTTGCGTTTAGGTCAGGATTGACCTCGGTGTCAAAAATGTTCTTAAACCAATACAGCAGAAAGGTTGTGAGATAATCATCTGAAATGGCATGATGACTTCTTCAATTGAAGATCACTCATAAACATAGGAACATTCCTAAAATCAAAAGCAAAATTTAAGAAATAACTCAACAGTAATATTTCTGAAGTCATACTCCTCCAGCATGGGATAATTAAAGCATTCGGCAGGCATTGCTGCATTACATTTGCAACATGTTCATACATCATACATATAAAAAATAGAAAGAAAAAGAAAATTTTTCTACTGGTTTCACACAAAAGCACATGCTTGCATTGACAATCATAGAAAGAAAAGATGTCATGCGCACATACTGTTAGTGAGCAATTCAACTTTTCCCTTGAATTCATTAGGAAAATAAAGAGTTCCACTGTTCGGCATAGATAGATACACATATATGACTGAAATTAATATGAATCTAATGCTTGAAAGCTATGGAAAGTCAATAATGGTCACCTGGCTTCCACTAATGCAGGGGTTACTCAATTCCAACTAAATCACTCTTATCAAATTCCAACTAAAGCTCATAAACTAATAAATTAAGAACTAGTATTGACATAGAAATTTTGCAGACAAAACGAAGCTAATATTGACATAGAACTAGTATTGACATAGAAATTAAGAAATTAAGAACTAGTATTGACATAGAAATTGCACATCGACTGTTTTAATCATCAACCTCAACCTCAGAACTGCTTGTTGAAATGGTTCTCGCATGAATCTCATGTCTAAAGGGTTTAGCTGGATGATAGAAAGGATAGAAACAAAATTTAGAAAGCAATACCTTCTGTGATTGGATTTTATCTAATTCATTCACAAGATGCTCTTTCATCAATCAAAATAACCAATATAATAGTTCCAACTGCTGCCAATACCGCTTCAACAACTCATTGTGCCCATTTTCAATTTCACCCAATGATTTGCTGATTATAACTCCATCACATCCATGATGCACCTCCTAAACAAGACCCATATATGAAAGTATAAAAAATTTAGCTACAGCCTAAAGGGTGTGGGTCTGTGTATGCATAAAGAGATAGTACCATTCACCTAGACGGTAATGGTACATCAATCTACATCATCCCAAGAGTCATGCAGGCAGAACATAGACATTCACAATATCTTCTCATAGTAACTCTTCACTGAAAAAGCATAACAAATCATATCCTTTAGTTAACATCATATATAAACAATTCTAAACATTTGAACCACTGTTGAAATCATACAGGAAGAATAGGACAATTACAATGCAGTCCCAAGATTAAAATGAAGAGACCAAACTACCAAACTTAATTGCATTGAGCACATTCATCCTCGAGTAATCTCTTCAATACCTGCAAATACCCATATATCAAGCATTAGCAATCAAAGGTTCCCGTCCAATAGGCGCAGCCAAAAAATAAACCAAGCATAATCATCTTGAGTCCGAAAAGTACCGGTTCTTCTTAAGTACAGGCTTCACTTCACCATAATTGGCAATTGAAGCATGAATGAAATCAATCATCTTTTTTATACTGCCGTGTACAATGAATGAGGAGTCAGGTTTGTATTCATTGAAGCATGTTCTTCAGGTCAAGCATCATATTCAAGTGCGTAATGTTCAAAAATCTATGCAAACATAAAATTGCAAAATAACCTACAAGTTTGCATAACTTTAATTCAAAGTTAAATAAATAGAGTAAGGATAAACTTCATTCTCAAACTACCATAAAACATAGAACACTAATTAAACTACTTTTTGGCGTTGATTTTTCTTTAAGTGTTCATATACAAGTAAAAAACATGGTTTGTTAGCAATATGAAACAGATTTGAAAGAAAGAAATAAAATAAGAAAAAGTGTGTTGAACCAAAACAAAACCAACACAGTAAAATATGTAAAACAAACTGTAAAGAATAGAAAAATCAAACCTGAACTAAAGCACGATTTGTTTGGGCGAAAAATATTTTACGTATTTCTTTTTATGTTTAGTATAATGAAAAATGAAAATGAACATGAAATATTTTTTTTATGGTAAACAGAAAATAAGTCTATATAGGCGTAAAATGTTTTTCACATTTAAAAGGCGGAAAAGTTATTCAGACTAAAGTCCTATCAACCTCATCAAATTCTTCGGCAAAATAGGAGTTCATTATCTTCCACAACTGAGGAAAAAAAGAGCCCAACAAAGCGATAAAAATAATAATTTTATTTCATAAAATAATAATAATTTTATTTCACAAAACAATAAAAAACAAAATCAAAACAGAAAAAATTAGGGAAATTGAAGAACCTTGGCGTATGATTTAAGCTTCTTGGTATGTCGAATTTTATCACCTTCCATTACAATTTACAAGGTTAATTGGATTAGAGATAAGGGTAAGGCAACCCATGAACCTGGTGTCCAAGGTCACCGAGCTAAGCTCATCGGGCTTTTTACAAATCGGCTTGTGGTGGGTCAAAACCCTTAGCCCCAAACCTTATGCTCTATAGGCTAACGGGTGGGGCTCGTTTTCTGGGCCCAACAACTTGGCCCACTGCCTTCACCCAATGGACTGATATTCATTTCATGCCTATGTTGAGTTTTTTGTTTTTAACTTTTTTTTAGCCAGCCAAATAAATTGTCAAATATTCTATTAATTTATTTAGGGTATCTAGTGTTTTTGTTCTTTTTTTTCTTCATGCTTTTCTATTTCGTTGTATTTTTTTTTTGTTGAGTTCTTAGGCCGTGTCAATTGCTGGGCTTCAATTCTTAGGTTCATCTTAACTGTCATTTAGGAGTGATTTAGAATGCTCTAAATAAGTGTATTTTTTAATTTTTTATTAAAATTTTTTTTATAGAAAAATAGAGAAAATAGTTAAAAAAATAGAAAGAAGATGTTGATTGATGTAACCCACATAAGTGTATGTATGTAAAAAAATATATTTTTTTTTAGTTCTTTCCAAACACCTACTTAGTATTTCGCTAAAAAATCACTAAAAAATTAAGGAAAAATTATCATTCAAAAATAATTTTAAAAAATTATTATATATTCATAATAAAATTTATAATTTTAATTATTAATATTTATCAATTTTTTTGGGTCAAGTAGAACCGGAATGGGTTTGCTTATCGGTTCAATTAAAGGGCCGCACTCGTATCTAGGAATGTGCACGGTACAATTTGAACAGTTTGAAAATAAAATTATAAATTGAATTGCGGTTTAACAGTTTTAAGCAGATTGATAGATTAAAAAATATTTTAATCAATTATCAAGAATTTGCATAGTATAATACTAATTACATAATATTTTTCATATATATAACACAAACTAATTTTATATAGTAATATGTTTCATATATAAAATTATTAATCTGTAATAAATTTCACATCTTAAATTTCTTTAACATTTATTTTTATTTTGATATTTATAAAATTTAAATATATATATATATATATATATTATAAGGGAACAGAATAATTTCAAAGGCAAATTATATATTATAAATTTTAAAATTTAATTCATAATTAATAAATAAATGGTGAATCAATACAAATCAATAAAATTTTAACAAATTAGGCAAATATTTTACTAATCGTCTAATGGGCTCGGCCTTGTTACACTATTGAAATAACATTACATTCCCAGTCTCTCTCGCTCTCGCATCGGCAATAGTCATCTTCCTCATTCTCTCTCTCTCTCTCTCTCTCTCTCTCATCTGAGTCGTCTCGAGACCCGAAGAGAGAAGCCAAAAAAGCTTCAGAGATGAGCGGTCACGACTCCAAGTACTTCTCCACCACCAAGAAAGGCGAAATCCCTGAGCTCAAAGAAGAACTCAATTCTCAGTACAAGGTCCCTCTCTCTCTCTCTCTCTCTCTCTCTCTCTCTGTGCGTATGTATGTTTCTATATCTATGCATCAATTGATTTGCTATCTTCGAGCTGAATTCATGTCATTTTCTGGATATTTCCTTGATCTGCTTCGACTTGGCTCTTGATTTCACTAATGTTGTGTTTTTACCACCGATTGATTAGAATTATCATCAGATCTATTGCGTTTTTCGATTTGACTTGTGGTTGAGATTGTCGCGAACTTTCATGGAATTGCGTCTCACATCTATACGATTTTCGGATTCATAGCTTTTGAGGAATGATTTATTTTGTAGGTCGGACTCGAGAAAATTTAACTTTAATATATTTTCTTTTTTCTTTTTTCTTTTTTATCGGTGCGATTGAGCATAAGATTGATTTAATGCGTTTTGTAAAGTTATTGATAATGAATGATCCTAATTTATAGTTTTATTATTTGATTTGTGTGTGTTTGGGTTTGGATTATTTTACATGGAACACTATAATAATTTGACAATTTTCTTCACTTCTGCATTGGTGGCTTGATTTGTATCCTATCTGGTTAGGGGAGATATTTTTTTTGTGCTTTTTGGTTCAAAATTTGCACTTGTTTTACTTTACAAAGTTGTTCATTTGAACCGCAGACATTAGAATTTGCGATTAACGATTCTATTCATACATATCATTCGATATGAGTTTCAACTTATGTTACACGAACTCTTCAAAATATATCAAATACCTCTGTTGAACATTTGACACTCGGACAAGGATATGAGATATGTGTTGGATACGTTTTAACAGACACTTCTTATATAATTATATATAACCCCATTATTATATGTACATATTGTTGTATAAATACTATAAATATCTTTTTGACACTATAAGGGGTGGTTTGGGATGATCTAAATAAGTGCACTTTTTGATTTTTTATGAAATATGAGTTGGGTTGGAAGTGATGTGTTAGAGAGGTGATGTGATTTAAATAAGATGATGTGACTTAAATATGATAGTGAAATTTTGACTTTTTGACTTTTTTAGATCATGCCAAGCAAGGCTTAAGTTGTATATAGTACTGTTTTATCTCACATATTTGATTAAAAATATAAAAATAAGATTTTTTTTGCCGAGTTCGTGTACCCTTAAATTTATAGTTTGATGAATCCGACATCTAGTTACATACCAACACCCGATCCCGTACCCGTACCTGAGTCCATGTAATATAACCAAAATGATTTGATTCATGCTTTTAAATAAGTGAATCGTATTATTCAATTTTGATTTACTACGATTCATTGTGATTACGATTGCATAATGCATGATACGATGCTATTTTCACAAGATAAAAAATGACATGAATTGATTTATATTGATATTTATTTCATTTTAAATACTATGTATTTTGATATGCATATACAAAAATAAAATTATATATTATGCTAAATAAAGTGAATCTTACGGTTCACGATTCAATTCGCAATTTGACAACAATGATTTGAACATATAATGCGGGCAGGAGTAGGATGTTTTTTATGTGCAGAAATGTCATACTCACTCGGAATAATGTTTTCAAGACTTTTGACTGGATAATGTGTTTTTTTGGGGTAGCTTTATTTTACTGTAACAATTCAGAATAACATTTCATTAGCATACCTCCTCTGCTTTTCTCATGCAGGATAAAAGAAAAGATGCAGTTAAAAAGGTGATTGCTGCTATGACTGTTGGGAAGGATGTTTCATCACTATTCACAGATGTTGTGAATTGCATGCAAACAGAGAATTTGGAGCTCAAAAAGCTTGTCTATTTATATCTGATAAATTATGCTAAAAGCCAACCCGACCTTGCGATACTTGCAGTAAATACATTTGTGAAGGTAAGAATTATGGACAAACTTTGGTCTTCCTACATTTCATTATTGTTAGGGACTTCCAGAATGAAATTTGTGGTTGTACTAATTTTTCTTTGTTGAAATGGATACTGTGCTTATTTTTCAATGTCATAATTCATTCATACTGTGACTAAATAAGTGATAAATGACTTTGTGCCTCGCGTGTTATACCGAAAACGCATTGCATGTATATATATGTATGTAATGCATGTATATTATAGCTAATGGAAATTTTGTAGTTTGATGTGCATGCCATGATCACACAAACATACCTTTATTAATTGTAGGAGTGGAGGTTAAATATTATTTTTTTTGCTTTTAATATTATGTATTCTATTTTTATATAGATGAAAAGATGCTTCTATGAATATCTAACATTTGTTATTTTATGGGCTTTTTTGCAGGATTCGCAGGATCCAAATCCTCTGATTCGTGCATTGGCTGTGCGGACAATGGGATGCATTCGCGTTGATAAAATCACAGAATATCTGTGTGATCCCCTTCAGAGGTGTCTTAAGGTTGATTTTATAGTTGTTTTCAAAAGCTTGTCTATTAGAAACTTTAACTAGTCTTAGATTTTTAGCATCTCACATGCCATTCTCAAATTTACTCCGCTGCAACAATTCTGCAAATGTCTTATTGTTCAGTTGCACATGCTATTCATATTTCCAGAATGTTCACATGTAATAATGAATTATTAATACTTAATTTCATTTTTTATTAGGATGATGATCCCTATGTTCGCAAGACAGCAGCTATATGTGTTGCTAAACTTTATGACATAAATGCTGAGCTGGTAGAGGATAGGGGGTTTTTGGAAGCTCTCAAGGATTTGATATCTGACAATAATCCAATGGTTGTTGCGAACGCTGTTGCAGCACTTGCGGAGATTCAAGAGAACAGCAGCAAGCCCATATTTGAGATCATGAGCCATACACTTTCAAAGCTCCTTACTGCCCTAAATGAATGCACAGAGTGAGTTTGTGTTTCAAAAAATATGTTATGCTCTGTGGTAACATGAAAATATATGCTATAGTTTAATGTTATTGGGGGGGTGTGTGGTACATTGTGGGGCTATTTGGTATAGATTCTAAGAGGTGATTATAGCGTTTTTTAATTTGGGAGTCTATGCTAGACTATTTGGTGCAGCTTCTGCTTATTGCTTATTAGACAGAAATAACTTAAATAAGTTGATTATTTAAAAGTTGGGGAAGGGGTGCTTTTAGCTTCTGCTTTCTGATTATCAGATTTTAACTTAAAAAAGCTATACCAAACACAGCCTGTATTTCAGTCAATGTTGCTTTCTCAATAGGTTATATATAGTTGATGTTTATTAGAAAAAAATTCACATGGTATCTGATTAATGCGCTAAGCAAAGAGGTTCCATATCACTACTACACTGTTTGTAGATATTCCATGCCAAAGTACTTTTATGTGCCGTCTTTGAAGTCCTGTTTATAGGTCAGTGGCAACGGTGTGTACCATAAGGGCATGTTTGTTTGGACGATTGGATTAGGTTGGATTAGCATTCTTATGACTAATAGTCCTAGGACTACGAATTCATTTGGATTGTGTATCATATCCTATGTTTGGATTGAGTTAGGATTATAAGAAGGGATTAACAAAATATTATCCAATCGATTTGTTTAAGGGGATTGGAATGGATAGGACATGACAAGACAAGGGACATCCAATATATTGACCATAATATCCCTATTATAATTATTGTAAAATTTTGCACTAGCATGTGTTATAATTTTTAAAAAGCAAATTTCCCTATTGTTGCTCCACATCCATTTCGATTCATTTGAACAAAATTTAACCTACTTTTTTTTAATAGAAAAAATCAAAAATCATTCAACTATAAAATTTATATATATACATAAGCAACTATTAAAAAAAATACACTGTTATTTTAATCGTCTAACCATTCATTGCCCAAATTCAAAAAAGTATTTATTTGAACAAAATTTAACCCCCACTTTTTCTTAATAGAAAAAATAAAAAAAATCATTCAATTATAAAATTTATATATACACAAGCAACCATTAAAAAATATGCACCGCTATTCTAATCATTCATTGCCCAAATTCAAAAAAATATTCATTTGAACAAAATTTAACCCCCTTTTTTAGCAAAAAACATCAAAAATCATTTCACTATAAAATTTATATACACAAACAACCATTAAAAAAATGCATTGCTATTTTAATCATCCAATCATTCACTACCAAATTCAAAAAGACACTCATTTGAACAAAATTTAACTCTTTTTTTTTTGAACAAAAAAATACCAAAAATCATTCAACTATGAAATATAGCTATTTAGAAAAATAATGATATCAGAAAATATAGAAAATGGAGCAAATATATTTATGAAAAGATGCATACAAAATACCAATTGTAGACATGTTGAATTAAAAGTTTAGGGTGGTAATTAATGATTACTACCATTCATAATTGTTATAATAATAATATTATTATTCTTAGATCATCTCCAACAAAAAATATGTCAATATCATGCTCTTAGTTGTATTTTTTCTTAATTTTTTAAAATATTTACAAATTAAAAAAATATTTTATTGAAATTTTTTCAAATATTTTTAAAATATTTAAATGAGGGTTAATATATATATAGTCAGTTAATTTGGTCATTTGATGAGGTAGTCCAAACTTTGGTTTAGTCTCTCAATTTATATCCTACCCCCTCTGTGGATTGAATAGTTCATCATATGTAGGATATTATATCCGGATGGATTATTAGTCCATACTTCAATTTTTAACCAAATCGGATTAATAATTTTGTTGGACTATTAGTCGAATCCCAAGCACATGTTCGCCCAAACAAACATGGCCTAATTGTACTAGGAAATATCATTTACCATACTTGGCATGTACTAAATTTGCATCATTGTTATCTTAAGTTTGTTATAAAACAATTATATTGATCTAATAAATTTTTACAAGCTGTTTGAAATGGCCAATAAATTGTTTGATTCCTGTTCATATGATTATATATCTAAAATGGTACATAATTTTTAGTCTTTGAGTTATTGTTTGTAATTTCAGCATTTGGTTGTTAATTGGGTTTAAAATGTCAACTTTTCACAACCAGACCAGGGGATTTGTTACAGGAGTTCCTTGTTTTCAACTTTTCTCATCCTATTGTTTATGAGTTGGAGGAATTAATCAATAACTTTTTGCTTTGAACATTCTGTTCTAGTTCTCTTGAGATAAATTGAACAATGTAAGAGACCATGATTGGGACGAGGAAATAACTTTAGATTGGGAGAGGAATGGTAACTCATTGTGAATAGCTGTGATGCTCAGAACGGGATGTGGCTGATCTAAAGCTCTGTTGACTATAAATCATGCATTGTGAATTTTGTAAAACTAGCTGCCATCCTTTATAGCAATATGTAATTTGATCGCTAAAATTTTCCCAATATCAACTGTATTGTTTTTCTTGTTTGACATACAAATTCAGGTGGGGTCAAGTTTTCATATTGGATGCTCTTTCCAAGTACAAGGCAGCTGATGCTCGTGAAGCTGAGAATATAGTGGAGCGTGTTACTCCACGACTACAACATGCAAATTGTGCAGTTGTTCTTTCAGCTGTCAAGGTGACATTTAATTCTTTTGATTGACTTGATTGGTATTCTCCATCCTCACTGACATTTTTGAATGCCTCACGTATCATTGACTTGTTGAATTTATTGTTAACAATCTTCCCCCACAACCTCCAGATGATCCTCCAACAAATGGAACTCATCACTAGTCTGATATAGTTCGGAATCTTTGTAAGAAAATGGCTCCTCCTCTTGTGACATTACTGTCTGCAGAACCTGAGATTCATATGTTTGCATTACGAAACATCAACCTTATTGTACAAAAGCGGCCTACAATTCTTGCCCATGAAATCAAGTGATTTGATAGGCTTGTCTTAATTGACACACGTGTGAATGAACAAGGATTTCTTTTTATGGCTTCTTGTAATTAAGATTTGTAGTAAAAAAATTGGTACTTATGAAACTATGTTTCTGTTTGTAGTGTTTTTCTGCAAGTACAATGATCCCATTTATGTGAAGATGGAAAGTTAGAAATCATGATAAAGCTAGCTTCAGACCGAAATATAGACCAGGCAAGTAGACTTTAGTAGAGTTATCTAATTTTAAAGTTTTTAAACTGATTTTGGTTTGGTTGTAATGCTCAATTGATAATCACTTTTCAGGTTCTGTTGGAGTTTAAAGAATATGCTACAGAAGTAGATGTAGATTTTGTCAGAAAGGCTGTTCGTGCTATTGGACGTTGTGCCATCAAGTTGAGAGAGCAGCTGAGCGATGCATTAGTGTTTTACTTGAGTTGATTAAGATTAAAGTAAACTATGTCGTTCAAGAAGCTATCATAGTCATTAAGGATATATTTAGAAGATACCCTAACACGTAAGTTTCTTTTTTATCCCCTTTTATGCAATCTGGATTTTTTCCATAAATTTGAATTGTAATAGTGTTGTAGATTTTTGTCTTTCATTATGAGTTTTCATTATAATGTTGTCAGCTGATTCTTGTCTTCTAGTTCTAGATTAAGTTTTATTCTTTGTTACTCTCAGCTACGAGTCCATCATTGCTACACTTTGTGAGAGCTTAGACACTTTAGATGAGCCTGAGGCTAAGGTATTCCTAACAATTGCAAGGCTTTGGCTTTGTGTGATGGCTTATGTTTTTTCATTATTTATATTTTATGATCTTCTTAATCAATTTATTCTTTTTTTTTTTTGGCAGGCATCAATGATCTGGATAATTGGAGAATATGCAGAGAGAATTGACAATGCTGATGAGCTCCTTGAGAGCTTTTTGGAAAATTTTCCTGAAGAGCCTGCACAAGTACAATTGCAATTGCTGACTGCCACTGTCAAACTTTTTCTTAAGAAGCCAACTGAAGGCCCACAGCAGATGATTCAGGTATGTTGTTTTTGGCCTTTTCATCATGTTTGAGTATCATGTGCTCATTTTATGGAAAATATTCTAGCTCCCCCTTACAATCTATTGCCTTTGAATGGTGTTATAGAATGTTAACCTCTCAAATTGGCAATTAGAACATTATATGTCTTTAATCAATATGAATAATGAGTTGCAACCACCCATGTGGTAATAATGCCAAGCTAGTTGTCATATAATGAAAGTGTGGAAAGGGTGATGGAACGCCGATTGCAAGATACAACAGAGGTGGTCGAGAATCAATTTGAGTTTATGCCTAGGCAGTGCAACAATGGAAGCATTCTATTTTTTGAGGAGCGTAATAGAAAAGTATAGAGAAAAGAAAAAGAAATATTCATAATAGTGTTTATCGACCTTGAGAAAGCATATGACAGAGTGCATCGAGATAAATATGTGGGTGTGAAAAAAGGGTGATAAAAGGTTACATTAATGTGATTAGATATATGTATAAAGGGGTGGTGATTACTATTAGATCGCTGTTAAAGAGACAAATAAATTTCCTATCACTGTAGGGTTACATCAAGGATCTGTAGGGTTACATCAAGGATCTATCTTAAGTCCTTATCTTTTTGCTTTAGCTATGGATGAGTTGATGAGAAATATTCAGGATGACATGCAATGGTGTATGCTTTTTGCAGACAATATCGTGCTAGTAGATGAGACTAGAGAAGGAGTTAATACAAAGTTGGAGATTTAGAGAAAAACACTTGAATCTAAAGGATTCCGGATAAGCAGAACTAAGACAGAGGACATGGAGTGAAAATTTAGTAACAGTAATAATGAAAGCAGAGGAGAAGTGAAGATTAAGAACCAAAAACTGCCTAAGAGTGAACATTTTCGTTATTTAGGGTTGATTATCACAACAGCAGGGCAGATTGGTGCGGATGTGGCCCATAGGATTAAGACGAGATGGCGTAAGTGGGTCTGGGGTACTGTGCAATAAACGAATACCCACTAAACTAAAAGGTAAGTTCTATAAAATGTCTATTAGACCAGCGATGTTGTATGGGACGGAGTGTTAGGCAACCAAGAAACAACATGTAGATAAGATGAGTGTGGCTGAGATGAGGATGCTAAAGTAGATATGTGGCAGACTAGACAAGACACGACACAATTAGGAATGAGTGTATTCAGGAATGGGTAAGAGTAGCACCGATAGAAGATAAGTTGAGAGAGAATTGATTGAGATGGTTTGGTCATATTCAACGAGACCAACTGAGGCAGTAGTGAAGAGATGCGATGCAGTAACGGTAGATGGAAGTATTAGAGGACTGGATAGGCCTAGATTAACATTAGTTAGCATTGTAAATAGAGATATGGATCTACTTAATTTGACTAACGAAATGGCTTTTGATAGAGCCGCGTGGAGAAGAATAATTTATGTAGCCCACCCCATTTGATGGGACTTTAAGGCTTGGCTTGGTTTGGTTTGGTTTACTTATTCTTTTTTGAACAGCCTGAATCATTGTAGCTTTAGCAGGAAGTAGATGATTTTGGAAATAGATGGTTTTTTTAAGCTGTCTTGTTGATTCATTTTCTTTACTCTTGTTGATTCTCACTATTCATCATGTTCTTGGTAGGTTGTGTTGAACAATGCCACTGTGGAGACTGACAATCCAGATTTGCGTGATCGTGCATATATATATTGGCGTCTTCTTTCTACTGATCCTGAGGTTTGTAACAATTAGAAATCAATTCTAGTTTCTCTTTTTACATGTTTGATATACACAGTTCTCAATTATTTTCTTCTCTCCTTTTTTCATGAAATTATATTTAATGGTTTTTGTTGCTGCAAGAGTTGCTATTGAAGTCGTTGTACAATGTTATTCTTGTCACAGCTTCTAAGTTTATCCATGTGAAAGATGAGCAAAACCTTAATATTTCTGTACTAGCTCTATGTTTGAGCTAGATGATCCATTTCAATTTCTGCTTTTGCCATTTTAAAGGTTCTCTCTCTGGACAAGGCCACTTCCAGATTGGAGGAAAGAGGGTTGTGTTACATAGTTTGGCAGCTTAACTTTTTATGGCTTTCTGAACTATCTGTGTTAATATTCTCAAACCTTAGAACATAAGCCATTATATTCATAACAAACCTGCTTTTTCTTTTCCCTCTCCCAGGCAGCTAAGGTGTTGTGTTAGCTGAGAAGCCTGTGATCAGTGAGATTTCAAACCTACTTGATCCTTCTCTTCTTGATGAGCTTCTTGCCAATATTGCTACTTTGTCCTCTGTGTATCACAAGCCCCCAGAGGCATTTGTTACCCGTGTGAAGACTGCCCAAAGAACTGAAGAAGATGATTACCCTGATGGGAGTGAAACAGGGTACTCCGAATCACCTTCTCATGCAGTGGACAGTATAGCATCGCCACCAGCTACTTCAAGTAATGCCCCACAAGCTGTGGGAAGGCAACCAGCCCCTGCTCCTGTGCCAGATTTACTTGGTGATTTGATGGGCCTTGATAATGATAACAACAGTAATAATGCAATTGTTCCTGTCGATGAGCCCACAATACCTGCTGGGTAAGTATGGTGTAATATAGGTATATTAGGTTGTTTGATATGAAATAATTAGGCACCTGGATTTATTTGCAGTACGTGTCTGAGATTCATTGCTGACATGTTAGCTATGAAGCACAAATACTTCAAGAAGGGAGTTGTATCCGTATCATACTTATATTGGATATCGATGCTTCTTGGATACTTGCGGATACATACCCGATACTTCCTAATATCTAAAAAAAGGATTAAACTGACTATTGACTCTTAAATTAATATCTAATTCCTAAAAAATGGTTTCCTACTACTCTTTGAGTTCATGTATAATATAAAAAATATATATTTTACACATCCTAGCCGTCCCGTCATCCTATTTTTTAAGTTTTCGTCGTATTGCCGTATCCTTTTTCTATATCCGTATCTATGCTTCATAGATTGTTCAAATTATTGAAGAGTTTTGGCTGTTATGGGAGTTTTACCTAAATGCTAATGATGACTAAATTTTCAATTCATGAGATTTTTGACATTCAAGAAATTAGTAAAATGTGTTAGTCAACAATTGATACGATTTTTGTTCCTATGAATGTACTGACATAGAGTTCCAATTTCAATTGCAGCCCTCCTTTGCCTGTTGTATTACCAGCGTCAACTGGTCAAGGTTTACAAATCAGTGCACAGTTGGTACGAAGAGATGGCCAAATATTTTACAGCATTATGTTTGAGAACAACACTCAGATTCCCCTTGATGGGTTTATGATCCAGTTCAACAAGAACACGTTCGGTCTTGCTGCTGCCGGACCACTACAGGTAGTTGTTAGTTCCATGGTCATTAAACAAATCTTTTCTGAGGTTGAGCATTAGAGTAATTTCTTATTGCTAATCAGGTCCCGCTATTGCAACCTGGAATGTCAGCAACAACTCTTCTGCCAATGGTTTTATTCCAGAACATAGCTCCTGGTCCTCCAAACATGCTTCTGCAGGTTGCTGTGAAAAATAATCAACAACCCGTATGGTATTTTAATGATAAAGTATCATTGCTACCATTCTTCACTGAGGATGGGAAAATGGAGCGTTCGGCTTTCCTAGAGGTAAAAATATATATAAAAAATTAATTTAAACAAAAGAGGTATATTTTAACTTTCCAATAGCATATTAAGATGATGACCATAAAAATTATCTGAATGATAAGACCTGAATCAACGAACATTTGAAATTTATTTTTTTTTTAATTTTAATTTTTTGATAAATAAAAATGTTTTTATTTTCAAATTTTCCATCACCAGGATATTTCATGAATTTCTTCATTGTACTAGTGTTGGCAAGTATAGACTTAGAGCATCCTTATCAGATTACTTATATTTTACCCTAAAATATTATTAAAAAATTCATTCTTTATTTTAGGAATCATTTTTTCATCTACTTCCCCCAACAGACTCTTTATTCTTTCTCTGTTTTATTAACAAACTCTATATTTTTTCTCTATTCTATTAGAATATAATTTTTCATTATAAATTTAAAAAAAAAATAAAAATCATAAATGTGTACTACAGTCACTAAACAAAGCAACAAAAAAAATCAAAAAAATATAAAGGTGCTACAGTGACTCTACAAATAGGGAGGCATTGTAGCAATTCTTATTTTAGGGGAGTGTTTCTAAGAGCATTTCTATCAGATTACCTAAATTTTACCTTAAAATATTATTAAAAAATCCATTCCCTATTTTAAGGAATTACTTTTTTATCTATTTCTCCCAACAAACTCCCTATTCTTTCTCTATTCTATTAAAATAATATTTTTAATTATTTTTATAATTAAATATTTTTTTAATAATAAAATAATGAAAACAAAGTAGCACAAAGCATTGCATAAAAGTAGCAGGAGAGGAAAAAGGGGCAGTTGTCCAGTTGGTCAACCGCCCGGACGACCGGGCGGTCGACCGGTCAAGGTAATTTTGGACATTTTTCAAGACTCTCACGGGACATCCGGAGGGATGTTCGGGGGACATCTTTCGTGCCTATAAAATAAGAATTTATCAGATGTGGTTGAATAAAAAATAATTTTATATTTTGGGAGGGTCAATAGTCGCTCCCTACATTTGGGGAGCAACTGCAGCATTTCTTATAGTAGGGAGTTGCTTTAGGGGAGTTGATGGGGTTGATTTTTGAAGAAAAATTACCTAAAATAAGTAAGAATGTATTTAGGGGATCCATTGGGAATGCTCCTATCAAATCTTTTTGCTATTATGAGGGATTGATTATTTATCCAAAAAAAAAAAACTATCATAAGGGATTGATTCTTCGAAAATTGTTTCCCACCAGATCCCTTATACAACCCCCTAAATTTAGGATTGCTATAGTCATTTTTATTTGTAGGGAGTCACTGTAGCTCCCTCATATCTGATAGTGGTTATCCACCCGGATGTCCCAGATAAAATGATTTGGGCAAAACTTGTTTCGCCGGACGTCCGGCCGGTCAACTTCCCGGACGTCCAGTCCCTGGTTTCTGCTTCTGCTGCTTTCTTCTGTAATTATTTGAGATGTACATAAACAATACAAAGTCATGGCTTGTTTCAATACATGAACCATACAATACAAAGTCAACACCACTCTTCTTTCTATTGTTTATGTACATTATATACAGCAAGAGTTGCCTTTGAGCCTCTATTTTTGACTTTATTTTATATTGTTTAATTATTTTATTATTAAAAAAAATTCAAATTTAAAAATAATTAAAAAGATTATTTTAATAAAATAGAGAAAGAATAGGGAGTTTGTTAGAGAAGGTAGATGAAAAAGTAATTCTTAAAATAGGGAATGAATTTTTTAATAATATTTTATAGTAAAATTTAGATAAGCTGATAGAGATGTGCTCTTAGGGGGGGTGGCAAAGTGGCGAGCACCACTCCTATGATTTTGAAAAACTTTATTCAGTGTACTAATGTTGGTTATGAGCAATGAATGCATGAATCATGTTTGATCTGGAAGCATATTGGAAATGTTGCCAGTTGCCATATTCAAGTAGAGATGTTTGGTGGCGACAACTGAAACCTGATGCTTTTGTGTTTTTGGCAGGCATGGAAGTCCTTGCCCGATTCAAATGAGGTCTCAAAGGACTTTCCAGGCATCGTCGTGAACAGTGTGGAAGCAACCCTAGACCGGCTAGCTGCATCAAACTTGTTCTTCATTGCCAAGCGTAAGCACGCAAACCAGGAGGTGTTGTATCTCTCCGCCAAGATCCCTCGAGGAATACCCTTCTTGATTGAACTCACAACGGTTATTGGAATCCCCGGGCTTAAGTGCGCAATCAAAATTCCAAGCCCTGAAATGGCTCCTCTTTTCTTTGAAGCCATCGAAACTATCCTCAAGAGTTGATTCCTGCTCCTTTTTCCCTTTCCCCTATTGATTTTTCTCTTTGGTTTTATTTGCTTTCTTGTATAATTATTGAGATCATGGTTGATGTTTTCTTTTCTTTTCTTTTTTTCCTTTTTCTTTTTCTTTTTCTTTTTCTTTTTTTTTTTTTTTGTACTCCACTTTTTAGCTGTCCAGCTTTTCTTCGTTCGCTTCATTGAGTTTGATTTGCTGAGATTGGTTGGACTAAAAGTTTTTCCGTTTTTGTAGACTTTGTTGGATGTATTTGAGAAACAAATTTTCTATTATGCAATATTATAAGAAAGAATTGCAGATAATCCGAATCATGCTTTTGTGCCCATCTTTGGTTGCTGCGTTCCTGTGAAGCCACCAAGCTCTACTTAGATGCGTTCGGATAGTCCCAAATAGAGGGTTACTTAGGGCTTGTTTGGCTATTAGCTTTTTGGCTTAAAATATCAGAAAGTTGCAAAAAAATCAAAATATTAAATTATACATATTAATCAATCTTTTTTTTCTTCATAATTATCTATTAATCAATCTTTTTTTTTCTTCATAATTATCTATTCAATTAAAAAAATCATTTCAAACACTAATTCTGTTCATCTCATAAAAATTTAAAAAAAAAAAAAAAAGTACTTAAAAAAGTTCAGTTATCAAACGAGGAATAGTTGACAAATGTGTGAAATAAGCCTTGCCAAAAAATAAAAAAACACGTATATTCTAATTTATTATGTAATTAAGGTTTTGTTTGTCATGTAACAGTTTTAGTTTGAAAGTTAAAAAATTATTAAAAAAAATCAAAAAAATCTATAATTTATACCAAAAAAATGAATATTCTATTTTTCTTCTACTTTTTGCATATTTTTTTGTAAAAAATTAAAGAGTCATTTCAAACATATAAGTTTTTTTATCTCATATTTTAGTCAAAAAATCAAAAAGTTTCTAAAATAACGTGTTCCCAAACAAGGCCTAAGTAATATAAAAAATAAATTTAATATCTATAATCAAGGTTTGTTTGAAAATTAATTTAATTAGTAATTTTAAAATTTTTTATAATGGAAAGATGTTTAAATAAGTAAAAATAAATAAATAAATTATATAACACTTATAATGATTTTTTGATTAAAATATTTACTTCCCTTTCATTATGGGGGTATTTGGGAAAATTGTTAGGTTAAAAAGGCCCACTAAAAAATAAAATAGGCTAAAACAGTTAATAAGACAAAATATTACATCTAACTTATAATTTTTTTTTTTTCATAATCAAAAAAAAAAAAACTAATTTTCTAAACACGACTATTTTAGTCAAGCTAAAATAGCCAAATAACTAACTAAAAGGGCAAATTACACAAATAGTCTCTATAGTTTGGGACTTGTGTCACTTTGGTCCCTGACTTTTCAATTGTGACACATTTGACCCTGAATTTTGAATCTTGTTTCAAATAAGAACAATTGAATATATAATTACATTTTTCAAGGATAAAATTGTCAATCTAATAAAATATAAACTAATTTGACAAAAATAAATGTCAAACAAATATTTTTGAATTTTAAAAAATTATTTCTACCTACTAAAAATAAAATTATGCAAAATTGATAACTTTTAGACATTTATTTTTTATTTTTTACCAAATTAATTTTATTATGTGTTTGGATGATGATCATGTACAATTAGTTTTAAAAAATTAATCATGTAATTTTTATTAATTTTACATAATTTTATCATTGGTAGATAAAAATAATTTTAAAAAAATTAAAAATATTTTTTTGACATTTATTTTTGTCAAATTAGTTTATATTTTATCAAATTGACGATTTTACCCTTGAAAAATTTAATAATATTTTCAATTGTCTTTATTTGGAACAAGATTCAAAATTCAGGGTCAAATGTGTCACAATTGAAAAGTCAGGGACCAAAGTGACACAAATCCCAAACTATAAGGACTATTAGTGTAATTAACCCTAACTAAAATAAGTAACTTTCCAACTTCAATCAATTCACACCAGAGTGTGATGTAGTAATATTATTAAAGAGTAATGTTATAAACCCACACTTTTAATTTACAAATTTACCCGCTAATATGGCAAGAGGATGAAATCCTCTATTATTAGACAAATAACAACTCAAATATTAACCCATGTAATATCCCATCATTATGAGTACAATTATATATATATTGTGGGGACATATTTTCTAAGTGCCAACATGTGGTCAAAGTGACGCCGAAGTGTCAGCCGAGGTGTCACGTGTCCTGGTCATGACGCCAAGGTTATTTCGGCTAGGCCGAGGTTATCTCCGAAGATATCGGAGTCCGGGATAAGCGGATAAGGGACAAGAATCTTAAAGTGAGAAAAAACTTCGGTTTGGGTAAAGATAAGACTCTTAGACAGTTTATGTCAATCCTACTAGGAGTCCAAGATTAGCAGTAATCCTAAGTCCACTAGAGCTAGGCTTCTATTGGGACTAAGATTGTATTGGCTATAAAAGGGAGGCACCTTCATGGGTCTAAGGTACGCAATTTATATTCTGAATAGTGAGTTAAGCACTTTTGCTATCTTTGAGAGATGACTGACTTGATCATCGGAGTGCCCCCGGGTGGACGAACCATCGCCGGAATCTCTTCTTTCTGTTGCAGGTTGTTCGGGACTAATCTATTCTGCCAGTGCTCTCCAGCTAAGTACTAATTTGGCAGTGTGGTCGGAAATTGACACACACAATTTGGCGCCGTCTGTGGGAAAGAAAAGAATAATGGCCAACAACGGACAGAAAGAGAAGATTGGAGATGACACTCCTACTGGGAGTGGGAAACCTATTGACCTTAACGTCGAAGAAACAACTGCAACGAAGAGACTCGTGATCAGAATCACGGAGGAAAGGACATTGACCAAGAAGGCGACATACCAAAAAAAACGGACCAAAGCGGGTATTACAACGAGAACGACCTTCAGGTATGGAAGGATAGATGCCTACGGAGGGACGATGAGGTAAAGGGAATGGCGAACAAATTGGCGGACCTACAAACTGTCGTCAATTTCATGATGCAAACAACGTCATGCAGCCACCGTTCCCGTTACAAGATACACCGATTCCAGCGGCCAAGAAAGATGCCCGACAAGATGGGCAAAACAGTCCCTGCAGTCCCCAGCACACCAGGAGCGAAAAACACTCTCACGGCCTTCAAGGGAGGTCGGGCGAGGAGAGTCGAGAAGAGAAGAATCTCGAAGGACACATCGCACCAAGGAAGCAGACCCAAAGAACATCGGCATGTTCAAAGGCAGGAGTTGTGCTTGACGCAACTAATGGAAAAGGTCGAAGAGGGCTCACAACGAAGCTGAGAGTAGTGCACCTAAAAGGCTGAAGTCAGGAGATAGCCGCTCTGGTCGACCAAGAGGACCTAAGGGATTACCTACAGAGGAGGCAACAAGATGCCGAGGTAACCTCCCCGGTCAAGCCGAGAATGCCATTCTCGGTAGAATTGGACAAATTCGAAGCCCCGAAGAGGTTTAGCATGCCGAGATTCCAGATCTACGACGGGAAGTCGAACCCCAACTTTCACGTCGGTTTGTACCTGAACTCGATGGTGTTATACACCGGGAACGAGCCGTTGCTTTGCAAGGTGTTCCCCTCATCCTTCGGAGAAATTACATCAGACTAGTTTTACAAGTTGCCGAAAGGAACTGTAAAAACCTGGGAAGGCTTGGCCAAGATGTTTGTGGCCAGGTTCATGGCGAACAAACTACAGCCATTAAGGGTGGATGCCCTGATGGCTCTGAAAATTGGCGAGGACAAAAGCTTGAGGGCCTATGCCAAAAGGTACTATGAGGTATTAACCGAATATCAGAATGCAACCAAGAGGTGGCGGTCGTATCATTTAAGAACGGCCTAAAAGATAATTGTCTGCTCCGAAAATCATTGGCAAAAACACAGCCAAAAAGTATGGAGGAATTAATGGCCAGAATAGAGAAGTATGCAGGCGAGGAGGATACACCGGGAACAAAGGCGCCGAAACCAGAGAAGAAAAACGGCTCGCCAAAGCGAGGCCGAGGTGATGGTGGTTACAACAAACCAGAAATCGGATTAAGGGCTGCTCAGGCAGTCACAACCATATTTCGAATTCCGGTTTACAAAGTCTTGGAGAAAATCCGAACCCAATCCTATTTCAGAGTACCAGCAAGGATTCCAGGAGAGTTTATGGGAAGAAGCCTTGGTAAGCATTGTGCTTACCACAATGAAGATGGGCATCTGACTCAGGGTTGCAGAGCCCTGAAAGCACACCTGGAAGACCTGGTAAGGCAAGGCCATTTAAGGGACCTTGTAGATGAAGCCAGGACAAGGGAAGAGCAGGCAAGACTGCCTCAGGCACCAGCAGCTCCACCTCCCCCAGCACAGCAACCGCAGGCAGGCGGACCTCGGGTAATTAATGTAATTCACTCGAAGGTCAACGAAAACGAAATACGGGGGAGACCCAGAAGGTAAAGCACTTGCAGCATGTGTACCAGGTCCGGGAGAAAAGACCTCGGGCCGAGGAGTGCCAGGGACCAGTAGTGTCCTTTACTGAAGCCGACCTTGAGATGGTGCAGCATCCACACAACGATGCCTTGGTAGTATCCCTCCAGGTTGGGGAGTGCCAAGTGAAGCGCATCCTAATTGACCAAGGCAGCTCTTGTGACATCATGTATGTCAGGTGTTACAAGGAGCTTGGCCTTCACCCAGACGATATGGAGCAGTCCAACAGCCCAATGGTCGGGTTCAATGGAACGCCGACGTGGCCACTGGGAGCAGCAAGCTTGGAGGTGCAGGCTGGCACCAAAAAGATAAAAACAGAATTCACCATAATCGACACACCCTCCCCCTACAATGCTATCTTGGGAAGGCCATGGCTGCATGCAATGGGGGCTGTTCCCTCAACGTTGCATCAGCTATTGCGGTTCCCAACAGAGCATGGGATAGAGGAGGTCAGAGGGGATCAGCTGCAGGCAAAGAACTGCTCCATGGCAGCAATGAAATCCACCTGCAGCATACGAGAACCAGAGACAGTAGAGATCGAAGACGAGGACGTGGAAGTCCTAGATGACGTCGGCAAAGAGCCAGCCGAGAAGAGTGAAGAAGCCCTGAAGAAAATCCTTGTCCAGCAAGGGATGAGGAACGCTTCTTCCTTCTCGGCTCGGGCTTAGCCGAAGAAGAGGAAAAAGAACTGGAGGCTTTCTTGAGAGCAAACATTGAGTGTTTGCCTGGACGCCTTACGAAATGCCTGGCATTGACCCTGAGGTCACTTGCCATAAACTGAACGTAGACAGGTCGGCCAAACCTGTAATCCAACGAGCAAGAAGACCGACGTTGATGCATGTTGAGGCAGTGGAAGAGGAAGTAGACAGACTTCTGGAGGCCAAAGCCATTCGAGAGGTAAATTACCCGACATGGCTATCAAATACGTGGTGGTGAAAAAAAGAATGGTAAATGGAGGGTCTGCGTGGACTTTACCAGCCTAAACAAGGCCTGTCCCAAAGACAGTTTCCCATTACCCAAGATTGACCAATTGGTGGATGCCACTTCAGGGCATGGAAGGATGAGCTTCCTGGATGCCTACAGGGGTACCATCAGATAGCCATGTACCCCCAGATGAGGAGAAGACTGCGTTTATCACCCCAAAAGGGCTGTATTGCTACAGAGTGATGCCTTTTGGGTTGAAAAATGCAGGAGCAACTTACCAGAGATTGGTAACCAAGATGTTCAGACACCTAATTGGCGAACAGTGGAGGTATACATCGATGACATGGTCGTGAAGACCAGGAACCTAAGGACCATCTGGAAGACTTAAAGGCAGTCTTTGACATCCTAAAAACATATCGGCTCCGACTCAATGCATCGAAGTGTGCATTTGGAGTTGGATCTGGTAAGTTCTTGGGATACTTGGTGACCAGAAGGGGCATTGAGGCCAGCCCAGATCAGATCAAGGCCATCCTAGAACTGAAAAGCCCAACATCGGCGAAGCAAGTACAGATGTTGACTGGAAGGGCTGCAGCCCTGAATAGGTTCATAAGCAGAAGTTCTGACAAATGCAAACCCTTCTTCAGCATAGTGAAGAAGGCCACAGACTTCTTATGGACAGAAGAGTGCGAAGCCTTGGCCGACTTGAAGAAGTATTTGACCACGGCTCCAGTTCTCTCAAATCCAGAACCTGGAGAGGAGCTATTCCTGTACTTAGCAGTTTCGGAACATGCGGTAAGTGCAGTGGTAATCCGAGAAGAAAAAGGGAACAAAGGGCTGTTTACTACGTAAGCAAAACCCTAGCTGATGCAGAAACCAGGTATTTACCCTTGGAGAAGTTAACGCTGGCTTTAGTAATGGCTTCAAAGAAGCTGAACCATTACTTTCAAGCCCACAAAATTGTGGTGCTAACTGAACATCCTTTGAAGTCCCTGTTGCAGCAGGGAGATCTGACAGGCAGAATAGCCAGATGGGCAGTGGCCTTGGGCCAGTATGACCTGGAATACAGACCCAGAACAGCAATCAAAGGCCAAGTTTTGGCCGACTTCGTGGCCGAGTTCACACTAGGAGCCATCGTACATCGGGCTCCGTTGAGCCGAGGTGAACGATGTCCAAGCGAACAAAGAGGAGCCCAGCCGAGGGCAACGGAACAAAGGAAGGAAGAAAAACTCAGGCCCTGCAGCATTTACATCGGCGACTCCTTTCGACTGTTTGTTGATGGGAGTTCAAACCGACAAGGAGCGGGGGCAGGAGTAGTACTGGTATCTCCAGATGGACAGATACTAGAACAATCCATTCGTTTGGGGTTCAAGGCCTCAAACAATGAAGCAGAGTATGAAGCACTGATTGCAGGACTGAAACTGGCAGTAGCAGTAGAAGCAGATGAGGTGATAGTCTTCTGTGACTCTCAGCTTATAGTCAACCAGACAACAGGCGAGTTCGCAGCCCGAGACGAAAGGATGTCGGCCTATGTAAAGGAGGTCGGCAGATTGGTGGCCTTGTTTCAGAATTGCCGACTACAGCAGGTTAGCCGAGATGATAACAGTCACGCTGATGCCCTGGCCAACCTGGCTAGTGCAATACAACCTGGAAAGGCAAGGACGATAATGGTTGACTACTTGTCGGCCAAGCATAGAACCACTGAACACAGAGCGTGAAGCAATGTGTGTGGACATGGGACCAAGCTGGATGGATGCAATAATAGCATTCCTTAAAGAAGGAAACTGCCGATGATCAAAGAGGCAACAAGATCAGACTGAAGTCGGCAAGATTCAGTTTGACAGCAGAAGGACATCTCTACAGAAGATCTTACTGGACCCCTTTTGAGGTGTGTACATCCTCACAAGGTTGAAGATTTTCTATACGAATACATGAAGGATATGGAAGCCACGCTGGGGCAGTCACTTGCCATAGGGCCATTACCAGGGGTACTGGTGGCCCTATATGCAGAAAGATGCGAAGCTATGTGAAGAAGTGTGAAAAGTGCCAAAGGTTTGCACCTTGATACACCAACCAGCAGCAGACCTGAACCCAGTATCCAGTCCTTGGCCATTTGCCCAATGGGGCATGGATCTTGTGGAAAACTCCCAAGCAACTGGCAAAGGAAGTACTACTAGTAGCAACAGATTACTTTCACCAAGTGGATAGAAGCTGAACCCCTTGCCAAGATTCGAGACGTGATGTGAAGAACTTCATATGGAAGAACATCATACCAGGTTTGGGATTCCAAGAGCAATAGTTGCAGACAATGGAACACAATTTGACAGTAAGCTAATCAAAGCTTCTGTGCAAATTCAAAATCAAGAATTATTTTTCGACCCCAAGTTTTCCTCAAAGCAATGGACAAGCAGAAGCATCCAACAAAGTTATCTTGGATGGGATAAGAAGAGGCTGCAAGCAGCAAAGGGAAATGGGTAGATGAATTGCCCAGTGTACTCTGGGCATATCGGACTACGCCGAGAAGATCAACGGGGAATCCCCGTTTGCCATGGCTTATGGCACAGAAGCAGTAATTCCATGGAGGTCGGCATCCCAGGGATCAGAACCCAGGCAGTGGAGAATGGACTAATGATGTATTTTAGCCCGAGATCTGGATCTCTAGAAGAAAGAAGGGAGAGAGCAATTCAGCTGGGGCATACCAGCAGCAGCTTGCCAGGGCTTATAATAAAAGGTGAACCCAGAGAGTTCAAGTTGGTGACCTCGTCTGAGAAAGTCGTGGCAACAAGAAGGATCCCAGAGGGCAAGCTTGGAATTGGGAAGGACCCTATAGAATCATCTCGGTATTGGGCAATGGGGCATATCGGCTTGAAGATAATGAAGGCAAAGAGTTGCCAAGGCCCTGGAATACTTGCAATCTGAAATTTTTTTATCATTAGACTTTCTTGTTCTTTGTTATTAGCCGAAGTAATAAATAAAGTTTTAGCTTGATTTTTTACACTTGTGACTGATAAGATACTTGACAATGTTCTGGAATACATGCATAATGAGAACCCAAGTGGAACTTAAGTTCACATTAGGGCGGAGAGAGTTGGGAAATGGTTCCTGGAAAGGTAGAATTTACAACTAAAATTAGTTTAACGCTTGTTGAAATTTAAGTTTACAAGTTGAAGTTAAACCGAGGTCATGTTTAACGCTTGCTGAATCTTAAGTTTACAAGTTGAAGTTAAACCGAGGTCAAGTTTAACACTTGTTGAAATTTTAAGTTTACAAGTTGAAGTTAAACGGAGGACATGTTTAACGCTTGTTGAAACTTAAGTTTACTAGTTGAAGTTAAGCTGAGGTCATGTTTAACGCTTGTTGAAACTTAAGTTTACAAGTTGAAGTTAAGCTGAGGTCATGTTTAACGCTTGTTGAAACTTAAGTTTACAAGTTGAAGTTAAACCGAGGACATGTTTAACACTTGTTGAAACTTAAGTTTACAAGTTGAAGTTAAACCGAGGTCATGTTTAACGCTTGTTGAAACTTGAGTTTACAAGTTGAAGTTAAACTAAGGTCATGTTTAACACTTGTTGAAATTTAAGTTTACAAGTTGAAGTTAAACCGAGGTCATGTTTAACACTTGTTGAAACTTAAGCTTACAAGTTGAAGTTAAACTAAGGTTAAAACCAAGGTTATGACAAAGAAAGATTGGTTTAAGTACTTGTTGAAATTTACAAGTTAAAAGAAGTACTTATGTACTTGTCGAGGTAAACCGTTGGTGGGTATAACCGAGATATTTCACCCCGAGAAGATTGCACAGACTAAGGTGAATGTGAAGACATGCAAATTATTCTAAGTATAGAGTCATGCAATGAAGACAAACATACAAGCATTCAAAAGATGAAGTTGTATTTACATTCGAAAGAAGGCACATCGGCCAGACAGAAAGCTTACATTGTTTCAAAGAACGAAAAAAGTACATAAGCATCAAACTAAGACTCTTCGGCGTCTTTAGGCGGTTGGGTCTGGAGTTCGGAAGACTACTGAGAAGACATCTCGGCGGCCCTCTCAGCCGCGAGCTCGGCATCGATTTCTTGAAGAGTTTGGTCGAGGCTCTTGTCGGCAATAGGCACATCCGATATTGCCTTCTTAAGAACAGTGTCTTTGGAGACCTCACCCTCCTTGTCTTGAGTCAAGTCTAGGACTTGCTCATTTGGAGTAAGGGACTTGGCCCGAGCAGCTTCTTTCAATTTCCTCACCAAAGCTTCCTCCTCAGACTCAGAATTGTCTTAAGATTGGCTTGGAGTAGGGGGGAATGGAAGGGGGAGGACGTCGGCATTCTTGAGGGGAGAGTCCTCGGGGACATCAAGCTTTTTGACGACAGCCATTCAACCAAGGGTGAAACCCTTGTTGCATGCCTGCTTCACTTGCTTTTTGTAGTCCTCCTTGACATCAACCGCCCCCTCAGCATACGCCCTCTCTCAGCGGCCTTGATCTCGTCTTTTGTGGCCAGGGCATGTTAAAGTTCCTTTGGGCCTCAGCCATCTTGGCTCGGCCTCTTTCTTTCGACCGTGAGGACTTTGGCGATGGCCTCTGCAGCATCCACTTTTTCCTCGGCCTCATCTTTAGCCTAATGGCTTCCTCGGCCTGGTCTGATAAAGTCTTTCATTCTTTGCCTCAGTCTTCTTAGCAGCCCTTTGCAGACTAGCAACCTCCTTAGTCTTGTCGGCCAATTCCTTCCTTGTCTCAAAAGATTCTATTGAGAAGGAGTGGGCTGCTGGATCGTTGAAGGAAAATGGACAAAGCAGAGTTATTAGAAATTCTCTAAGTGTAAAAAAGAAAAAGGAAAGAAAATACCAAGTGTAAAGAACTTACTTGAACGAAATGCTGCAGCATCAAAGCAAAATTTTTGTATTCGCTCATCTGAGCATTATGATTAAGATCTTTGGGCAGAAGCAAGGCGGTGGGAGGGCAACGGCGACCTCAATATCATTGACGCTGTCACCAGCCTTAACTGGCTTGTCGTCGATTGTGATTGGCGGGGCCCAGAGGGAATCATGTTTAATGGCCCCGAGGTTGGTCGCAGAAGACGACCTCGGTCTTTTGATCTAGTAAATTGATGTTGGGCCTCGGCGGGCTCTTCTCGGCAGTAGAAGGGGTCTTCTCGCTCTCAGCCAATTTGAAATTAGCAAGGTGTCCTCAGTGTCAATCTGAGTCACCGTTGCCTTGGGCTGAGCCTTCTTCAGACATTTTGGCTTTAACTTTGGTTGAGGCTGGGTTTGTGCTGGTTGAACATCAACTGAGTCAAGGATGTCAGCCAGAAGATCTTCAGCGACAGCCTTCTTGCGACCTATCTCGGCGACAATTGCAGTTCTATGGCGGCGTTGGCGTTGAGATGGTGGGATCAGATATGGAGCCGAGATTGACGGTTGCTCTACTGGATCAGAGATCAATTCTTGGTCTGGCCGAGATGATGAGGCTGTTGGAGGAGTTGTGACGGAAGGAGGAGAATTGCTTTTCTTCCTCTTTGGGACGTCGGGAAGCACCGACTTGTAGGTCGGGATGAAGTTCAGAAGCAAGGGAGCTCTCCGCTTGTGAACTGGCAGATCCAGTAGCTTCTTCAAGTCCTTGCTGGGGTAGAAGGACTTGCGAAAGCCCTTTGCTGATTATGGAAGAACTGCAAAAGAAGAGCACAGACGTTAGAACAAAGTATTGAAAACTTGGAAAAAAAACAAGGAAAGGTCGCACTTGGCTCTTACCATCTCCTTCCCTGAAAACTGTTCGGCTTAGGGGATAAAGGTAGAGGTCATCGTTTGGTTGAAATTCCAGTTGCCCGAGACGATGAAGTTCGTCTCCAGCACCCTTGTTTGAGTCTGGGAGGTCGGCAATAAGCTTGTACTCTGTGGACCTCGACTTAAGGTAATAGATGTGGCCTTTTTCTGATTTTAGGCGACACATAGTATAGCAGTACTGGATGTCAGCAAAGGTAACCCTAGTATTTTCTTTCTTGGCTAAGGCGATTATACCATTGATAACTCGATAATAGTTGATGGCAAGTTGCATTGGGTTCAATTTGTAGTAGTGGAGGACTTCTCGGAAAAGGGTGTCAAGTGGAAACCTAAGTCCACACTCGATAAAGACCACTACTGGGAAAGACATAAGGTTCACGTCGGGCATAATAGAATCCTCCTCGTCTTTGAGTTTTGCCATTTTAATTTGCTTTGAAATTCTGTACTCTTAAAAGGAGTAGTGTGCATTAGAGCTATCCTCCATAAAATTTTTCTCTAATTTTTACGAATTATGGGCAACTTTCTCATGTCCATCCTGGTTTAAAATTTTTCTTATTGCTAGCTACTTCATTTCTTTATGAAATTTCTGGCAATGTTGGTTTACTTGAAATATGCATGAAAAACCATGGACAAAGTCATTCAATAGAAAAGAGGCCAGCTGCATGCAATAAATTATAGCTCCTTGGGCAAGGATGTGAATGACATACGGATGCGGATATGTCTCCTCTCCAGTTCAGTTGAGTCATGCTGTTTAGTCTAGAGGATAAATTATTTATCATCAAAGAAATTTGTGAAATATAATGGCCGGTTTTAAGGCTAAGTTGGTATTGAAACTTGGTGCTAACGAGTTTTTGCTAAAGCAATATAGTGTTATAGATTGAAGCTTTAGAACATGGTGTTGCATTTGTTTCTTTTTAACTGTAGAAATAAAAATTTGGTTTGAATTTTAAGGTTTGTTAGATGGTGTTTAAAAGATAGATGGAGAAATTTATAGATTGGAGCTTCTAAGGTATATTTGTTTTTCTAAAAACTTTTTTTTGGGGGTTAATATGTTAATGCCTTCTGTTTGGAAAGAAAAAAAAATCTTGTATTGGTTGGTTGGTTCCTAATGTTGCAGATCATATTGTCCATCTGAATATCACAAATGAACTGCTTCCTTACAGTTATGAATACTTTGTTAGAATAATGAGGAGTGGGTGAGAGAATTTCTTCTTCTTTTCCCTAATCTATTCAATTTTATTAAATTGTTCATATAGTTAACTAGGTGAGAAACAGAATGAGTTAAGTAAAAAAGAAGTCTTGTTCGATATGGATTTTTGACATCAGTTAGTTTAGGTAATGAATTTTTTTAAGACTTTAACAAGTTTTACACTTGGCTTACCATTTGTATACTTGATTAATTTCACCGAAAAAAATTAGATTACAAGCATGAGAACACACATTCAAGTCAAAGAGAAACCATTTTGTTCCTCCCCTGTTTTTCTGATCTCTACTAGTATGAATGAACCACTTTGATTATTTTCTTTCCTTTCCTTTGTTTTGATTGGTAGATTTCTATAAATCAATTTTATTAATCTTCAGTCAGACAAATGATAGTTTTTTTTTTTTTTTTGGTGGTGTGTGTGTATAATTGAAAGTAGCAAATATATATATGCACAAACATGTATACACACATCAAAGGTTGGTCTTTTCTGTAACTGATTTCATGCATTGACTGTATATTGTAGTTGAAGATTTGAGAACCTGATTCTTGGGGGGGGGAAAGACAAGGGATTGACCTTCCAATGGGGTCCTTCTAGACATTTTGATTATTTAAGTTGATGTCGATACCTCCAAATGGTGGGAGTTTGGCTGGCTAGTTATTGGTTTCTCACTTGGGTAGGGTATCCCAGGAAGCATCATAAAGAACAATTTATGGATATAGGCATTGATCATGGCTTGCAACTTTCAGTTGATAGCACATTTTTCTTTTTTTCCACTTCTCTGTTCTTTCTTCTTTTCTTTTTAATTTTTAGCAAAATATCATGTGTTAATGACTCAACTGACCAACCCTTATTGGATCATTGAGTGCATATACTTATTGCACATTGTTTTGTTGTTATGGGGTGATCACGACATGTGTTCAATGTTAACTATCTGACTGAAGATTTTTGTTTAATTCTTCAGAAACCACAGTTCAAGATGAACAATAGTGTGTTGGATAGGACATTTTTTTTTTAGCAACACATGTAGGTGGTTTCTAGAGCTGTTATTTTCCTCTGGGGTTTCTCATAGCTGGGTTACAAGTGCATTAAGTATGCAGGGTGTGCAATGAGCATACAAACTATTAGGGGGTCTAATCGTGTTTTTATTTCAATGTCTGTTGTATCTGTGTTTTTGTTTTTGTGTTCGCTTGCATGCATTTGTTGACATTTTTACCACTTTGAGCTTAATTTAAAACAGGAGAATATTTAGATTTAAATGAAAAGGGTAGCACTAGGTAAAAACAATGGATTGATTAGTTTGTATCAAACATGTCCTGTGATTAACTCTGGTTCTTGTTGGCATTAATGCTAGTGATGCATGGTATTCCTGCAATCTTTTGACATCTTCTGTTATCCGTGTTGCTTATTCCGTGCTGTTTTTTTGGCAGAGAAACAGCTCAGACTGGTGGGACTCCAGGTATCTGAGCAACTTATTGAAAATTGATTTCTTTTGATATGTCTGTCCATATTTCCTTTCAATGCAAGCTTCCATTAATATTGCTGCAAATTTCAGGAACACAAAACAATATGGGACTGGAGTTGTTGATGAATGTGTTTGGTGGACTCGGAGCTGGTGGCTTAAATCTTCCAAATACACCTGATGGTAAGAACTTCATCGCATTTCTATGTAAAGTTTTTCTGATAAGCTTGCCTTTTAGCCCTTTGCTGAAAGCAAATATGTCTTTGTTTTTCATAGTGCCTCCAGAAGAGCTTTATGCTACTCAACTGTCACAGCTTCAAGAAATGGGTTTCTTTGATACCCAAGAGAATATTAGGGCACTACGTGCCACCTCAGGAAATGTTCATGCTGCTGTGGAGCGACTTTTAGGGAACCTGGCACGTAGTCAGTACACCTATTTTGAAATTTAATCAAAGATTCAGTTGGGCATGTAAAAGTTATCGATTTGGACCAGTGTCTCATAAAAGACAAAAGATGTGTTGGCACTTTCAATTCCATTTTGGGCTGTGTGAATAAGAAAGTACACACTTCCATGGTAAGAGGCGAACTTGGTGGACAAAGGCTTTTTCTTTACCAGGCAAACATGCCCACTCTCTCTCTCTCTCTCTCTCTCTCTGTGCTAGTGCGCTGATGTACATACACATTTAAGTAATTCTTCTGTGAAATATTTTCAGATTTTATGGATATTGAAGGATGTCGTGATGCAATTCTTGTCCTGTTCATTTTGATATTTAGTTGAACAGCATTTGTTTTGGGAAGTTCATGGTTTTTGTTTAGAGTTCAGAGTACTATCAACGATAGTCCTAACATGCACGGTGGATTGAATTGTCATTTCATCTCTCGTCTCGCCAGGTGTAAAGATTTATTAAGAGGCAACTATCCTATTTTCATTATAGGTTATACTTTCATCATCAAAAATCAAAAAATCAAAAAAAAGAGGACAGAAGATTTATGTAAGCTCAAAGCTCAACAAAACAATATACAAGGGGCGGTTAAAGAGGCATGTTTTGTGCCTTATATTGCATGCATTTGTATGGACGAATAATGCATTTGATGTGAAAGAATTGGAGAATAAAAACACCAACATCCACATCTCTAAATTTGAAAGTTTGGTTGAAAATGCTTTAACATAATAGTATCATGAAAATTTGTAAGAATTATTTGTTGGATAAATTTTACTTTGTACCCGTTAAGTTTAAACATTTTCTCTTTGGCCATAAAATGTTTTTTTTTTTTTTTTCACCACTTGGTCTCCAATGTTTCCTAGTTTGCTCTGAAAAACCTACGTCCATCAAAATTGCTACTTTGGTAGCTACATGGTATCACATGACATAATAATACATTATTATACAAATTTAGATATAGATCCAACCCAAAACCAACCTACTAATGTTTGGGTCAACTATTGACACAACATAGCATAATGACAAGGAAAGAAATGGTAGGATCCTGACAACAAATGTGAAGATAACAGAAACTTTGACACCATAAGCATTGACCAAAATATATGCACTGTTAATTTGGGTAGAAAGCAATTACATGTTCTTAACTCATTGTACATGCATGTCCTTTCTTTCTTTCCCTCTTTCTCCTTATTTGTTTGTTTTCCATCTTGCCGTCATTTTGTTTTCATTTCTTGCTTGCATAATTTTACATCATAAAACCACCCAACTTTCAAATGCATTTGGTAATCAGTCAAGTGTGACAAAGTGGAAGTCTCAAGTTCTTGCTCTCTTTCAATGGGCACACTTCTCGATGGTGGACCAAACATACTCAATACCACCTGCAATCCACAAACACAAACCTATATATGGTTAGTAGTCCAATATTTTGCATTACAGAATGGTCATTTACATGACAAGGCACATATGTGGTGGAAAATGCCACTTGAAGCCCCATGTGATCATGTACTTTTATTTAAGGAAAATCTTCTATCACATTAGTCAGAGGGATGGATCATTATACCACAAAAATCTCTAAACTGACAAGCAAACAAAACTGAAAGTCAGAGGGATGGATCATTATACCACAAAAATCTCTGATTTTGCGAAATAAAGGACAATGACTCCGACTAGCTTTGTGAGTGTAATTCCACTGCAAAACACAAAACAGCAAAGAAAAATGAAGAAAAAGCAGTAGTCAAATAACAATGTCGAGATAAATCAACTCCAAGCCCATCCACCATACACAAGCACACCACGATAGAAACTAGAGAAAGGTTCCAAATGTAATTCCCAATACTAGTGAGGGGAAAAAAAAAGGAAATTTGACTGCTGTAGCTTTTGTCTATTTTCTGTAACGTGGAAAATTAGGCAGTGTTTGTCCATACCAAACTCATAAATTTGCAAGTTGCAACCAAGTTACAGAGGGCTATGTTCAGAAATAGTTGTGTGGACAGGAAAACAAGAACAAAGAAGATTCTCCAACAATGCTAAAGACAAATAGTTTAATTTCTGTAGGCATGGTGGTCATTCGGTATCAGCTATGTTAGGGAAACCAGTTTTTGTTTCCGCAAAGTAAGACCCAGGATGAAAAATTTTAGCTTTAAGTATGAAACTTGATGCAGGTGGAATGAATTTACTCTTCCTAAACAACAGAAAAATCAACCACATGCAGTTAATAGGCAGCCATGCTGCCATCCCTAGCCAAAAGTTCACATTAGTTAAACTTAAAATACACTTAACGGATTGTCCTTCAAATTTACAAGGATTAATCCCAAAGACAATGGAATAATACAGGTAAGAGAACTCTAGCACCTCAGAAGAACATGTTGGGGTAGTGTGGGATCCTAAGAAGTACTGGACACTAACAACTCGACCGTGGATCAAGGGTACTTTAGAGTAAGGGTATGTTGGTATTTCCGCACTTGTGACATGTTGCCATAATTTTTATGTATTCATAGTTAAGGGGGAACAGCTCTCTCTCTCTCTCTCTCTCTCTCTATATATATATATATATCTATATATATCTTGTAAAATTTCTGATCATAGTAAAAACCGAAACAACTGTGGATGTAGCCCTCATTTGGGGTGAACCACGTAAATTTTTGTGTTCTTATGTGCTTGATTAGATTCTTGCTTTTATTCCTATTTGTGTCCTATGTCTCACCGATCCTAGTTAGGTATATCAATTCCTAACACAACACATTTATGCATTTTATCAGTCTAACTTCTGCATTCTGCATTTCTGTCAGATATACTCGCATCTGACTTTCATATTATCACTTTTCAGCTGAGTATTGCTCAGAAATTTCAACATGCTTACAAAACTCTCTCACATATCAAGGTAATTAATGGTAATAAACCTGAAGACAGAAGATCCCATCGTACGCAGAGCCTCCTTTGCTCTGTTGGCTCCTATCTCCATGGCTTACCTGTGTTAAGAGCAGAAATGTTGTTAACGAACAATTGGTTTTCCTAGCAAGTCCTGTTGAATTGGCTCTACGCCAAACAACAGCTACTGCCTCCTTCAATAAGACAAGAAGTAATCACTACTACAAATCCTTGAAACAAAATAAAAAGTGCATTTGAATACTGACAGAGAAGGCATGTCATATGTGCACACAGAACTCAACAGCAATCCCCATTTGACATTATGAGGTTCACCACAGAAACAGCATTCAGTTGGATATCCAGAATTGCCATCACACCCTTCAGAGTTTTTATCAAGAAAATTTCGGTTTCACTTTTTTTCTTTGGACAAATTGTGTAGCCAATATATAAGTCATACTAAACGATGAACAATTAATATGAACTAAATACATAACAAGAATGTTATAAATGTTTTAGAAGAAGCACAATATATGTTTTGTCAAGGAAAAGATTTACCAAAAGATCCACAGCAATCATGGCCAGGACAAGAACAATGATAGCTGAACTCCATAAACTGCATTTAATAGGCAAGGAAAAATAATAGAAGTAAAGATTATTAAATTCAACAAAGAAAATATTAACCATCCAAGAGGAATTTTTTTGTCTCTCATGAAGGCAGAAATATGGCTCAACACTGAACTAAAGGCTAGAAGAGAAAGCAAACCTGGAGGTGATAACTAGGCAAACAAGAAATACAGCACCTGTCAAATCAAGAAATTAGATAGTCAATAATTGCTCAAAATAATGCTTCCAATGGCATGAAAAGATACAAATACATAATATATTGTTAAATGATGTTAGTCACAATTAGAAGGTAATAAAATACATGTGTATCTCTAACATCTGGAATTAGATAAATGAACAGAAAATCCCGGCAAAAAATAGCACCTTCAATCAGAATACTAGTACACATTCTGAAGTCCTAAGACTTGCGTACAAACGAACAAAATTTTCAATTATGTTTCACAGAAGAAATAAATACTGCCTTTACTAATGGAGGCTTCTAACCACCACAAAGATGACTTGATCATATCATACAGAACAACTTGAAAGCAGCATGAAACAACAATTCAAGCAGAGATAGCAGTAAAATGAAAGAATTTAATGGAATTACTAGCAACCACCAGGACAATAACATCACATAATTGGAAACTCCAATCTTTGTCACATGGAGTGAAAGGGCTCTGCAAATATACATCACTGTAGTGTAGAGTTTGAATACCAACCAAGTGCTATAGCAATGTTGATCACAGCTGTCTCCCATATATCCAGATATTGTTCAAAGAAAATATAGAACACCGAATAAGAAAGATCTCGATCTGCATCAGGTAAGTACAGTCAATGCGTTAAAGACACAACTTCATGACAAGAGCATAGGCTTAGAATAAGATGTAAAAGACCTGAACATACTGTCTGCCTATGTCAGATTCCATATCCCAAGTAAAAAAGAAAAAAACTATTGATAAGAGTTCAAAGGAGTAGACTCAAAGCAAAAGACAATTTTTTAGGGGGATAAAGGTTTGGAAGGGGCCTCACTGAGCTTCAATAAAGTGAGCATAGCCACACACCAGAAAAAGAAATATTGTTTAGACACAGAAATTGCCTCATGCATATAGCCTCAGCCCCAGCCCCAAGTCATTTGAAAAACCAATTACTATAATCTTGAGGGTTGATTGTTTATTTACTCTTCTCCTTGGCACTACCACTTAAATTGAATGTGTCAATAATACCATAAAGAATATCTAACCAACTAGGCCATGAATGGAAATGCAATAAAGAATTATCTAAATGATCAGGCCATGAATGGGTCAACCAAATGCATGGTGCAAGGGTAACTTCCAAATAACTTCTGTGAATATATTGAATAAAAATGGAAAGAATTCATCACCATTGTGAGCCTTCAAGCATAAAAAGAAAAATAAAGTACTTGCATTGCAGATAACTCCAAACAAGAATGAAAGAAGGGAACATTGATTTCAAAAGATAAGAAGAGCTCAAATTATTAGACAGCGAAATTGCCAATGCAACAAGAGATGAACAAGAGAAATTGTTCATAAATTACACATTTTATTAGAAGTTACTAGGATTTCCTACAAACAACTTATTTTGTTACATTTTGGAATATTACCCACTTGCATAACTAATTGACCAGGAAAATGCAATTAATGTTGCATCATAAGTGAGCCGGAATTATTCTTCAAAAAATGTCTTACGTGAGTTATGACATTAATTGGTTACTGTCTCAAGAATGGATCTCAATCAAAACCTGACTTGCAAGAGAATAATACAAATTGTCTCTATGCAGTGTATAATTGATGAAGCCTAACACAACTGAATAAATAACATGAGCAAACACCTAGTCTAGAATCTTGTTTGACATGTATTTCCAGAAACTCAGTTAAAGATTAATCATAGTCAAGGTATTGATTGAAAGTCTCAAATAATTTGCTCAGAATACTTTTGATACTAAGATAGACTGCACACAAGGGAAGAGAAAAACCAAAGAAATGAGAAGCACTTCCGATATGAAAAACCAATACAGTCCAACAAATAAATTAACATCTTTGGCAAGTGTAGATTTGTCACTTTCTATGTTCTGTAGACATATAATTGCAGATGGTCTATATCTCGTAGAGGAAAAGAACACCCATAACTTTATACGTTTGTCAAATAAGTCCTTTCACTGAAAGCCAATACCCCAAACCATATTCATATGCAACTATAACAGCAAAAGAATATTCCAGGACAAAACTGCCAGTTAAATTTGTGAACCTTCAAAGAATCAGAAACCCTTGAGCTAAACTCTCGTGCAGCATGCATTGAATTAACAAAATCATCCTGTAGAAAAGGACAAGCAGATCAGGAGGAATATTCTCTGAGTGAAGTTAAGCAAATAGCAGAAGTATCAATCCACTAAAAAGATCCTTCTGTACCTGTTTTCTTAGGGTGTGTGGTAAGTACGAAACTCAGAGGCTCATGTAACACCACTCTCGTAACCTGACAACAGGGTAAAAGCTGTTAATAATTCATTTGATGATACAAGCCAAAGGGAAGTTCTGATATATTTAAGCACTACATCATAGTACATTTCTTTGGATTGATTACATTACGACAAAATATATATGTGTAAGCAGCAGAACAGACCATTCAGATCCACACTGCTTGTGTAAGCCCCATGGCCCCTTTGCACAGTCAGCAGAGGGCAGTGCATTGAGGAACCATGGCAGCTTCTCCTTGAACTGAGCTGTAGATGGACAACCATTATCCAGATTCGAGTGAAGGAAGCACTGGAACAATTGCACAATGTTAGTTTTAGATAACTCCTTTTGCATTTCATAAGTTGTAAGTTGTAAATTAATTGCAAGATAGCCCTCCCATAAGTACATTCAGCCCTACAAAGTACAAAGTACTGACAGAAGGACACTGGGATGTGTTTTCAAATACATAAAGCAGTGGGATCTTACAGTTGTACAATCCTTGCAAACGCCATCCAAGTCGCAAGAATCTTCATCAGGTAAACAACAAGGAGGCTAAAGAAAGAAAAATGGCCAAGTCAGTTATCGGATAATGCATCATACTTGAGTAACGACAAACAAAGGTCATTTTACATTTGAAAACATTCAAAACCATCAAATCAAGGATTCACAATATCAAAATGAACGCCACCAGCTGGTTCTTTAAGAAATACAACACATTAACATCTCAAAAATCATTCNAAAACTTGTTATCTAAAACCCATAAATTATTTAAATCACATTTGGTATTTTCTGCCGAGAGTGAAAAGTGCCAAAGAGGAACAATTATATAAGATGCTTTATTGGACACTGTCAATAAGTCCACACTCAAATTTGTCATATGAAACTCTTGAAAGGGCCACAAACTACTTTGACCAAAACAAAATTGGCAAAAAAAAAAGTCAAAACAGAAAAGGCATAGTCAACAATGCTTTGAAATCTATGACCAACAATTTAATTCAAAAAAATAGGCATTTGTCTAACCTACAGTCACTATAGTCATTCGAGCTTTACCTGATAGAGGCAACAACAATGATCAAACTGAGAAAAAATACATACATACATATAGAGAGAGAGGGGCCAAACTTGCTAAAGAGTGATGTCCATCATAAATAAAAGTTTTCCACACACACATACACACACAAGTAAATCAGCAACAAATTGTAGAATAGGTAATAATTTGAAAACAAAAAAACAGAAACAAAAGCAAATTTGAGTTCAACCAAAAATGAATTCAATCTTTCTCTTGTGACATCATCTCCCTCTAAAAAAAAGACAGTACACCCGCAAGTATCCTACTATCAATTAAAATAAACAAACAAAATAAAAGCACACCTGCCAGTGCCCTGCTATCAATTCAAAGCAACTAAATTCAAAAAAACAGAAGCAATTAGCCTATTATCAATTAACATGAAACAAATAAATAAAATAGCACACCCGCCAGTGCCTTGCTATCAACTAAAATAAACAAATAAATAAAAAAAGACAGCACGAATAAATAAAATAGTACACCCGCCAGTGCCTGCTATCAATTAAAATAAACAAATAAATAAAAAAAGACAGCACAAATAAATAAAATAGCAAACCCGCCAATGCCTTGCTATCAACTAAAATAAACAAATAAATAAAAAAAGACATATTAATTAAAAGCAAATAAATTAAAAAAACATACCTGCTAATGCAACCGCTAGAGAGGAAGGGATGGAGGAGGTATAGCTTTACTTCTACGTTAAGATGGAGAAATTGAGGACCTATGACAAACAAAAACAGAACATTGAAATAGAGTTAGTAAAGAAGACAATACGTAAGGAAATTAATGATTGTGGGGAGAAAAGAAAGAATCTATGTACAAAAAATATTATTTTGCACATCTTTTGACATTAACAAACTGCATAAACAATAACAGAGATGAAACTACTACCTTTGTTCAAAGTCTCAATAACCATTACATAAATAAACACTTAAACAAATGTACCACAACCAACCGTTTGACCACTTAACAAAAAATTAAATAAAAATATATACAAAAAAGAAATTATTTGATTGGATGAACTATTGGATTATTTGATAGATCATAACTTGGTTAATTTCCTAGTAGTTTCCTGTGTTAAAGGTGAAGTTGTGTAGCTTCTAAATGGATGGACTATTGGATTATTTTTTTTGAAAACTTTGTATCCGGCCTATTGAACTATTGGACTACTGGATTTGGATTATTTTTATTGGATTTTCTGATCTTGATAGAACTTTTATGCTGTGTTTGAATCATAGATATAAGTGAAATTTGAAAAGGAAATGGAAAAATGTGGGTGAAATGTCAATGAACTATAATTACATTCAACACACCTTTTCCCTTTCCCTTTCCTTTTCCATTTCCATTTCCAAATCCCTAGCTAAATCCATGATCCAAACATAACATTAAGGAAATATGATGGTTTCAACGTTATAGAAAGCAAAGCACATTCACATAATTTTCTTCTTCTTTTGTGCTAGTTTATTATTTTCTAAAAAAATTCAAAATATAATAAAAATGTGGAGTGTATTTTCCAAATGATTTGAGCCAACATCAATCCATATGTTATAGTTACATGAAGTTATATATCATAAAGTGAGTAATTATAAATGACAACAACTATGGCTTTATTATAATTCTCACTTAACATAAATTATTTTTACGTGAAAAGTTCCTAGAATTTGAATGTTTGGTATAGATTTAACTTGATGTGATGTGGACCACACCCTATATCAATGAAGATCATTGATGATGCTAATAATGACAGTTATTAGGACATATTGGTAGTTTACCCTTTTATTTGTTGCTGGATTCAATGTGATGATAATGAAAGCATTTTATTTTATTTTTACTTAAATTACTTCATTTTTGACACATGGTGGCATAGGCAGCATCAGAGCTAATTCGAAGTTCTGCTAAGCCAATTCTCGAACAATATAGATCAGTTATCTTATCATCTCTCAAGTTTTCAAAGTTGACTTTGGTACTGTGGTGCACAATTCACAGGTTTGTTTGATTTCTTTTGATTTTTGATAGGAAGTTTAACTAATTTTAACTAGTTAAATAAGGAAGTTTAACTAATTTTTATCCCAATGCTTTCATAGATTTTGGAAAGAATTGTACTTCTCAATTTACAATTACATTCTTCTGAGAAAATCAAATGAGAAAAGAATGGCCTATCAGATTGGATTGGTCTAAAGTTATTGCACATTAGCAAGTCAGAATTCACTCCACAACTTCTGTTTCTTTAATCTTCAAAAATATATATATTTTATTTTTCACTTTATGGAATTATTATGGCCAAGGTAGAGCCAATCATCTTCAAGAATAGACACAAGAATTGAAAGAAATAATTTAAATTTATTTGGACCATCAATTTTATTTTATTTTTAATCTTTTTTAAGGTATTGATAGAAAATTGTTGATCTTTTTAGGGGTTCCAATTATTGAAGGCGATGCTAAGGGAATCACATGGAATGAAAATGCAATGGGATGGAAAGTATCATACTTGATGTTAAAACTAGAGTCGGCATTGGATTACCTATACAGGTGATCTTCAACTTATTTCTCATATCAATAAAACTTTTTCCTAGTAGCAAAACTATTACAAAACTACTTTGAAATTTATTTTATTTTCACTTTTTATTTATTTATTTATTTTTTGTGTATATAGTACTTCTAATACTTATTTTATAGATAATCAATATGTTCTCTTTCACTCTCTCTGAAGAATAATAGGTGACTAAAAAATTTGATAACATGATATAAAGTAAAGAATGTTCGTTATTGGAATTTTACCTAAGATGCCACTTTAATATTTTTTCGTATATATTTTCATCTAGGTCAAAACATTGGATTCACGGGAGTTTTCAGATTAATTTTCAAACCACTAGTTGACGAGTTTCCATATTTTGGGGCTGTTTGTTATTCTTTGATGGAAAAGGTGGGTACTTTGTATCTTTGTCACTCTTTGAACTTATTAGTCTAGTTTCCAACATTTTGGAAGTCATCTTCATGATAAATCATGCAAATTTGTGCAAATATTCATATATTTATCATGTCATCATAAACAGAATTATATAAAATTTTGAAAAATTACTATGCACTTGATTTTTGATACTACAATTCCCCTATGATTCTACCACAGAAAAACATGGACTTTACACTCAAATTGATACACCCAGTTTAGTAGTTAAATAAGTTACACTCAAATGGACTTGTAATAAAGCTGAAAAATAGCAATAATATGGATAAAACTTTACTGCTATTTCAATATATTGACTAAATTTAGGCAAACATTGCATGATTATTTCTAAACCAAAATCAAACAACAAACACAACCAAAAAATAAAAGGAAAAAATACATCGAACTCCAGATGTATGCAAGAACAATCAGACTCGGGTTTGTGAAGTTCTCTCTGAACAGCAACAGTAATAACAATGACATAAAAATAAAAAAAAAACACTCTACCCTTAGTATCTATGTACATCCACTCAAGCTATAGAAATCAGAATTTAATATATGAACCTTTCTATTCTCCAAAACAAATTTGCATTTTGTTTGTGTCACCAAATCAAGCTTAGCTTTAGCAGAGTGTAACTTAGTCACTAGGTTCTTCACTGCATCATTCTGAAATTCCAAAGACAAATGAAACACTGAAACTCCATAATAGCCAAAAGGATCATGAAATGATATGTCCATACCACATTTTTTGAAATGATATAGCTCTTAACACTACACTTCCCTGTAAGTTAAGTTCAATAAGTTAGAACAACTTACCTTCTTCATAAGATTTTTATTTATATTTGTGAATGGGGGGACTACTACTCAAAATCGGGCAATTGTTTGGGATTAAATGTAGTTATGGTAGTTTATTAGCTTGAAACAGGAAAACACTATCAATTCAGATAATTTTTTCTTCATGATAATTCCAGGTCAGCTATCATACTGTTTAGATGGTTGTCATGTTTTCCCATCAAAATAAAATCACCATTGAAACAGCATGCAGCAGTAACAGATCAGAAGCAAATTTTCATAAATGCCATCTAACATTAAGAAAAACTCTTTTTAATCACACATCATACCTTTAGTTTCACCTATTTGCTCACTAGTTTTATCCTTGATCTGCACAGATTAAAGATTAAAATCAGTATCATTAGAAGAATTTTTGTTTGGAAGTAAAGAGTTAAATATAATGTTTTTTTTTTGGATAAATAATCAAACTTTATTAAAAAAGCATCAAGGCGATACAAAGAGTTAAATATAATTTGAGAAAGCTAGACAAACAAAATTATTTGAGACCTCCATCCAATAGGGACTAAACTGGGTGTACCATTTTTTTAAAACAGAAAAAACAAATGGATCAAAAGGCTTATTTAACTAGTTAAACAAATGGACTTTACACTCAAATGGATCAAAAAAATAGATTTCAAATAAAAAATTAGTCTCATATCAGTTACATGAGTACAAAATTCAATTACCCATACATCAGATCTCACACACAAGCCAAATTTCAAGTATATATATATATATGGAATCAACACAACTAACAAACATAAAAAACCTAAACCTATTCAAATCATATTTTCCTAATTTTATAAACCAACCCAGTGAGTTCACAAAGGTGAAAGGGACAGTTTCGAAGAAGGGGATTTCGGTCTAGGGTTTCATAGAATGGAGATGGAGAAAGGAGAGAAACAAGTTGCAGAGCGAGTGAGAGAGGGAGAGACATATGTTGAGGCATGTAGCTTGCTAAAACAAGGAAAAGAAAAGGGCAGAGGAATAAACTCACTCTTCGGTGCTTGGCGAGGAGGAGCTCCGGCGAGATCCTATAGAGATCTTGTCAACAGCTTTGGGAGCTTTTCTCCGTGGTGGAGGATGCGGCAGCGAAAGCAAAACAGGTCTCGACGGTGGCAAGGGCAATGGCAACGACCGAGAGAGAGAGAGAGAGGAGAGAGAAATTTTTGAAGACGTTTGGGAGTCTGAGGGATTTGTCATGGAAGGAGGGAATTTTGATTTTCACTTCCAAATTTTTGGAGGAAATTATTTGGGAGAAATTATGTAATAATCATAATAAAAAATCAATTAATTAGAGTCTTATAATAAAATAAATTATTAATTTATAATTTTATCAATTTAAACTCAAATTTTTTTATTTTATTTTTAATATAAATCCCCATCTATTTTTATTAAGTAAAATTAATAATAAAAAAAAAGTATTTTACTCATTAACTACAAAATGTATAATCACATCATAAATTGGCGTAAACATAATAGACAAAATTTTAAGTAGCGTTTGGTAACTTTTACGTTTTTCGTTTATGTTTACAAAAATAATAAATTGGTTTTTGTTTATTTTTAGAAAAACATAAATTACAAACGCGTTTGGTTGAACAAAATGTTTAAAAAAATTTAAAAACATAAACTAAAAAATATATTTGTTCAAGCCTAAAATATTTATATTTATATTTATTATTTATGACAATGGGATCACACACATTATAATTGAAAAAAATTAATTAATAATTGAAAAAATTATTTGAAAAAAAATTAATTAAAAAAATTGAAAAAAAAATTAATTGGGAAAAAAATATTTGGTAAAAATTAATTGAAAAAAAAATTAATTGAAAAAAAAATTATTTCAAAAAAATTAATTGAAAAAAATGAAAAAAAATTAATTAAAAAATTAATTGAAAAAAATTAATTGGGAAAAAAATATTTGAAAAAAAATTAATTGAAAAAAAAGATTAGTTAAAAAAATTATTAAAAAAAAAATTGAAAATTGAAAACGTAAACTCATTTTTTGAGTTTACGTTTTTTCCTCAAATTTATAAACTGAGACAACCATTTATAAACCACGACTTAAGCCATGGAACAGATAAACACAGAATGTAATGACAATAATTAAATAATTTAATCCACGACTTAAGCCATGGAACAAAAAATGAGAGTTAGAGAAGATTAACCAATAGAGCGAAAGGAAAGGGAATATGAGAAAGAGAGACTGAACGGACTTATCGCCTGTGAAAATAATGTCAAAGATGGTGTTGTTTCCGATAAGGAACATTGGAGATATCTACAATGACAGTAAGGAATGAGAGAGATGTTTGACGGATTAAGAGAGCTGAGATAGCAGAACAGTACAACAAAATGCGTAATATTCATTTTTCAACAGTTCTATAACATATGTACGGGAACAGGTTTGTATATGTATGACATATTAATGTGAAAGAGCTAGGCTTTGTTTGGTTGTGAATTCAAATCATGATTCCACACCTTAATTCAAGTATGGTGTTTGGTTAGTGTTCTCAAACGATGATTCCAAAACTCTGCACAGAACACCTGTGGTTTTCTGTTTTGACAGACGCGTTTTTCTTTTTTTTTTTGAAAATTTTGCCTAACGGGACGTCCGGCCGGTCGTCCGGCCGGTTGACCGGAATAGTGAATTTTTTTTATTTCTTTTTGCAATTGATTTATATAATCGAAAAAAACATTTTCTAAAATTTTTAAAATTTTTTATGTACTTTAAAATAATTTTGAGTTGTATGTTTAGTTATAAGTTGTAAATTTTTGTATCACATATCAAATGTCACATCAACAATTCCCCACTCAAATCAAAACTCTTTTCAAAACTTTTTACCAAACAAATTTTCTACACTCAAATCATAATTCCACAACACACAAACTCAAAATACAACTCATACTCTCAAATCACATTTACAAAACTCTACCAAACGCTACCCTTGAGTTTCGAGATAAATGCATTTACTAGATAGAGAAATATCACCAGAATGAATAGTGTTGAAATAGACAGAGAAAATAGTGACAAGTTCAAGGATCTATTGCAGAGACACAAGAGTATAGAGAAGAAGAATCCAGTGAGGAAGAACTATCAACGATGGTCGTTCGATGATTTCAGCGAAATAGAGAAGTCTGATTAAGAAGTAAAGAGAGCTCAGGCACAACTAGGACAAATCAAGGGAAATCAAATTGAGTGGAGAAAAAAATGAAGAATAGTTGGGAAAAAAATTTAGGAGAAAAATTATTTAGTACAACAAAATAAAATCACGTCATAGATAATTTTTTTCAGCATATTTTTATTAAAATTTAGTTAATATATATATATATATATATATATATGTCTATAAGTGTATATAGATATTTTAAAAAGTATATCGTTTGTATATTATTATTTCTATTATCTTTAATGAAGATACCGTGACTAAAAATAAAGCTAAAATAGAGATACGTGATCAATTGCAATTGTCACTTAGGGATAACAGTTCAAAATTAATTGAGAGAGTTTAGAGTTTAGAGAGAATGAGAGTTTGAGAGACAGATTTGTTTGTGAGAAATAAAATGTGAGAGGGGTGGTATTTATAGGACTTAGGAGGGAGGAGTTAATTTATATATATAAAAAATAATAATAAATTGATTGTTGGTGGAATTAACGGTTATATGACTCTTTCAAGTTGTTTTGATTTGAATTTTTGACCATTGCACTGACAAGGGGGGCAAGGAGCCATTGGGGTTGAGTCGAGCCAGATAGGGAAGAAAATTTCGGGGCGAGCTCATGGGATGGGTCACACTCCATAACACCAGGGTCGGGCCGGGCTCTAGAACACATATCTTAGGTTGGGTTTAGGCTCGAGCCTAGTTCGGCCTACTCAGGGCACGAGCGGACTTGGGGTGTGCCGCGAGCTCGTGGGCCAAATTTACACCCCTATATGTGGGTAGTGGTTATGAGATATATGATTAGTGGTTATGATATATGTGATATTGATTATGAAACAAAAGGTGCTGGTTATGAGATGTGGTTATAACATATGTGGGTAAAGGTAATGAGATATATGATTAGTGATTATGAGATATGTGATTTTGGTTATGAGCAGAGTGGTATAGTTATAAGTCAAAGAGTGTTTGGCTATGAGATATGTGATTAGTAGTTATGATATATGTGATGTTGGTTATGAGATATGTGGGTAATGGTTATGAGCAAAGTGGTGTCAAATGGTGTTTGGTTATGCTATATGTGTTAGTAGTTATAAGATATGTGGGTAATAGTTATGAGCAAAGTGGTGTCAAAGGGTGTTTGGTTATGCTATATGTGTTAGTGGTTATAAGATATGTGAGTAATGGTTATGAGCAAAGTGGTGTCAAAGGGTGTTTGGTTATACTATATGTATTAGTGGTTATGAGATATGTGAGTAATGGTTATGAGCAAAGTGGTGTCAAAGGGTGTTTGGTTATGCTATATGTGTTAGTGGTTATGAGCAAAGTGGTATCAAAGGGTATTTGGTTACGCTATATGTGTTAGTGGTTATGAGATATGTGGGTAATGGTTATGAGCAAAGTAGTGTCAAAAGGTATTTAGTTATGCTATATGTGTTAGTGGTTATGAGATATGTGGGTAATGGTTATGAGCAAAGTGGTGTCAAAGGGTGTAGTTATGCTATATGTATTAATGGTTATGAGTTATGAGATATTGGTTATGAGCAAAGTGGTGTCAAAGGGTGTTTGGTTATGCTATATGTGTTAGTGGTTATGAGATATGTGGGTAATGGTTATGAGCAAAGTGGTGTCAAAGGGTGTTTGGTTATCCTATATGTGTTAGTGGTTATGAGATATGTGGGTAATGGTTATGAGCAAAGTGGTGTCAAAGGGTGTAGTTATGCTATATGTATTAATGGTTATGAGTTATGAGATATTGGTTATGTGACTAGTGGTTATGAGATATGTGATGCTGGTTATTAGATATGTGACTAGTAGTTATAAGATATGTGATGTTGGTTATGATCAAAGTGGTGTGGTTATGCACAAAAAGGTGTTAATTATAAGATATGTGATTAGTGGTTATGAGATATGTGATATTGGTTATGACAAAAAGGTGTTGGTTACGAGATATGTGAATAGTGGTTACGAGATATGTGATGTTGGTTATGACTTAAAGGGACTAGTTATGAGATGTGGTTATGATTTATGTGGGTAGTGGTTATGAGATATGTGATCAATGATTATGAGATATGTGATATTTGTTATGATCAAAGTGGTGTTGGTTATGAGATATGTTATTATGATTATGAAATATGTGATATTAGTTATGAACAAAATGGTGTTGGTTATGAGATATGGTTATGAAATATGTGATATTAGTTATGAACAAAATGGTATTGGTTATGAGATGTGGTTATGACTAAGTTATGATCAATTTGATTATAGTTATGAAGAAATATGATTTTAGCTCATAACTTTAAAAAGTGACCTGTTTAGCAGGTCACTTTTAATGATGTGGCTCAATCTTAGCCATTGATTTTTTGTGTACAGTACATTTTTTGAACAAAATGTACCATAACAAAATCAGTGGACTCAAGTGCCGCTGCTCCTACATGATTTATTTATTTATTTTTTAATTCAAGAAGCTCACTGCTAGGTGTTCAAAGTAGGAATGAATTGGTGTTCAAAATTGCAATGGGTGAACTTGTTGAACATTTGAAAAGAAATTCAAGGTGTTCAATTGCCAAAGAGCAGAGCCACTACTGATTCCACTTCAATTGGTCGGAGAAAAAAAAAATTTGAAAAGAAAAATACAAGTAGACATTCTCATTGTTCCGTAAAGTCTTATACTGATTTAAGCATCTCAACCATCAATCAAACATAATTGAATAGGACTCTTACCTGATCGTCCTTGAGGAAGAGAGTGATTTTGGTTCCTCTGCCCAGTTGCTCTCCATTGACGTCCTTAGTAATGGTGAATGAGCCACCAGCCTGTATTCCCAAATGTACTGCTCATCATTGTTGTGCTTAGTTGTGACTATAACCTTATCTGCAACAAGATAAGCTGAGTAGAAACCAACACCGAATTGCCCATCATGCTTACATCAGCTCCTGCTTGCAATGCCTCCATAAATTCCTTAGTCCCAGACCTTGCAATTGTACCCAGATTGTTAACCAAATCTGAAAAACATATACACATATATTAGCAATAACCCCTAAGAAACAAAAAGCAAATTGATTTGTTGCCATACGAATTGGGGACTGAATTGGATTTGATAGAGAGAGAGAGAGTAGTAACCTGCTTTGGTCATTCCGATATCGCTATCGATGATGGAAAGCGTTTTGTTGGTCTTTGAGAGTGTGTGTATGTATGTGTACATGTGAATGCTAGCTGTATCGTAGTGTGATCCTTCTTAGTAATGTAGAATGATATCTCTGTACTTTTGTAGTTTTGATCAAATTGTTTAGTTTGGTCACTTATTGTTCACCGTCGAGGGTTTCTTTCTTTGTTATTTTTCAGAAAGCTTTGGTTTGATTGACTTTTAGTGGTCCATTTGTATCAAAGGATGGATTTGATGTCTGGGTACAAGGTATTTTCTCTCATTAGCTTGCTATTCAGCAGTGTTTACTGTCATCTTTCAATATGGATTTTGTCACAGTTAGTTTTTCAATTGATAGCTTCTCATTATTGTGTATTTGGTTTGTAATATACATGTCTTGGAATCAATTTTCAAATGTGTTGTCGTGGTAAGTGCCATTTAACTAATCTTACGCTTACACGTGATTAATTTACAGAATCATGTACAAGGGGTTGTTGGGCTTGTCTTTGGAAATGAGAATTCTGCCTCAAGTGAAGATAGGTAAATTGTTGATTTATGTTCATAATAACTATTGCTATAGTGGTGGATTTTGTTTTGTTGATGACTCAAAATATTTATGCAATGCACACCACATAATGCACTGGTTGGAATTCAATTAACAGTAAAGCCATGTAGTAAAAGATTTGTTTAATTTCATAAAATTTGTAATGTCACCTGTTGGTGGTATTGCTCCATCCTAACCTGTGGCCTCGTTTGGGAACAGGCTAATTTAGTAACTTTTTGGCTATTTGGCTAAAATATGAGCTAAAAAAACTAGTATGTTTGGGATGACTTTTTAGCTTTTTACGAAAAGATGTGAAAAAAATAGAGAGAAAAGAGAATCTTTGACTTTTTGGTATGGGTTGTTGGCTTTTTTAGTAACTTTTTGGCTTTTTGGCTAAACCAGTCGCTTCCCAAACGAGGTTCTCATCTGTGGTTTAATTATTTTTCATCATCAACTTGATTCGTTTTGGAGTTTTACATATGGTTATCATGTGTTGATCCAACTTCTTGTGAACCATTACTTGGTTTTATTGAAGAAGTTGGACCATTTGTTCATTTACTCATCAGTGTATTGTTATTTCTTTCTATACATAATACATATTTGCCAAATTTGGATGTTGTAACTAATCTGCGTCATGCCCTATTTCAATAGCTATGTTGAACACTTGCTTGACCGTATAAGTAATGGTGTGCTGGCAGAAGACAGGAGGACTGCTATTGCTGAACTTCAATTTGTTGTAGCAGAAAGTCGTGTTGCCCAGCTAGCTTTTGGGGCAATGGGTTTGTACTTCTCTTTTGTTGGATAGTGTGGCATTATTTGGAGCATGCTCATCATGTATAATACAATTCATTAAATTCTGTTGCAGGCTTTCCGGTACTTTTAAGTGTCTTGAAGGAAGAGCATGATGATGTTGAAATGGTTTGAAAGCTTCCATCCATTCTTTATTGATTTTAGTGTCTTTTTTATATTTTGGTTTTGTACTTAATTTGAGAAATAACATTTTCTTTGCCTTGAACAAATGGTGGTTACTAGTGACATTATTAGAGAAACTTGTAAATAAATTTTAAGGGAAATGGACCAATAAAACTAAGTCTTGTGTCCTGAAAAATAACTTGCCAGTTCTTATCAGATAATGTTGCAGATGGAAAATGTTAGTCTCTTCCACATTTCCTCTTATGTGTATGATCTTTTTTTTATAAAAAAGTTCCCCATACTTCCTATCCCCATTTTACTGTACAATAATAAAATTAGGTTTGGATGCTTGAAGGTTCGTGGTGCAGGCAAAAGCTCTGAAGAATGAGGTTCACCAACTTTGATGAACACTGATTTGCTTTCTAGAGAAGCAGAAAGCATTTCTCTTCTTCTAAGTCTGTTGGTGAGAGTTCCCACCTTGAACAATTTATTTATTGAATTTGCTTAGATTATGCATATTTCTGTACAATATATTGACTTGTACCTTGGCAGTCGGAGGAGGATTTCTACATACGCTATTACACACTGCAACTATTGACAGTTCTTCTTACGAATTCTCCAAATAGGTATTCTTTTTGTGGCTGCTTTCTTTATGTTATATTTTATTTTTGGATTTACTAGATTGTGCTGGGGAAAAATATATTGCTGCGTTTCTCCTCAGGTTATAGGAAGCCATTCTGACTATTCCTCGTGGAATAACTCGGCTTATGGACATGCTAATGGATCGTGAGGTGCAAAAATGGTTGACTGCTTGCTTTATTTAATTTTTATGATTTCAATTTAATTTTATTTTTCTAAACGATTGTAATAGCCTGCTTCTTAAGAAATTAGATAGACATGCATGACAAATTGAAACTTTCAGGAGCTTAGCGAATCTCTCTTCTTTTTTTTAGTACATCGGAATGGAAAAGAATCTCCCTTTCAAATTCCCTGATATTGAGTTTCTCTCTTGTTTGTGAAATATGTTTATAATTGGAATTTTTTGTTTGGGGACTTTTCCTAATCTAACTTTCTAGGAAGGAAAAAGCCGAATCTTTTGGCTATTTGTGTTGTTCCTGATATTATTGGATCCTAAAAAATGTGTCTTACAGGTTATACGAAATGAGGCCCTGTTACTTCTCACTTACTTGACCCATGAAGCTGAGGTGAATTTTCACCTCCCATTGTCATTTTTCTTTATTTTCTTTCTTATTCAAAAATAAAATCAACTCATGATTTTGTTTTCCTTACTAATAACTGGTTGAAATATGCTTTGTAATTGTAGGAAATTCAAAAGATTCTAGTCTTTGAAAGTGCTTTTGAGAAGATTTTTAGTATTATTAAAGAGGAAGGGTGTTCGGAAGGTGTTGTTGTTGTTCAGGTGATTTACTGAATTGATTCATTTACATGTGTTATGTTAGTTCTGTCGTCAGTCATAACTTTTTGCTGATAAGCCATTTGTTAATGCATGGCCTTCTATTAGATGCAATATGCAATTTATGCACTATCTTGTGTCATGTACATTTTATTGTGCCATTGTCATTTTATTTTTTAGCAATCTAGGTGCAATTCAAGTTCAATGTGCTTGCTGTTTAAGATTGCTTTGTGTGAACTCAGGTGCCTCTACATGGTGGATTACTTGTTTTACTTACCATAATTTGTTGGGAACCTTGCATATTTGAAAATTTGTATTCAACATTAAATCTGGAAAACATTTATGTAAATGTTCTGGTGTTCTACAACAAATAATTAGATTGTGGATTTCTTTTTCTGATAAACAAATAATTAGATTGTGGATTTCTTTTTCCTCTTTCATTTTATCAGAAGTCCTATAACATTTATTTTAAATTCTCTTATTTACTACATGCTTTGTCTGGATGGCTTGTTTTCTTGTAAATTCTCGTGTGAACCATTAGTCTTTTTCGTGACACCTAAGATGATAAATACTTTAATAGTATATAAAAATATGCTATCAATCAGTGCTTTGATGTCATATGTATTGTACTACTAGTCAAAAGACTTGTTTTGGAAAACACTTCTTTAGCTTTGGCGATAGCCGTGGCCAATTATTAATGACTGTCTTGAATTGTTGAACAATCTCATTCGTAACAATGCGTCTAATCAGGTTTGTAGGCCTTTTGTTATTATTTTTGTTTTGACGCATACACATTCCTTCACTACTACTAACCATGGTCTGGGTGTGGTGTAGGTATTGCCAAGGAAGACTATGGGCTTTGACCCTTTGATATCAATTTTGAAGCTTAGAGGAAGCAGCTACAGTTTCACCCAACAGAGGGTTAGACACTCAGATTTTTAAAACTTTGTTCACTTCTTGTAGTTTAAACTGTAATGTATGTGCGTGGACAGACACACACATTTATGTGTTATCACTGAAACCTTACTGGTCATTTTTTGTTGTCTTTGAACCAATATGATGCCAGTAGACGATAAACCTTCTCAGTGCTTTAGAGACCATCGGTTTGCTAGTAATGAGAGGTCCAGAAATTGACACTGGAAAAGATGCCAATAGGCTAACCAATAAAGCAGTCTTGGTTCAGGTTTGTTTCAAAATAAGTTATCTGCTATAATGAATACCTGAAAAACCTTATAATTTTGTAAGATTTCTCTCACTGGTCTATGTATATTATTGGTTGTAGAAAAAAGTTCTCGACCATTTTTTAATGCTAGGAGTAGAAAGCCAATGGGCTCCTGTTCCTGTGCGGTGTATGGTAAGATAATATTCTCTTTCTTCTTGTGTGTGTGTGGGTGTGTGTGTTTTAAAGAATACCCTTATAATGAGATATCATAAGGAACACCCTCTTGGATGCTAGGTTACTTAAATTACTTGTACGCTTTATGGTGATGCAGATTGTGCAATCTGAGTTGTGTCACTCATTTCAAAGAATGTTAAAAGCTGGTGATTATTACATCTCCATTTCTTGTTCTATAATATTTAATGGAAAGAGAGAATATAATTGATAGACCATTAGTAAATACAAAGTCCCTTCTGAAGATGTGTTTCACCAAATACTCTTTTTCCTGGTTGACGAAAAACAAACATGGACTTGGATATAGCTTGTGCCATTCCAATAGAGTATTGCAAGTGAGTCTATCTCGTTAAATGACAGTGTGTAAAGCTGTAAAGTAAATGGTACATCTATGAAATACCCATCCTGTATGACAACGATTGATGTTCCTAGGAATTTTGCTTTGATAAATAGGTAAAAAAATGACAGTATTCTCTTATGGTGAACTTTTAGGCACTTATTTGCAAGAATAGCCTATTGTGGGTGATGTATCTGCTCTAAAATAGCGATTCCACAGTTAAGAGCATGAATCGAGTTGGAATTGCATTTCCATCAAGATAGAATTGAGGTTCCAATTGTGATGGGCCCATTCTCAAGCATATGAATCCCAAAGATACAAATGAAAATCAATGCAAAATAAATAAATAAATAATACCAAAGCAAAGCCACCAGGGCAACTGAGATAAGACCGTTCTCAAATACCTACCTGGTACTAGTTTCCTATGTCAGTGCTCTTTAGAGTAAGTTGTATAACTAGGAACTTCCCATTTCTTTTAAAGAAAATAAATAAATAAAAGGTTAGAATACTGGCTAAGTATATCAATAAATATATACCCTCATGCACATAGTTGGGCTCAGAATTATTATTATTATTATTTTTTGACTAGAAAATGCCATTTCCTGCTTATTACTAAATGGCTTATTTAAGGCGTATAAGTCTAGCAATAACTAATAAAGTAATTAAGTGTTTTACTAACTTTCATGCATTTTTTCTCAGAATGGAGATCTATTTATTAATGAACTTTATGTTAAAATTATTGCATGAAATAAAACGTATGATCATTAACAACCATTTACTTATATACCAACAAAAAGAAACTTCCTGGTGCATCACCAACTTTAAAAAGGTGCAGAGTCTGTCTAAAGAATTTCCAGGACTTCTAACATGCACAGAAGCTTTTTATTTATATCAGGCACTTAGATGCATTGGTGATCTGATTGCCAGTCGTACTAAGAATCTTGATGCCCTGGCAAGCAAAGTTCTTGGAGAGGAGCCACAAGTAGAGCCTGCATTGAATTCTATCCTTCGAATCATCTTAAGGACTTCCAGCATGCAGGAGTTTGTAGCAGCAGACTATGTTTTTAAGTACTTTTGTGAGGTTTGTGTGGGGCATATTCATTTTTTCTTATTTTTTTTTACTTCATGAACTTCCCTACTGGATTGAATTTCTCGGTCATATATACAATTGCATCTGATCATATATATTCTTTCATTATTTCCTATTTTTGCCTTTTTCCAATTTTTTTAATTATATTTAAATGGTTGATTTATTGTATTTGTGGCAGAAAAACCCTGATGGTCAAGCAATGCTAGCATCTACATTAATCCCTCAACCGCAGCCAATGACTCATGCTCTGCCTGAGGAGGATGTGAACATGTCATTTGGAAGGTCTGTTTGTCCTCCGCTTTGCAGTCAGTTCCTTATTTAATTTTTTTTTTTTTTGAAGTGTAAGGGAATATTGTGTTTCTTGGTTGGAAGATGTGTGCATTTATTCAATTCTTTTTTTTAATTATTTTTTTATTTTTATAACTTTAGTTTGGACTTCCTGCTTTTGATGATTAATTCTTTGAAGAATTTGTTTGTAGCAGCATGCTATTACATGGTCTCACTTTGAGTCAAAATGATGGTGACCTGGAGGTAGCATGTACTTTTCATATCTTACCTTTCTAGATTAAAGACATGAACATAATCACATAACATACATCTTTTCTATTCTTTTTTTTTTTCTTCTTCAAGATGAGGATACCATTTTGCACAACTAGATAGTGTTCTGCGTTGTGTCTTCTGACATTCTGTGCTCAGGTTTTTTTATGAGTTGGGTACGAGTAAGTTTGGAGTATTTAATCCTCATCGAGTATTCTTGTGCATTTGGAACGATATAAGTAGGAAATTATTGTTGAACCCTCAATTCTCAAGATGTGCTTCCTTTGCTGCAGAGCACCTTTCCCTTTTAGGGGGTAGGAGGAATTGGCCTCTTTTCTTGTTGATATTGTTTGCTTTGGTTTTAGCCTTCGATCTTTGTTGTATGTCCCAGGTGTCCAAGGGCTTTTCCTGTTCATCTTTTCTCAATGAATTATTTTTTCATAATAAACTCTTTTTGAAGCCTTTTGTTTTAAACTAGGATAAGTATCTTGCAAAATTCTCTCTAAATGTTGTCATCCTTAGCAGTGGCAGAGCCAAAAAAATAATTCAGAAGGGACACTTGGTAATTAAAATTTTGAAATTTTTTTTCTCATAATCAATAACAATAGATTATAATTTTTAAATTAGTATTAAGCACAAAATCTTAAATATTTAATATAAAAGCTTTTAAATTTTTGTTTTTACAATTGACCTTGTGAAAAATCAAAATTGGAAATATATAGTGTTACTTATAACTAGTGTATTATAAGCAATGCAAAAGAGTCTTGTATGTCTAATGATAGATTATATAATAATATATAAATAATAATGATACTACATCATCATCAATATATGGTATCACTATCCAATAGTAAAATAATGCATAGAAGGTCAATCTTACTTGTCAAATATAATTAACAATTCAATAATTTCTCATTTTCGTAGTGGGGTTAAATATGTTTACATGTAAGTGACGATTTGATATCACCGTTGCACTGAATTTTTTTTTATAAGTTTTTCATACATAATAATGTGCCTTGTTGTATTTTCTTCATTTTTAATCAAAACAACCATCATTATTTTCGTAATTTGAAAAAAGTCATTAAGAAATCATTCTAAATGTTATTTCTATATAATTTTTTTTATCTGTTAATTATTTTCCTTATATGCAAAAAAAAAAAATGAAAAAAGAATTGCAAAAAATGAGGGGGGCACGTGCCCCCCCCTCCGCGGGACTTTCATGCCTCCGCCACTGATCCTTAGGCCTTTTTTTCCCCTTCTTTTACTCAAGTTTTTGGGTCATGACACCATATGCCTTTTGGCTCATAAGTATTTATCTTGACCGTACAGAACAAGTTTTTTTTTTTTTTGTGTGTTATTTTTTTTTTCTTGGTGCTTTTTCTGTGAGATTCATCCAGAGAATGTTCTGAAGTGCAGACTTGTTCTAGAGCTGCTAGTGTTCTTTCTCATGTGCTAAAGGACAATATGCAGTGCAAGGAGAGGGTATGCAATCTCACCTTGTTTTTTCTTCTAGTATTATTAGGGTCAGAAAATGTATGGAGAACAACTGCTTCAGAATATTAGTTATCTTTACATTTTAGGGTCAGATAATGTACTAAACCTGTTAACATTTCCCCCTCCCCCCATTTTAATGTAAAATTTACTGCAGGTTTTACGAATTGAATTGGAAGAACCTACACTATCTTTAGGAGCCCCAGAGCCATTATTGCACCGTGTAGTGAAATACTTGGCTCTTGCTACTTGCATGAAAAGTAAAGCAGGAAAACCGAATGCATCAGGGAATACATATGTACAAGCAATTATTTTGAAACTGCAGTCATTTGGCTTTCAGATTGCCCGAGTGTGGTGCAGTGCTTCCTAGATTCACGTCCTCATCTTACATATCTGCTACAGTTGGTATCAAATTCAACCACAACAGTGTGTATAAGGGGGTTAGCAGCGGTTATATTAGGAGAATGTGTTATTTATAATAAATCCAGTGACAGTGGAAAGGATGCTTTTACCGTAGTTGATGCCATAAGTCAGAAAGTGGGGCTCACATCATACTTTTTGAAGTTTGAGGAGATGCAAAAAAGCATAATTTTTTCTTTTGCAAAACCGGCTGAGCCCCGAAAACCATTGACAAGATCCACCGCTGCTAGTATGGCTAAGATTAAAGATGTCGAAGAGAATGAGGTGAGTGATCTGAAGAATGAGGATCATCTGAAGCTTGCTTCGATGTTTGATGCTCAGTTTGTTGACTTCATCCAGAATTTGGAGGCAGATATTAGAGAGAGCATTGTAGATGTCTATAGTCATCCAAAGAGCAAGGTGGCGGTAGTGTTAGCAGAATTGCAACAGAAGGGTGGGGAAAGTGATGGAGACTATGTTAAACAGCTGAAATCATTTGCAGAGAAGTAGTGCTCTGAGATAACAGTATGGTTGTATGAAATTATTTGCATATATATTACTTATATTTTGGCTTGTTTATGTTTTTCAAAGGATGCTCTTAGTCGCAATGCGACCTTGGCTGAAGACCTGGCCAAGATTGGTAGGGGTGGTTCATCCCAGCCTGAGCATAGATCTAGTGGGGGCTCAGAAAGAGTCTTGTTGGAGACACTCCATAGAGATCTTCAAGAGGCATCACAATGGCTAGACACGTTGAAAACAGAGAGAACCAAGATTGAATCCGAGGCTTCAATGTACTGTAATTTGGCTGGTAAGATGGAATCCAACTGAAAAGCTTGTCCGATGCTTATAACAGTCTTGAACAGGCAAATTTCCATCTAGAAAAGGAAATTAAAGCTTTGAACTGTGGAGGGGCCACACCTATTCCAGATGTGGAGGTTGTAAAGGCAGAAGCAAGGGAAGAAGCCCAAAAGGACAGTGAGGCAAAATTGAATGATTTGCTTGTATGCCTCCGGCAAGAGCAGAGCAAGGTAGAGAAGCTGAGTGTGAGATTGTTAGAGTTGGGTGAAGACGTAGACAAATTACTTGAAGGAATTGGTGATGATATTGGGCTTCTGGAAGATGCTGAAGTCGAGGAAGACGGATAGTCCTCATGGGTTGATTGTGTCGATCTTTTGTACATCTTAGTGAGTTGTACAGTACTTATAGTCTCTAATTGTTTTTTATGATGTTGACATAGTTGAATCTAAATTAGTTATTCTTTGGGATTGTCTTTTGTTGGTGGAAACACGATGTGTATTTTATTGTTGAAGCCTTCCCAAGAAGAGGTATATTGACAGTAACTTCCACTATTAATCATTTTTTCTGACTGTATTAGCATGTTAACTCCATTTCAATCTCATAAACTATAAGAGATTTTTTTTCACATCTCATGCAATATCAATGCAGTGGTTTGAGTTGACTTTTTGTTGTATATATTTCACTAATTTGCAACATTCACACTATATTTAGTGCTCTAGATTACATCACTCCTATAAATATATATACGAGATGACAATCCGTTTTTTAGATGTTGATAAACAGATTTCTCTTTCTTTCCTTTGCCTTTGCCTTTGCCTTTTACATCAATAAAATTCTCTTTTCGCTGATTAAAACCCCCTCTTACTATAAATTGGATCTCACCACTTTCAACCTTAATTGTGCAAGTAGTATATACTATATGCATTTATACTTATTTAAGTGGATCTCATTTTTTCATAACACACACTTTAACCTCAATGTTAGAGTGCCTATACATTTTCTCCATGAACAAATCCTTTACACAAAAATTGGACTCCAATTTTAGTGTCGTTGTTGTCAAATGCTATGGTTTATGCTCACTGTGTCAATGAGTTAGCAGCTGAGAAATGAGAGAAACGAGGGGAAGAATAGATTGTGGTTGGGAGGGAGCGAGCATTTTTTTATTTTATTTTATTTTATATTTTTTTTTCCGCATTTATACACATTGGATATCACACTTATTTAACACACACCAACATTTCTATTAAAGCAGCTCATTCACTAAATTAATAAACACTTAATACACAAAATTAAGTCCTGTTATTTTTTTTTGTCATTAATACACAAATTTAAGGTTTCCTTTTAAGAATGCTCTTTCAAGGGCTCCTATACAAATTTGGATAGCATACTAGAGAAGAACTAGCTGGTGAGGGTGAGTATTGATTATGTGTGAAATAGAAATGACCCATTTCTAAATATGAAACCAACTAATGGAAATCTGGGGCCATTAATTTTTATTTTTATTTTTATTTTTTTATGGTACTTTTCTAGGCTGGGTAATGAAGCCTAATTAGATTTCACTGACAACCCAAGTTCCAACACCCACATAATAAAAATAAAAATAAAAATAAAAATAAAAATTGCAAGAGGGAGAATTAGCATATGTTATTTTAATAATGTTGATCAAATAAAACTAATGCAGCTGGAGTGTAGATATAAAAATAATTAAGGATAAAATATATATTTAAATGTAAAATGTGTGACAATATCATTTTTTTCACAAATTATGTTGAAAAATAAAAAAGAATTAGCGATTGACAACAATATAACCAGCTTTTTGACTCTTTCGTTGTAAAGATATTATTCTACCTTTCATTATCTTTGAAATTTTGTGAAAGGCTCATTTGGTACTGAGAGGGAGGTTTACGACCTTTTTGTCGAGCCGGGTTAGTTGAGCCAGAATCGAAAGTCCTCGCTCGATCGGACATCGAATGCGTGTTTGACCGAGGTAGTAGGCTGGTTGGAGTAGAACGGATGTGGATTACCGGTCCAAGGGAGTTATGCACTATTCAGAGTTGAGACAGAATAGTCTTTTCGGCCTGGTGAATCGAGCTTCTACTCGGTTGTAGTCAAGAAGCTTGGTTGAGCCATGGTACGGAGTTGTTACAGAAACCAGATGAGTAGCTCGGTTGTTGAGTGATAGCATGGCTCTGCATTGAGTGTATCCCGGTCAAGAGTGCTATGCGGCACCATAGGACTGAAGGAGTAGGATTGCACTGTCCGTGCATGTTGGAGCCGTTTGGCGGTTTTGTTGGGTAGTGTTTAGCTGTATTTGCGCTGACACATGGGGAAATGGGAGAGAAGAACAGGTCCACGCGTCCAAAGGTGAATGGACGCAGAGGGGTGCACAGAAGGTATATAAACGGTGCTGTGCCCCTATACTCAGGTCTGGAACATCTTATGATCACAACTCACCTACCATTTTGCCTCCTCTCTTCTCTCTCTTTGCCTATGTGCTAACTTGATCGTCGGAGGGTTTTCTGGCAGTGCACCGCCGAGTAACTCACCGTCATTGTGTTCTCAAGTCGATCGGATCGAAGGGTAGCTTGGACCCAAGAGGTACAGACAGTGACGGATAAAAATCGACCCGTACAATTGGCGCCGTCTGTGCGAATAGTTTGATAGACAACCTTGTTCTCCAAGCTCGTCCGATCATCCTTCATGGCGAACAATGACGACATTTCGCTGTCCGCCATCGATGGCATCACTCCGGAGTCCGTTCGGAGAAGGGATGGTCTTCCCGCTATCCCAACCATGGCTGGTCTGGAGACCTCTCCTAGAGAGCACCCCAGAGATGCGCGAGACAAAAGCGCACGGAGCACTGACCACTCATGAAGCCCTGACGGGCACCGACGGCAAAGAGAGTCATACGCTCAGCGCCTAGAGCATAAGCTGAGGGATCAAGACACCCTCATTCGAAGGATGGCGGCAGAGATGGAGACACTAAAGCGACAAGTCAAAGGGAAGGGTGTTACTGGAGTGGGTAACCACAGTAAGTGCGCCCAACCCCACCGCTCAGGCAGCCAGAACTAGCGGCATACGCCCTTTCTCTCCGTCACTAGAAGTTATGGGGTTGGAGACTCTGACCCGCCAGTAGAGAAGTCTTGCACGCAAGACAGCAGTTACTGTCCCTCACGTTCGCCGACAACGTCGAGATATTCCTACTTTGCTTGTTCGGAGGACTTGAGGGACGCCTTGGAAGAACGAGCGTGCCGACGGGAGGTGCAAAGGGTGCCAGCGCTGCAGCGGTTATCCCACGGAGGTTGCGCCAGTGAAAAAGTCGTAATGCTGTCACCCCGTCCAGTTATACATGTCTCTTTGGACAAAGATTTGGCGAAGCTGAGCGCCACTCCCTTCTTCTTTGAGATAGAGACCACACCACTCCCTGTGGCCTTTCACTAGCCCAAGTTTACACTCTATGACGGAAAAATCGATCCGTACATACACGTAAGCCACTTCCAGCAGGTTATAACTGGATATAGGCGTAACGATGCTCTCATGTGTCTTATTTCCCCGTCAAGTTTGGGCAAGTTGGGCTTGAAGTGGTTTGAGAAGCTACTGGAGGAAAGCATCAAAAGGTGGCAACAGTTGGCGGAAGCATTCGTTACCTGATTCAAAACCAACACCAAAACGCCAAAGGAGATTGACCACCTTCTGAGTGTCAAGATGGAGCTAGGCGACTCCCTCAAAGCATACAACGCCAAATATTGAGAAACTTTCAACGAGATCCTTGATTGCCCAACCAACCTGGCAATCACCCAATATAAGCGCAGTCTCCCGGTCGGACATAGACTGAGGGACTCGCTCACCATGAACTAACCAACTTCCATAAAGCTGTTGATGTAGCGCATCAATGAGTACATCCGAGTAGAGGATGATGTAATCGCGGCCACTGCGAAGACGAATCCAGTGGCGACAGACAAAAGGGTGGCTGGAAAAGTCCACACGGTCGGACTAGAGACAAACTGTCCAACTGACTGCGCAAGAGACTCAGATCGTGGCCCGGATCGTAGAAATCGGGGTAAAGGTCGCCGCAACGATCGAGCTGATTACTCCCGTGATGCCGCGACAGATGCAAATAAAAGTTGAACACTCGGACCGGCATCACCATGGTTTTTAAGATCCCACTTTACCACATACTTAGCGAAATTCACGATGAGGTATACGTCGGGTTTTCGACCAAGTTGGGTGATACGCAGAAGGGCTTCAATCTGCAGTATCGCTACACCTTTCATAGTGAGCGAGGGCACCGTACGAAGGACTGTTTGCCTCTTAAACAACACTTGGAAGAGTTGGTTGCCGCTGGTCATTTGGACCGTTATATTGACGGGGGCATCAAGGCCACGCACCATGCTCCGGCTGAGCCAAGCGATTTGGCCGCCCTAGAATCACCTCCCTAAGGAGTGGTCAATGTGATCCATGGTATCGTTAAGCCGACGCGATTTTGCGAGCTCCGAGGGATGATCAAAAAAGCGAAATATATGAGGGAAGTCCTGTCAGTCTAGCCCACGATCAAAAGAGGCAAGACCGATGAGAAAATGTGCTCAGCTTCTCAAGCAGGGATCTTGAGCGCATTCAAATGCCCCACAATGACGCTCTGGTGGTCACCCTTCGCGTCAAGGACTTTGATGTTAAGCGCATTTTGATCGACCAAGGTAGCTCGATTGAGATCAAGTACTACGACGCCTTCAAGTAGCTCAAACTCAGAGATACAGATTTGGCTCCGGTAACTTTGCCACTGGTTGGTTTTAACTCACAACCGGAGTGGCCAATGGGAAAGATAATCCTACCGGTCAAAGCCAGATCCGTGGTCAAGCAGGTGGAGTTCTGGGTGTTGAAGGTGCCCTCCACATACAATCTGATCCTAGACAGGGGATGGCTTTACGCCATGCAGGCGGTGGCATCGACCTACCACTAAGTTATAAGGTTTCTCTCTGCTACGGGGATGGTTGAAGAGATTTGGGGCGATCAGGTTATGACTAAGTAGTGTTTCGTGGTCGTGAATGGAAGCTGAGCAGCCAAAGGCTTCGTGCAAATGATCGAAGGCCCGGAAGATCAAAGCGTCTTGGATGATAGGGGCACTAGGGCCGAAGAAAAGGCCATTGAAGATTTGGTGGAGGTGCAGATCAGCGAAGACAATCCAGACAAGTCATTCCTGTTGGGATCCAGCCTGACCGCCCAAGAACGAATGGAGATGGTGGAGTTCTTGGTGGCAAATATCGAAGTGTTTGCATGGACGCCTTACGACATGCCTAGCATCGATTCTAACTTTATTTGGCACCAACTCAATGTTTTTTCGGATGCCCGGCCAGTCATTCAAAGATCGCGGAGATCGGCGCTTCATCACGCCGAGGTAGTGGCTGAGGAGGTCAAAAACTTGCTTGAAGCAAAGGTAATACAGGAAGTGCACTACCCTCGGTGGGTTTCCAACACAGTTGTGGTACCGAAGAAGAATGGGAAATGGTGAGTCTACGTCGACTATAAAACGGTCAACCGAGCTTGCCCCAAGGACAGTTTTCCCTTGCCCAGAATTGACCAACTGGTGGACTTGACGGCCAGACATAATCGACGTAGTTTCTTGGATGCATACTGCGATTATCACCAGATCGCCATATATGAGCCCGACTGGGAGATTACCTCTTTCACAATGCTGAGTGGACTATTCTGTTACAAAGTCATGCCTTTTGGCTTGAAAAACGACGGGGCAACCTTTTAGAGAATGGTGACCAAGATGTTCGCCCCCATTGCTCAGCCGCATGATGGAGGCTTACATCGACGACATGGTGGTCAAAAGCAAATGTGAGGCCAACCACTTGGCCGACCTGGTAGAGATGTTTGCCATTCTTAAACAACATAAGTTGCGTTTGAATGCGTCTAAATGTGCCTTCGGCGTGGAGTCAGGAGAATTCCTAGGCTTTCTGGTCACCAACCACGGCATCGAGGCGGACCCCACCAAAATCAAAGCCATAAAGGAATTGAAGCAGCCCAACTCGGCAAAGGACGTGCAACATCTTGCCGGTATGGCAACCGCGCTTAACCGATTTATAAGCCGGTCATTAGATCGTTGCCGCCCTTTCTTCCAAGCCTTGAAGTCCAAGTTTTCCTGGGACGAAGACTGTGACAGAGCCTTGGCCGAGCTAAAGGCATATCTATCTTCCGCTCCACTCTTGGTCACGCCGAGGCATGGCGAGGACCTTTATCTTTATCTAGCTGTTTCTCAACATGCGGTGAGCGTGGTACTCGTTCGGGTGGAAGGCATCCAACATTTACCAATCTTCTACGTGAGCAAAACCTTGCTACCAGCAGAGTCGAGATACTTGCCACTTGAAAAACTTGCTTTGGCACTAATAATGGCCTCCAGGAAATTGGCACACTACTTTCATGCTCACACAATCGTGGCGTTGACCGAATTCCCTTTGAAAGCCTTATTTGAGCGGGCGAATTTCTCCAGTTGAATTCTGAAGTGGGCAGTCGAATTGGGGCAATTCGATCTCAAGTTCCAACCGTAAACCGCCATCAAAGCCCAAGCATTGGCCGACTTTGTTGCCGAATTCTCACCTAGAATTCACCTGGTATGCCCGATGGATCTTACCGAGGCAATAGGGCTGAAGGGGGTAAGCACTACGGAAATTGCACAACCGACTAATGATGGCGACGCGGAAGTTGCGCACCTGTCACTTGAAGGTTTACTTCAGCCTAGCAATGCAACGTTGGATTTTGGAATAACAGGTCAACCTGTTAGATCCAGCGCCGTATCGCCGAGGGGGGATGAAGGTACGTTTGTTGCAATCGTCAACGACGAGCTTATAGTAAAAATAGCCAAGCAACCGAGCAACCATGATCAGCTCAACCTTCAAGCATCCCAAGATCCCTCAGAATGCTGGAAACTTTTTAGTGGCAAAATGTGAAAACTTTTTGTGGATGACGCCTTAAACCAGCATGGAGCCGGGCTAGGCGTAGTTTTGATCTCGCCAGATGGACTAACCATCGAACATTCTATCACGCTCGGGTTCCCAGAATCAAACAACGAGGCCAAGTACGAAGCACTGGTAGCCGGACTGAAAACCGCGCTCCACTTGCGAGCATCTGAGATAATGGTCTGCGGCGACTCCCAACTCGTTTTAAACCAAGTGTCTAGAGAATATGAAGCTAAAGACAACAAAATGGCGAAATACCAAACTCTAGTGAGAGAGCAGATCAAGAAGTTCCAAGCCATAAGAGTCCAACAAATCAGCCGAGAAGATAACGGCCGGGTAGATGAGTTGGCCGGTTTTGTTTCCTTGGTCGACAAATCTTTCCCTAACCCTCTCTTGATTGAATTTCTCCTAAGACCTAGTATTGAAGACTCAGAGCAGACAGAAGTTCTCTGCACCGAGCAAGGTCCTTCCTGAATGGACCCTATCATCCTCTTCCTTAAAGAAAGGATCCTGTCGACCGATAGGAAAGCGGCACACAAAATTCGGGTGAAGTCTGAACGGTTTTGGCTCTCACCATCCGGCGCTTTGTATAAGAAGTCGTTCACCGATCCATACCTTAAGCGCGTTCACCCAAGTAGAGTCGATGCTTTCCTTTACGAGATACACAAGGGTATGTGTGGGAGCCACGTCGATGGAAGATCTTTAGCCTACCGCGCTATTTCGTAATGATACTGGTGGTTGTGCATGCAAGCAGATGCACAGAAATATGTGAGAAAGTGTGAGAAGTGCCCGAAATTCGCCCACCAAATCCATCAGCCGGCCAGAGAACTCCTTTCCTCTCATAAGTCCCTGGCCTTTTACAATGTGGGGGCTTGACATAGTTGGACCACTCCTAACAGCGCCGGGCAACCGCAAGTTTTTCATTACGGCGACAGACTACTTCACCAAATGGGTTGAAGCCGAGCCCTTGGTGACAATCAAAGAAAAGGATGTCAAAAAGTTTGTTTGGCAGAACATGATAACGCGGTTTGGCATCCTTAAGGCTTTGATCTCTGATAATGGCACCCAATTTGACGGACGGTTGTTCAGAGGATTTTGTGAGGAACTGAAGATAGAATTCTATAATTCCACTTCGGCCTACCCTCAGTCCAACGGCCAAGCTGAAGCCTCGAACAAGACCATTCTAGATAGATTGAAGAAAAAGCTAGAGAAAGCCAAAGGCAACTAGGCCGAGGAACTTCCTAGTGTCCTCTGGGCTTACCAGACAACTCCGAGACGCTCGACCGGGGAGACTCCTTTTGCCTTGGCATATGGCATGAAGGCAGTCATTCCATTGGAGATCGGCATACCCACCATTTGCAGCGAAAATTTTAATCCTGACTTGAACGCTGACGCCATTGTCCTAGAATTGGACCTAGCTAACGAACGCCGAGAAAAGGCATTAATCCACGTGGCCGCATATCAACAAGAATTGTCCAGAAAGTACAACAAAACAATGCATCCCAGACCGTTTAAAGTCGGGGACTGGGTTTTAAGGAAGGTGATGGGCAACACTCTGGTGCCGGGCGAAGGAAAGCTAAGGGCAAATTGGGAAGGGCCTTACAAGATAATCGGTCTGGCGGGCAAGAGGGTATACCACCTAAAGGACTTAGATGGCAAAGTTGTACCCCGGCCATAGAATGCGGCCAATATCAAGCTATACTATTTTTAGTCTCTATCTTTTGAATGCAATTTTTTGTAAAGGGATAAGTCTTCCGCTCCATTTACCAATGTAACCCTCTCAGTCATTATGTGAATTCATGAATGCAATATGTAATAGAAATAAATTATTTTATATAGGAAGTTTGTTGTGATTGAAGAACTGTAGTGCACGAGGGGCATCCACCCCTAAAGCCGAGATGTTTTACCCCGGCTAAAAGAGCTGATGATTTGTTCAACTCTAGGATTTTAGCCGAGATGCTTTACTCCAGCCAGTAAAGTTGATGAATTGTTCAACTTTGAGATTTTAGTCGAGATGCTTTACCCCGGCTAGTAGAGTTGATAAATTGTTTAACTTTGAGATTTTAGCCGAGATGTTTTACCTCGGCTAAAAGAGTTGATGATTTATTCGACTCTAGGATTCTAGCCGAGATGCTTTACCCCGGCTAGTAGAGTTGATGAATTGTTCAACTCTGAGATTTTAGCTAAGATGCTTTACCCCGACTAGTAGAGTTGATAAATTGTTCAACTCTGAGATTTTAGCCGAGATGTTTTACCCCAGCTAAAAGAGTTGATGATTTGTTCAACTCTAGGATTCTAGCCGAGATGCTTTACCCCGACTAATAGAGTTGATGAATTGTTTAACTCTGTGATTTTAGCCGAGATGTTTTACCCCGACTAAAAGAGTTGATGATTTGTTCGACTCTAGGATTCTAGCAGAGATGCTTTACCCCGGCTAAAAGAGTTGACGAATTGTTTAACTCTGAACTTTTAGCCGAGATGATTTTGCTCGAGCAGTGGAGTTGATAAATAGTTGTACTCTAAGCTTTTTGCCGAGATGGTTTTTGCTCGGCCAATGGAGTTGACGATTCGTTCAAATTCCATGATTCCAGCCGAGATGATTTTGCTCGGCTATTAGGGTGGATGATTGGTTCAACTCTGAGTCTTTAGCCGAAATGCTTTTTGCTCGGCCAAAGGAGTTAACAAATTATTTAACTCTTGGATCTTAGCCAAGACGATTTTGCTCGGTTACAAGTCATTTAAGAGTGGATGTTTTGTTCCAGTCTTTTAAGACCGAAATAATTTTCCCGGTTTAATCAATCGGTAACTTGTTAGGCATGTATAGCGAAATAACTTGTCAGGCACAATTTTGCAGTTGCAAAATTAAACACAACATACATGACAAGAATGCAAGCGAAATGCGAATAACTTTTCATTGATTGAGAATTTAAGTACAAAATGAGGGGCTGGTAGCCCGGTTACGTGAGCCAAAACAAAAATTTGAAGAATCCATGACTACGCTAGGGGGGAGAGATCGGCAAATTTATCCCTGGCTCCCTCTGTCGTAACCTTTAGGTCGACCACGGCCGCTGGTGTTTTGTCGCCGACCTCTTTCTGGCCGGCCTCCCCCGCGATCTCCTCCTCAACTTTTTCTTCGGCCTCCGCTTGTAGTGAGTTGAAGACATCATTGGCGTAAGGCACCAAATAGACCGGCAGGAATGCGAGAAAATGAGAGGTGAACACCTCGGTTTCTGCTCCTTGGCCTAGTTTCTCACAAGCAGCCTTCCAACCGGCTTGAAAGAAAATGTCCTTGGTGGCTCCAACTTGTCTGGTGTAGTTGTCTTCGACCTCCTTGAAGCCGAGGTTGTTGGCATCGTCTATGGCTTTCTGCCTTGCTTTTTTCTCCTCTTCTAGCTCGACTCTCGATTTGTCCCTCTCTTGCTCGGCCCTACCTAGTTGGCCGAGCAGTCGGGCATTGTCTGCATTCGCGATCTCAAGTGAGGCCTTAGCTCGGTCGAGCTCGGCCAAGACATTTTTGCGGGCGTTATTGAGCTCGGTTACTTTGTGGCGCAAATTGACGATGCGGTCCATAACGAGATGCTATTTTTGGATGGCCTACAAGTAGCAAAATGTAGGTTAGACTGAGTAGAGAAATTAACCGTGCAAAAACTTGATCAAGTTCTGAGTCATACCCTTGTCATGGATTTGATCGCCGATTTCACGAGCCGGGTGTCAGGAACGTGATCGTTCCCGGTCACGTCGCTCGGTAGCAGTAATGCTTTTGATAAATCAAAGGCCAGGAGGTGCTCCTTATCCCCTCTAACCGAGGCATTGACCGGGATCTCTTTTTCCCGGTGTTTGAACTCCGACCTCTATGGAGGGATAGCCTCAGCGTCCTGTACTGGCTACTTAGTGCTCAGCTCGGCCACAAGGTCAGGGGAGGGTTCAGCCGATCGGGCTCGCTTACTTGCCCGGCGATGTTCAGCAGGTGGTGTGGCCGTGGAAGCCAGGGCAATCACGGTCTCTGAACTCTGCCTAACGGTGGAAGCTGGAGGAGGGACGCTCGACAGCTCAGTTGAAGTGGCCGTGATGAGGTTCTTAATTTGACTCCTCTTCGCCATCTCCTGTTCCTCGATCAAGCGGACGAGCGGAACGTCTGCTAGTGTTGGGTCTGGAGGCGGAGAAGGCGCTGGGAGAAAATCTGTGACCTTGCTCCGGTGTGGAGCTGAATAGCGGTAGCTCGGTATGTAGTCGAGAAGCTCGTGGCAATCTCGGTGCTGGTATCTCAGCGCGGCCCTGATCGCCTCTTCGTTCGATACTAGTAGTTGGCTTATAGCTCCTCAATAGCTGCAAAAGGGAAACAATTAGCTCGGCATAATTGATATCGAAATAATACATCGGTCAAAAGGATGGGCTTACAAGAAAAACCGAAGTTCTTGCTGATGTACCAGCCGGGCACGTCAGTTGTTTCATAATTGCCGGACACCCAGAAAAAATCATCGTCGTGCATGTCCTTATTCGGCGTGCCGGTCATTAAATGTTCCCTGCCCAACTTGATTTTCAAATAGTAGTTGAAACCATCTTTGGTTCTACTGAACGTATATTGACACAGGATCTCAGCGAGGCCCAGATTTAAACCAAGCCGGTGGTTTAGCTCGGCCACTCCGTTTATGATCCTGAAGGTGTTGGTGGATACTTGTGTCGGAGCGAGCCCAATGCGTCCTAGGAACTCGCAAATCAAGAGTTGCATGGGAACCTTAATTCACCTTCTACTATGATTAGCACGGTGAAGGGGCAGGAGTCCAACCTACCCCATGGATTTATGTTCTCTTCACCGAGCTCCAGTTGTACGTCGGCCGGGATGTCGTACTCTTCTCAGAACGCGGCCAGCACACCCGGTGTGTCAACAAGGAAGCGGTAGCGCCCCATAGAAGGCTGACTTGTTCAACACGGCAATGTTAAATTGGTAATGTATTGCACGATGGCTGCTCGGTCTTCGAGAGCCCTTGTGTTGGTGTCTGGTCCCCTAGGACTCTGCAGTAAAAGCCAAGTATAAGTGATAGCGTAGTTATGCAAACGAGCTCGACTTCAGCCCGGTCACTTGAGGCGCAGTGGCACCCCGGCCTTGATAGGAGAACTCAGCAGCTCGGTTGCTCGAGCGGACCAGATGTTAGCCCCGTCGAGCGTCCCAGCTCATTTATTAGCTCGGTCCTCATCTAAGTCGTATAAACATGGGTCTTGCTCGGTTCACTTATGGTTTGGATCAAACGAAGGTGTGAAGCCCGGTCATTCCTAGATTCAGGCGTGTTCATCACAAAAGATGATGAACAGTGGCAAAGATGGTCTTTACGATCACATTGGAGAGGAACCCTAACCTAACTTCATTCGAAGCCCTAAGACCTATAGTTTTTGTACGCTAAACTCATCTATGGGAGTTGAATTTAAGAGCATGGCGAGCCTAAGAACAGAAAGAACGATAGAGGTGATTCGAAGGACTTATAGGTTTAGAGGCGAGAATTGGATTTCCAGGTATGGAGGTGCTTTCGTGCGGCGACGGCAAGGCCAAATCCGTTGCTGCGATGTAGGTGAGAATTGTGTCGAGTAGGGGTGGCTGTGTTGTGGCTCTGGATCGCAGGGTTGTCTGAGAAAGAAGATGAACAATAGAGGGAGGGATATAAAGGGACGCACAATGAGTATATAAGGGAAGGAGATGCGCCAAAATTTGAACTTGGAGAGACAGCGTGAGGCGGCTAGGTTGGCTGTACGAGGCTAATAAACGGGCGACATGTGTCTGTAATAAGAGCGGTGTCAGTCCTGAAAGGACAGGTTGAAAAGTCGAAGCGTTGACCAAGCAAGTCACGAGACTGAGTGTGAGATTTAGCGTGGTGAATGGCTTGAGGTGAAGGGCTGAGCAGATGAGTGACCCCAGCAGAAGAATGTAATTCCGGTCACGCTAGCGCGGACGAAATTAAGGGGCAATTGAGAGGGAAGGTTTACGACCTTTTTGTCGAGCCGGGCTAGTTGAGCCAGAATCGAAAGTCCTCGCTCGATCGGACATTGAATGCACGTTTGACCGAGGTAGTCGGTTAGTTGGAGTAGAACGGAGTTGTTACAGAAACCAGATGAGTAGCTCGGTTGTTGAGTGATAGCATGGCTCTGCATTGAGTGTATCCCGATTAAGAGTGCTATGCGGCGCCATGGGACTAAAGGAGCAGGATTGCACTGTCCTTGCATGTTAGAGCCATTTGGCTGTTTTGTTAGGTAGTGTTTAGCTGTATTTGCACTGACACGTGGGGAAATGGGAGAGAAGAACAGGTCCACGCGTCCAAAGGTGAATGGATACAGAGGCGCGCGCAGAAGGTATATAAACGGTGCTGCACCCCCATACTCATGTCTGGAACATCTTATGATAACAACTTATCTACCACTTTGCCTCATCTCTTCTCTCTCTTTCCCTGTGTGCTAACTTGATCGTCGAAGGTTTTCCTGCAGTGCACCGCCGAATAGCTCACCGTCATTGTGTTCTCATGTCGATCGGATAAAAGGGTAGCTTGGACCCAATGGGTACGGACAGCGACGGATAAAAACCAACCCATACAGGTACCTAATAAATTTACTTTTTTACTCTATTTGGGTCTGTACAAAGTCCCAAAAATCAATTATTTTATTTATTTTTATTTTCTCAAGCAAACACATCTAGTTTTTTAAACTTTTTTTTTAATTGAATTAATATAATCTGTACCAACTTTTAAATACATATAGTCCAGCATGAAAGACCTGTAATCTTTCTTTTACTGGGTAAAAAATAAAATTAAAAAAACCAAACTAATGATCAATAATAGCTATCTTAATCATTATGCATATAAGCGGAATCTATGTCAAATGAAAACGCACAAAAGTAATACTATAACAAAACAGGATATGGGGACGCTGCTGCGCGTGTCTGCTATGCGGCAATTTGAGCCCATTTCGGAGCCTATTTTGATAATCCGAACCGTTCACATTTTAGAATACGTCAAGTAGAATATGCCTGCAAAAAATCAAGTTAATCGGATATCATTTACGCATTCATCCACTCACATTTGTTCTACAAATAAATACAAATGTATTTTAACTTAATTAAAATGAATACAAATGTGAGTGGATAAATAGGTAAACGATATTCGATTAACTTGATTTTTTGCAGGCATGTTTACTGACGTATTCTAAAATGTGAACGGTTCGGATTATCCAAATGGATCTCGAAATGGGCCCAAATCGCCGCACAAACAGATGTTGCTGCGCGGGTTGTGCAGCGCGGTCCCCACTTCCAACAAAACAAGCATGTATAGGTCACAAAGTAAATCCCATTTGAAAAGGCCTTCTTTGGCAACAACTAATAAACTAAAAACTTATATGTTCCATCTACCAAATGAGGATTAAGACCTGCAATAATACATCTTCAATATTTTGAATGGGTAAAAATATACTTTTCAACCTTTAATTTTCACCTAAATTTCGTTTTGATTTCTCACATTTTAATTACAATAATTAAGTCTCTAAGTGCTCGTTTGGTTACCATGTTTGGCTAAAAAATCACAGAAGGACAAAAAAAAAGTCAAAAAATTACAGAAGGACAAAAATCACAAAAGGACCAAAAAAAATTTGCCATTTCAAAGCTAAAAAGCCAAAAAATTCAAACAAGAAAACCAAACAACCAAAAAAGTCCCAAACTAAAATAGTCAAAAAAACCAAAAAGTCAACTTAAGTTTCAATGTAGTCAGTCCTCTCCCGTCACCCCACAATTAAAATTTTGGGTGAAAGTTGAAAAATGAAGGGCTAAAGTGGAATTTGAGAAAAAGTTGAGAGAGTAAAATATGTAATTTTTTCATTAATTTTTTTCCCTTTAATTGCTTGAAATCATGTGAGTACTTTTTGTCTATTTTATTAATGGTTAGTAATAAGAGAATTGCATTGAAATAAATGTTGAAATTTAAGGACTTAATCGCTAAAATTAGAAGATGGGAGATCAAAATTAAAATTTAAATAAAAGTTAGATGATAAATTAAATAAATAGGAGAAGAAAATCAAAAGTCTACTTAAACAATTATTTGTTGGAGATAGAACCAAGGAAGGAGCAAGAACCATAAGGCTAGAAGGGGACAGGGCTCAACTGGAACACCACTTCTCCTAAAGGTTCTCTTCCAATAACATATGATAAAGATCGGTGGTGCTACATATATCAATTAGTACACTAACTAGTGTATCAACACTAGTTATGAAATTATTATTGACCACACTCATTAATCACATTACAAATACCAAAAACCTTTTAAATTATACCACATCATCAATTGGTACACTAGTTAGTACACTAATTGATGCATATAGCATTATTCGATAAAGATAGATACACCATTAACTCACTCAAATAGTGTCATATATCAAACTAATGTCATGTTTGAATTATGAATTTGGATAGAGATTTCAAAAAAGAAAAGAAAAAAGTAGGTGAAAAGGTAGCTATATATCATTCATATTTCATTTACATTTTCTCCTACTCCTTTCTAAATTCTTACTAAAATCCATAATCCAAACATAACCTAAAAATATCCATTTTTCATTTTTCAAATAAATATATTTTTTCAATTTAATTAACTATTTTTATCTCATAAACAATAAACATAATTTTACCAAACACTATCACTTTCCCTAATGTTTGAAATACACTCTCCATTATCAGATCAAAGAAAATTGATTATTGATTGTGTAGTAAGGAGGGAGCTTGGTTCATAGACACAAAGGAGAATGGACTAAAGATCCTTACTCCCTTGAATACATAAAAATTACAACAATGATTCATCCCCCCTTTTTCCCCCACCCCCTTTGACCCCCTCTCTCTCTCATTGGTCCCCTTTTCTTTTTCTTTTTCTTTTTCTTTTTTTTCCTGCTCCTCCAATCACCACCCGCCACGTGGCAAAGGGGGGTGAGGGGGTGACCCCCAAAAGGGGGCCCCAAGCATTATTCTAAAAATTAAGGTTGAACCAGCAATGCCAACTAATACATTTGTAGTAAAAAAGATACACATTGAGTAAAATTTTATCTCCTAACTATTGAATCAAAGTAAGTAAGCATATCTCACTTATAACTTGATTGATTTGAAATACTACACAAATAATTTGTCACGTGATATTTTAGAATTACTGAACAATATAAGAGAGATTGATGGTATGTCAAATGGATTTGGAATAAGATGACAAAAGATCTAATGAAAAAAAAAAAAGTGATAAATTACACTTTTCATCCTCTAAATTTTATATGAGTTTGCTGTAATTTGCATTAATTAAATCCTTCGACTTCAATTTGAGTTTAAAACTTAACTATCTAAATCTAAGGTTCAATATAAATTTTTCATCACCTCACTGTTTAAAACTTAACTAAATTATAAGTGGCAAAGTGTGATTTGATTGAAAAAAAATGATCAAGCTTGTATTGCAGATAGGAGATCTAAGTCTCTTGATCAAAATCTTTTTCCTTTTTATTTTATTTTTATTTTAATTTTAGGCTGGGGCTTGCCTCCAGTCCACACTGGAGGGTCCAGTCTGACCCATTGGACACACTTTTAGACTCTTTTTTGATAATTCAAACCGTTTATATTTTAAAGTTTGTTGAGTACATTATCCCTGTAAAAAACCACGTTAATCGGATAACGGATACTATGTATTCGGATCACTTTTTTATGAATCGTTAATTTTTTGACCGTCCTTTTGTTTCCAAACAAAAGTGATCCAAATACATAGTGTCCGTTATCTAATCGACATGATTTGTTACAGGAATAATATACTCAACAAAGCCTAAAATGTGAATAATTCTAATTATTGAAAAGAAACCTAAAAATAGATCTAATGGATTGAACTAGACCGGACTATATTAGATCTAGACCGGAGACAGTCCGGACATTAATTTTAATTGGTCAAAATGGCTTGGTGATGAGTACAATCACTACCATGAAAAAAGATGCTAAGATTATGAACAAAACAATGCATCATAATTTCAAATCTAACATCGTGGTCAACTACCCTTGTCAATTTAATTCCATGGTCAACTACCCCCCTTCCCCAATCATTCCTTTACCTATCTTAAGAGATTGAAGCTCCCTTGTATGACTCTATCACTCTCTTATAAGTTACTCTAAATTAATAATTACGGTAGCTCCTTTATGTATATACTAGTGCATGCCGGTGCTTAAAGGCATGGTATAAATAATGTTGGTATCACATACTCTACAAAAATCAATTAAAATAAATTAATTCAAAATGATAACAATTTCAATGCTACAGAAATCAGTTATAATAAATTAATTCAAAATGACAACAATTTCACTACAATATAAAACTTCACACATAAGAAGTCAAAATAGCAAATTACGGTTTAGCAAACTTCACACATAAAATATCTTTGAACAAACTTCATAATTAAAGTTTAAATATCAAATTTATAATATAAAAATGTTGTGTACAACATAAGTAAAGATATCCACGTCAAAATGACACATGTATAGTGAGTTAGAATGGGACAACATTCAATAAAAGAATGTTTCTAAATTAGTATTATAACTGAGTAACTTTTTTCACTTTATCAAATTTCAAAGCTTCAAGAAATAGTGAATGAACATTTTGGTTCAGAAGAGTAATCATCCTAGCTTTAAAATAAAAAATAGATAAAAAATAAAAAAATAAAAGAAAGAGACTAATCATCCAATTTAGAATGAAAGTGCCAAAAAAAGAGAAAAGAAAAGAAAAAAAAAAACACAACACAATCCCAACATTTTTAATGTGGATTAGTCACCTGCAACAAAACCACTCCAACGCTTGAATTCACTTTAAAAAATCAATTAAAAAAAATCATAACAGGAAAAATCACATCAAAATACCTTTGAGAAACTGAGAAACCAATAACTATGAATTAAGAGGAATTGAACATAAAAAAATAAAAATAAAAATTAATAAAACCCTTCTTGATATATATGATCAAACACCTTTCAATTTAGTTCCCAAGTCTCTTGATTAGTGTATATCATGACTTATGAGTTCGTATGTTGCTACTTAAAGAATATGAATATGAATTGTATCCAGAAAAAAAAAAATGAATATGAATTGGTAAGTATAAGATTCACAATTTAGCAACTGCAAGTATAAGTCTTCTTCTTTTTTCTTTTTCCAATTCAGCAAGAAGAATTTAACAATTTAGATAACACACGAAAACAAATGAAAATAAATAATAACATCTAATTTGGAATCCCATTACAGGCAGGCTTATGACAAAAAACTTTGCCCAATAAATCATTATACAACAATTTATTAAAGTTGAGGCAAGCTTTAATATTTTAGATTTTAAAACAACATAGGACATGTACTCAAAGTTCTTACTATCATCGTTTTTCTTCAATATACTCATCACAGCAAAAGAATGCGTAATGAGAACCCCAATAAAAAAACCTAAATGCAAAGATGTTACTAGCTACAATATCATGGACAATTGCCACTTTTATACACCTGAAATTTTAAGAAAAAAACAAAAGTAAAAGTCAAAGTCAAAATATATGACTCTAATCGAGTGCCTAGGATTCACAAAAAATAAAACAATTAGATGAGATCGAACAATTTATGTTGGTAATGAGAAGAGATCGAACAATTTATGTGTAATAAATTTTTATATTACAATTTATTAGGTAGTGCCTAATGACGATTAGAAGGCTTTTTTAAATCCAACAATTAGAAGGCTTAACCATAAAATGAAAATTACCACGACCTCAATAAGATAAAAAAATAAAAAAATAAAAAAAAAAAAAAAAAAACTAGAATGATTGAAGAGATTTTGTACTTAAGTGCTCAAAGTTGTGATTTAAAACATTCCCTACAAAAATCATGCACGTTGTGTAAAAAAACTTTTAAGTAAATAAAAAATTAGAAAATAAAATCAAACTTACATTAAACAATCAACGGTGAGTTAAGTCAATTTTTCCAAATGAAAACAACTCTTTCATTATCATATTAACAATTAATGAAAGGATCAAGATAGACATTATACGTAAATTGAAAACCGTTACCTAATCACAAACATAAACATTAAGAGAGACATTATAGTTTGTGCAAGAATGTGGATGTTGTGTTTGGTAAGCAGACATTACATTCAAATCATCACCCACCCTCATCCAATCAAACCACCAATCAGATGGTTGCAATCGACAATCAAATAGAAAACTTCCAAGAAAAAAAAGGAAAGAAGCAAATTGATATGTACGCAGTTCCCCAATATATTCTCTGCTACTGGAAATCCTTAAACTGTTAATTGATCAAATGTAAAATTAACCGTAAGGATAGATATGTGATTTTTTAAAAATTATAGTCCGTAACTACACAACTGGGTGAGAAATAAGCCTGTGAAACTAGACAAAACTTAGGTTTTTCTTAATGTTGCTCTCAAGCCAAAATATTTGTTCTGTCACTATACCCATTGGCGATATAAACTTAGGTTTTTGCTTAATGTTGCCCCTAAGCCAAAATATTGGTTCTGCCACTATACACATTGGCAATATAATTTAATTATGAGGCTAGGCTTGATTGTTCTAATGCTATGTCTTGAAACCATAATGTTGAAACTATAATAGAAATATAAAATTAGAAAATATTATTCTAGTGCTATGTCCTGGGAAAACTAAGATATTGAAACCATAATAGAAATATAAAATTAGAATAAACAAAGAACAAACAAATTATCATTATGTTTAGGGACCAAGTTTAAAACATTAACCAGCTTTTAGGAAGAGTTATCTCAATTTATGGGGTGATGCTACATTTTCTCCTAGCAAAGGAACAATAAGGAGGATGTGCTCGTAGTAGTACTTGATCTACCATCTTGGAGTAAATGATCTTTGACAAAATCCTAAAATCCAAAAATCGACTCAACAAAAGCAACTAACTTCAAGCAACTGACTCCATCCTATTGTCAAGCTGCCAATTGGCCACATAAATATTATATTTAGTACAACTCTCTAGATGAGAACCCCAAAATCATAAAGAAATAACAAACATCACATGAAATAGAATAATCAAATTAGAGATTAAAATCCCTCATTTATGTATGTAATGACAAATTAGATTGATAGTGCGTATGGTTTGAAATGGAGAGTTGAAAAAAAAAAGAAAAAAAGAAAAAAAAAAAAAAAAAAGAAGCAAAATTAGAAATTACTATAGAACTTATCCTAGCTTAGCGTCGTCGGTTGATCTCACTCCACTTGTCTACACATACACTATCACACAATGGTTTCTCTTTTTAATACACAATGACATTGTCAAATGAGAAAAAATAACAACGAAAATGAGTAAGCTTAACAATGTATCAATCGGGGACCTGATTAGCATGGGTCCATTACCGCCATGGGTTTTCTCAATTATTGTAACTAATGCTTTCCTTTCAGCAAAACTAACTAAAATTTGAGTGTAAGACTGCAATCTAACAAACAATCAAAGTAAAATACCTTTTCGGAGTCTAGTTGAAGATTGACAATGGTTGAGTACCGAGTAGGCATCACTCTAAGCCAATCTACTACCACCGATTGGTACCAAAATGTATTGATTCCAAACTTAAAAAAACAAAAACAAAAAGAAGAAGAAGCTGCTACCAAAAGGAACAGTTAAGAAACAACATCACTACTCTAGAAGTGGTAAAGAAAGAACATGATCATATCATAATTTCATATTAGATACTAACGTTATTGAATACCTAAATTTCACAATTAACTGTTGGTTTTGGTACACCATGTCCATTATAATGGAAGAGAACTCTATCAGAATTGGCATTCAAGCTCATAATGTGCCTACTTACATGTCATGAAGAATAAGTTAAAACATTATTTGATATTAAATTTATACATAGAAATAATTAAAAAAATCTCACTTTGGGTTGCCATCGTTTATATTGGAAGTAAAATGACATAAATACTTTCATAACGTTAAACCTTTACCCATAAGAAATAAATCTAAGTGACTCTAGCCATCATCAAATGCACGACCAATTTGACAACCGGTGCCACAACTTGAAAAACAAATTAAACAGAGAATAAAAAGACGCAGGTTATGCAGTTAATTGCAGACCACAAAAAATTCAACAAGTCAAAGTAGATGCACCCATACAACAAACATTTCAAACTAATTTCATAAATTAAAACCCATTTCATAAATCAAAAGCTTTTCAAAACCATAGGAAATCAACACCCATTTCCTATTAAAGAATCAAACCCATTTCGTAAATCAAAACCATGTTAGAAATTAAACTAAAAATAAAAAATTCATTTCTGAAATCAAAACCCATTTAAAAAATGAAACCCATTTCATGAAAATTAAGTATTATTTCAGACCCAAAACCCTTTAAAAATTTAAATCCATTTAAGAAACAAAACTTATTTCAAAAATCAAAACTCATTTCTCATTTCAAAATAAAACCCATGTCAGAAGCCAAACTGTAAATAGAAATCCACACAATGACCAACCTAACCAAACACCCACAGACGTCAAAAAGGTTTATGGTTTAAAATTGATGAATTGCAATTTCAACACCAATGCATAATTCACAAAAATAAATGATCTGAGATTCAACAAAATGGAAAAATTTCCAAAATCCAGATTTGACAAAAATAACCAGACTAAAAAATATTCAGATTCAACTTTACAAACTCATAAAAGTATCCAGATTCAAGTAATTAGAAACAACCAAACCCACAAACATATCATGAATTGCAAAGGTTGGAAGTTCCTAAATTCAAGCACAAACCAAGAAAAAACCCAATTTTAATTCATATTTCCAGTCACTTTCCTTTTCTCTCCACAAATCACTCTCCAAATCCAAGATTCAAGCACAAACCAAAAAAAATCCAATTTTAATTTTTCTAATTATTCCACTACCTTCAATTTCTAAAACTCCCAAAACTTTTGCATAAATACACATATGTAAACAAAAAAAATCCTAATGGGTTATGTAGCTCCACAATCCCCACAATACATATCTATCAATATATATACCAAACAATCAAAATACATAAATACACAATCAAAATTGGTTGCTCATACATAAATACCAAATAATCAAAATACACAAGCAGACATTCAAATACCCTATGTTTTAGAGAGAGATTAATCTGATTTAGTGGGGGAAAAAATAAAGAACTTAACTAATTAAAATACCTGTTTGGGATCTCTTTGAATATTGACAACGACGGAGTATCGATCTCTCTAGAGACGATGGTGGTCCAACGAAATCTCCCCTTTTGCAATGGCTCTTTTCGAAATCTCTCCTATGGCTGAAAAGGTTGTGTCAATTGTGGTGGAATAGGGAGTTTGGCCTGCCACTGTTGATGAAGATTGAGATTGCAGAAAGAGGGTGGAAGGAAAAGAGAAAATGAAGAGAGTAATAGGGGGTTCGGGGTTGAGTCTTTGGCAAGGGTTGGGCTTTGATAGGGAATTGAAGAGAGAGAATGAAAGAGTATTGACTGAATCAGAGCAAGAGAGGAAGAAGAAACGAATAGGGACTGGGGTTGAGTATCCCACACAAGATGGGCTCCGATGGAGGTATAAAGAAAGAGAAAGAGATTGTCTTCAATTTACAAAGAACATTTGGACAGGAAGTGAGGACATCTCAACCGTTGAAGTTTAGATCGGACAATCTGACCCATTGATACAAAATGTATTTCTTAGACATTTTGAGACATTTTCAAAAACCCTTGTGCCATATTATATAGAATATGGAAATTGTATGTATGCCCGTAATGTCCTAGTATATTACGGGTAGATAAACATTACATGGAATTATGTGTAAAATATATTGAACAAAAAGAAGAAGAAAAAAAAACAAATAGAGAGAAAATTAAAAACGAGAGAAAATTTAAAAAAAAAATAAAAAGAAAAGAGAGATGAAGGTGGGATCATGGGATCATAGAAGGACAGGTGAGAAAAAGAAAAAGTAAGAGAGAGAACATGAAAAATAGAAAATGTACATGTAAGATATTTTTTGAAAGATATATTTCAGTCGTTGTTTTATAATTTAAATAGATCTGAGCTGTCCAAATATCCTAGTAGGACAAACGTGTGTATGACAAATTCAAAAATCATCTTGCTTTATTATATAAATATTGAATATTCATATGAGGTCTAAATTTATAAAGTTAATTAGGTATTCAATATATTTAAAAATAATAATTAATTGTTCAAATTCATTTAATTTGTGGACTATAAAATTTATTAATTTAATCTCCATTACACCCAGTAAAATCTGGCTCTAATTCTGGGATCACAGACTTTTCCATATAATATGAATAAAAATAAGTGAACAAAAATGAGAAAATAAAAAAATAAACAAATAGAGAAAAATAAAAATAGAAGAAAATAAAAAATAAAAAGAAAAGAGAGATGAAGGTGGGATCATGTGATCATAGAAGGATTGGTGAGAAAAAGAAAAAGTAAGAGAGAGAAGCGGAAAAATAGAAAATATGCATGTAGGATATTTTTTGGAAAATATATCTTAGCCGTTGTTTTATACTTTGAATAGATTGAGCCATCCAAATGTCCTAATAGGACAAATGTGTGTAGGACAAATTCAAAAACCATCCTGCTTTATTATATAGATATGTAAATTGTATGTATGCCCGTAATGTCCTAGTGTATTACGGGCATACAAATATTATATGAAAATATGTGTAAAATATATTGAACAAAAGAAGAAAAAAAAATAAAAATAAAAAATAAATAGAGAGAAAAAAAAAAAGAGGAGAAAATAAAAAAAGAAAAAAAGAAAAGAGAGATGAAGGTTATATCATGGGATCATAGAAGGATTGGTGAGAAAAAGAAAAAGTAAGAGAAAGAAGCGGAAAAATAAAAAATGTACATGTAGATATTTTTTGAAAAATATATCTCAGCCATTGTTTTATAATTTGAATAGATCTGAGCCGTCCAAATGTTCTAGTAGGACAAATATGTGTAGGACAAATTCAAAATCCTGCTTTATTATATAGATGTTGAAAATTCATATGAGGTTTAAATTTATGAAATTTATCAGGTATTCAATTATTTAAAAATAATAATTAATTGTTCAAATTCATTTAATTTGTAGACTATAAAATTTATTAATTTAATCTTCACTAAACACAGTAAAATCTGGCTCCTAATTTTGGGATTACAGACTTTTCCATATAATATGAATAAAAATAAACGAACAAAAATGAGAAAATAAAAAAAATAAACACATAGAGAGAAAAATAAAGAATGGGAGAAAATAAAAAAAAAAATGAAAAAAAGAGAGATGAATGTGGGATTATGGGATCATAAGGATGGGTGAGAAAAAGAAAAATTAAGAAGAGAGCAGGGAAAATAAAAAATGTACATGTAGGACATTTTTTGAAAAATATATCTCTCCCGTTGTTTTATAGTTTGAATAGATTTAAACCGTCCAAATGTCCTAGTAGGACAAATATATGTAGGCCAAATTCAAAAACCATCCTTCTTCATTATATATATATATATATTAAAAACAATTAAATTATAAAGAAATAAGGTCCTATAAATTGTTTAATTGCATTAATTGTGAACTTTATGAAAAGTCAAACAATAAGCTAAAATATTTTTTTTTCTCTCTCTAGAAAATGACCGTTGCTGAAGCTCTCCGACCTAATGAACAGTGCGATGATGGCTGCTCAACGGAGGAGACTGATCTCCTCAACTGCAGCAAGAAGAAGATTAAAAGTACAACAGAGCAAGCCGCTGATGATAACATGGCTGACAGTCAATCAATGGAGAAAGGTTCAGAGGATGTACAAAACCCCATTCACTGTGCGCAATAGTTGAAGGAAGACTCATCTAAACCACCAAGTGAAGATTTACCCACAGTATAGATGGAAATCATGGAGGTAAACAACGAATCAACTAGATTTTTCAAGCAAGCACTCCTCCGTTCGAGATTTAACGAAAATTGAAATGAAAAAAAAATTCGATTGCAATGTGGAGGAGCTCTCTTCAGACGAGGAGGATGAAAATACTGATCAGAGGTTGAAGAAAGAGGATAAGGTTTATGGAGGAGACCGGAGACGGGATACCCAAAGTAAAGATACCACCAAGCCTCCTAAAGAAAGTGCATGAGCTATGGAAAAAGTGTTTGATCGTGAGGCTATTAGGGAAAACCATAGGGTATAAATTGTTCATGACCAAGATGACAAAGATTTAGGGGCTACAAGCAGAATTTGAAGCCCTAGACATTGGTAACGGGTTGTTCATTGTTAAGTTTGACATGGCCGATGACCACACCAAAGTATACACTGGAAGACCATGGATAGTAATGGATTACTATGTAACAGTGGAAATGGCAACAAGACTTCAAATTAGACGAAACGGAAGAGGATACTACCGCGATATGGGTGAGATTTCCTAATCTCCCCATGGAGTACTATAATGAGAAAATCCTCTACCACATCGCAAAAGTTATTAGAGTTCCGCTCAAGATCAACGTCAACACAGCCATGGCAGCGAGAGGTATGCTCGAGTTTGTATAGAAATGGACCTCAGAAAGCCTCTAATTTCTCACTTTTCTATAGGTAAACACACTTATGGAGTTGAATATGAACATTTACACTCAATATGTTTTTCTTGTGGTAGGATTGGTCACCGGAGAGAGACATGCAATGACAAACCTACTCTGGTGACGGTGCTTGAAAGTCAGGCACTGAATGTAGATGGAAGCCAAAGTAATGAACGCCTAGTCAGTTCTGGGCCAAACCTAAGTAGGAAAGAGCATAAAGATGAGGTAGGCCCAGGGAATTATGGGCCATGGATGACTGTCCCAAACCAAAGAAGAAAATCAAGAGGCCTAATTGTTCATAGAGGTGCTAATACCCACAGAAAAATCGATTTGAGATCCTCCGAGAGAAAGATGACCAACCAGGTCCCAAAGCCCAAGTAAGCAAGGAAAAAGGAAAAGGAAAAGGAAAAACCCACGTATATGGGGGATTTCGGTACAAAGACAGAACATCAGAAGAAACAAAAAAAAGATTGAGATAATTAGCCTTTACATGGCTACTGAAAAGAAAGTTGAGGGAGTTCGAATGGGCAATATAGGTGGAACTAACATAAAGATACGAGATCAAGAAGTAGTAATAGGGAATGTGAGACATCAAATCTACAGAGTAGTAACCACCATTTCTCTACCGCCACAACCCACCCAACCAACCAACTCTAGCCCACATTCCACAATTTCTTCTACTCAAATAAACTCTAGACCCAAATTCAGGGTTCCCCCAGATAAATATGGAGGCGAAATGAGAGAACTACCCTACGGAGAAGCACATGTTGCATCAGAACAAAGTATTGGTGTGTCTATCCCCAGGGAAAGAAGTGTTTCACCTCATCACCTCAGAATGGTGGAACGAGGAAGTAAAGTTGAGGCTTCAACCATGGAGGCAGGTAGATGCAAACCAGGATATGCATTACCTCTCAATGACACCACTGAAGTTGATGGAAGATAATTTTGAGCCATCAGAGGCTACCTGACATTAGATACCAAAGCACCTCTACCATAACAAGATATAAAATCTATAGATTTGATAATTTGGAATTGTAGAGGAGTAGGGAACAAAAAGTTTAAACGGAATATGAGGGAATTAGTACAGATCCATAAACCAAAATTGGTTGTCCTCATGGAAACTAAAGTTCAGCTCAAGGCTATAGGATTGTTCTTCAATGGTATGGGCTTTACAGCCTCAACTCATGTAGACCCAATAGGTCGTAGTGGGGGTATGTGTGACAACCCTCACCTCTGATTAGTGTTAAATTGTGATTAAGCCTGATAAGTAATTGATTAAGATAAAATTCTGAATTGATTGCATGAGTGTGTTGCTTTAAATGCATTTCTATCTATTTGTTATTGAATGATATGTTCATGTTTTGTTTTCGAACTGCGAATTAAAAGCCTTATCGGCGACCGATTCAGAAATTGGTTAGTGTTATATGCTAACTAGGATTTATGGAATTTTATGGTAGGTTTGATTAAAATTCAATTTAGAATGATTAAATTAGATTAAACAATGCTAAATTAATTGAACCTAGACTAATTACATGTTTGTCACTAAGTGGATTGACTCAAGACCAACCCTTATTACACTTTACATATGTTTTGGGCATCATCTTTTCATCCACCTTCAAGACCAAATGAGAGAGAGAGAGAGAGAGACTTGGAAGGAAATGGAATTCATCTAGAGATTAGCTTGAAAACTTAGAGGAATCGAAGAGAATTTGCAAAATTGAGCTAGCACACTTGGAATTCAAGACCTAAGGTAGGAAATTCACCCGCTTAATTATGAATTTGAGTTTTTACATGCATGGTTCATGGAGAATTGGTGATTAGAGTCAAGAATTAGCTTAATGTGTTGTATTGAGTAGCAATGTTTGCATGCATGTTCATATCATAGTGTTTTGAAATTGTTTTGCATGAAATTCTTCCATGCATGTCTAGATTATGGTTGTGTTCTTAGAATTTATTATGTTCTTGGGAAGAATGGCTCATTTGATCATGTGTTAGAAGCTTTGATTTCAAATAAGCACATGCATGGCATATTTATATCATGTTCTTAAATTTTGGGTTGAAATTGTGTTCAATTGTCACACCTTTGGGCTTGATTTTATAAAATGATCTTTGAAACATGTTGTATTATGAGTTTCTAAGTGTTTTCCAGAAAATTAGCCTAGAAAAATCGAATTTGAAGCATTAGAGGTTGAGTTTTGTGCTTGGGGATCAATCTGGAAATTCCAGATTTTTGATCCACGCTCGAGCGGAGGACTTCACGCTCGAGCGTACACTCTGAGTACATGCACTTTTGCTCAAGCATCAAGGGTCACGCTCGAGCGTGAAATGCATATGCCCAAAAGTTCATGTGTTTTGTAGTCCGCTCGAGCGAGGTAATCTGCGCTCGAGCGAGGGTCTGAGTCTCACGCTCGATCGTGGGCCGAGCGTCCATCGAGCGTGAAAAATGTGCAACCAGTACTTTTCATGAGTTTATAGTCCGCTCGAGCGAGAGAAGTCACGCTCGAGCGGAGCCTCTTTGTCTGCATGTCCGCTCGAGCGGGGAAAGCCACGCTCGAGCGAGACCCCTGTTTTCAGCAAATTTTGAAAAGTGTTTTAAAGTGCATCTTTGCATCCTCATTCCATCCTAGGCATTCCTAGGCCAAGTTTAAGGCATCTTAATGAGGATAATGTTATAGAGCCACACCAAGTCAAGATAGAGGCTAAGTTATTAATCCCGAATGTGTAATTTAGTGTGTGTTAGTTCTATAACTGTGTAGGGTTGGCACTCGAGGACGCTGACTAGCCTGTCTATAGCCCAGTAATCTGTGAGTAACATTGTTGTAAAGCTATGTTAAATTATAATTATTTTCTGAATGATTGACTGTATTGTTTTCTGAAAAGATATTGATTACTGAATGAATGTTTGTCCTATTTGTAAACCGTACTCGTGGCATCCATAGCAACATACTGTTACTGTTACTGTTACTGTCACTGTCACTGTCACTGCTACTGTTACAGAGATCTCTGTCAGTTTCAATATTTGGAACTACTACTGTTTACTTTTGATGGTCATCAACTGACTGTTCGGTCTATTAAGAACTTATTGTACTGTTTTGCTATTGGATGTACCACGTATGACTGCTATGCTTTCTAATTGACTGATACGGCATGAAATATGAGCCACTGATTGAATAACTGATCTACTGATGTAAACGACTGTTTTAATTACTGAAAGGACATTCATTCTTAACTCCTTTACACACTTGTTATTCACTGGGCTTTAGCTCACTGTTTATATATGTATGTAGGTGGCCAGGCACCGGACCGAAGCTAGGAGCGTCGAGCTAAGCTCTCGTTTTGTCAAGCAACCATTGTGCCTCGCTTCGAGGTTCCAAGTCCGTTCAAGCCAAGGCTGTTTTGGGGTGTTTCAGATTCACCCTTCTGTCCCTGTTTTGTAATGAGTGTTTCAGACTTGACTGTACAGTTATAGTGAAGGGATTTGGTCCCTAACCTGGATGATACGTGTATATGACGTATGTATATATGTTTTGGTTATGAATGTGGCTTTGTACATAAAAGTCTTTTTCCATTCAGATTTTCACAGCTCATTGGACATCTTTTATTTACTGTTTGGCTTCCGCCAGCCCCTTACTCTGTATTACTGTCATTACTGTTAAGCAGGCCTTTGGTAATCACGGATTACTGGCCGGTTACGATGCTAAACCCTTAGGGGCGGGTTTGGGTCGTGACAGAGTGGTATCAGAGCACGAGTTATACCGCACACACGCGTCCAATTGAGCTATAGGATGTCCTAGAAAAGTAATTAGGGCATTGCATGAGCATGAGAAAGTGTGTGTGGCCATGATATGAATATATGTGCTAATGTGCTTAAGTAAGCAATTTCCTACGTTTATTATTACCTTATTGCATATAGTGAAATAGAGAATGCAAGAAACGCCGATGAATCTGAATCATCTGAGGCAAGAATGGCAAGGTTAGAAAGAACGGTTGAACTGTTGACTGAGGCCCTAAGACAACAACAGAACCAACAGCCCCCACCTCCTCCAGTACAACCAGAACCAAATGTTCATGATGATGTAATCACTTTGACACAGAAGTTCAACAAAATGAAGCCACCATCATTTCAAGGAGGCCTCGAACCATTAAAGGTCGAAGCATGGGTTTTAGAAACCGAAAAGTTGTTTGAGGTGTTTCCGTGTTCTGAAGCACACAAAGTGTTATTAGCCACGTTTACCTTACAAGAAGAAGCTAGACGGCGGTGGATGCTCGTTCGTGACACCAACAATGCTATGACTTGGGCTCAGTTTAAAGAAGCCTTCTTTGAAAAATACTTTCCCTAGTGTGTCCGAGACCGTAAGGTGACTGAATTTGAACAATTGAAGCAAGGCACCATGTTAGTAGCAGAATATGAATCTAGGTTCACTGAACTTGCTCGGTATGCATCACACATGGTTGATACTGATTATAAAAAGGCCAGAAAGTTTGAAGGCGGGCTTAATGTAGAGATACTTGATCAAATTAATGTTCTAAAATTACTTAAATACGTGGATGGCTTTGACCGAGCAATTATGGCCGAGGCAAATATCATTGCATTGCAACAGACTAAGACACCGGTGACCGAATGGCGGGGTAAGAGGCGAGGCTTCAATTTCAAAAAGGGCCGAAATAACTAATTGAATAAAAAGCAAAACACAGGGTCAACAAGCAGCTCTAGTAGGGAAACAGTTTCATACCACCCTGCTCCGAATGCGGCAAAAGACATGAGGGGGTTTGCTACAGAATTTTTGGTGCTTGTTACAGGTGTGGCAAGGTGGGCCAATGGTTAAAGATTGCCCTTCCACGTCTCAAGGCAATAGTAAGGCTGCAGCTAGTGCCGCGGCATCAACTGTTACACCGAAACCCAATCCCAAAGCTACTGGAAAAGAGCATTTAAGACAAGGCCGAGTGTTTGCACTTGTACCGGGAGATGTGCAGAACACCGAGACAGTTGCGTCAGGTATACTCTCAATTTGTGCTCAAAACACTTATATTCTGATTGATTCGGGGTGTACACATTCATTTGTCTCGCATGCTTTTTCACGAAAATTAAATAGACCACTGGAACCCATGAACTATTTGTTAGTTATATCTTCACCTGCTGGGGGATCCATGACTTGTGCTTATGTGTATCCTGCATGTGAGATTGTTATTGGGGATGCACTTTTGTATATTGATTTACTGCCTTTGAATATTGATCATTTTGATGTGATTTTGGGAATGGAATGGTTAACAAAATATCATGCTTCCATAGACTGTGTAACGAAACAAGTTGTTTTCCGTCCACTTGGATTGCCTAAATTTGTATTTAACTGAGTTGGTGTAGTACCTCCCCCATATTGATTTCATCCATGAAAGCATTCAAATTGATTAAAAAGGGGTGTAAAGGGTATCAATATTGTATATTGACTGTACCTGCTGATACTAAAGCTAATGTGGACAGTATTCCTATAGTCAGAGAATTCCCAGATATTTTTCCAGATGATTTGCCAGGGGATTTGATTGATAGGGAGATTGAGTTCACCATTGAAGTTCTGCTTGGTACACAGCCGATTTTTAAAGCTCCGTACAGAATGGCACCTACCGAATTGAAGGAATTGAAAATTCAGCTGCAAGAATTGTTGGATAAGAAGTTCATCAAGCCCAGTACTTCACCGTGGGGCGCAACAATTTTATTTGTGAAAAAGAAAGACGGCTCACTAAGACTCTGCATTGACTACCGTGAATTGAACAAGGTGACGGTGAAAAACAAGTACCCATTGTCTCGTATTGATAATTTATTTGACCAATTACAGGGTGCTCAGGTTTTCTCCAAAATTGACCTTAGATTCGGATATCACCAGTTGAAAGTCAAACCAGGGGATATTGAAAAGACTGCCTTTCGAACGAGGTACGGACATTATGAATTTTTTGTTATGCCTTTCGGAGTTACTAATGCACTTGCTGCATTTATGGATCTTATGAACAGAATTTTCAAACCATTCCTCGATGAATTTGTGGTTGTTTTTATAGATGACATTTTGATTTATTCCAAGAGTAAGGAAGAACATGAACGTCATTTGAGAATTGCTTTACAAACCTTAAGAGAACAAAAACTGTATGCAAAACTAACAAAATGTGAATTTTGGCTTGATAATGTGATGTTTTTGGGGTATGTGATTAGTAAGGACGGCATCTCAGTTGACCCACAGAAGATTGAAGCAGTGGTGAATTGGCCTAGACTGACTAATGTTACTGAAGTTCGGAGTTTCTTGGGTTTAGCCGGGTACTATAGGAGGTTTGTGAAAGATTTCTCCAAAATTGCTCTACCATTGACTCAATTGACTCAAAAGGGGATATCGTTTGACTGGACCAATCAGAGAGAATCAGCTTTCCAAGAATTAAAGACTCGATTTGTGACTGCACCGATTCTCACCCTACCCTCAGGTACGGATGGATTTACTATTTTTAGTGACGCTTCTTATAAGGGTTTGGGATGTGTGTTAATGCAGAATGGTAAAGTTATATAGCGTATGCTTCTCGACAACTGAGATCACATGAAAAGAATTACCCAACTCATGACTTAGAACTTGCTGCAGTAGTGTTTGCATTGAAAATTTGGCGCCACTACCTATATGGGGCAACATGTGAGGTGTACACAGATCACAAGAGCTTAAAATACTTCTTTACATAGAAAGAGTTGAACATGAGACAGCGGAGATGGCTAGAACTGATAAAAGACTATGACTTGCAAATTTTGTACCATCCGGGGAAAGCTAATACTGTTGCTGATGCACTTAGCCGAAAATCAATTGGGAATTTGGCCTGTTTACTCACCGGACATGAAGAACTGCTATGTGATCTCGAGAAATTGGAAGTTGAGATTATTTTACGAGAACAAGGTAGAACGTTGGTCACTATTTCTGCTCAACCGGCACTTATTGAGGAAATTAAAGAGAAACAACACCAAGATGACTTTCTGAAAAAGATCATTGATGAACGGGAATCCAAACCAAGACCGGATTTTAAATTTGAAAACAATGTATTGAAATTTCAAGGAAGGTTGTGTGTACCAAATGATTCTGAACTGAAAAGGCGAATTTTGCAGGAAGGCCACAATTCAAAACTTTTCATCCATCCAGGAAATACAAAAATGTACCAAGACTTGAGACTTAATTTCTGGTGGTCGGGAATGAAGAAAGAAATTGCCGAGTTTGTGTCTAAATACCTACATTGCCAACAAGTCAAAGCCGAACATCAACGACCCGCAGGCTTACTTCAGCTCTTACCGATACCGGAGTGGAAATGGGAACACATCACCATGGATTTCATTGTTGGCTTGCCTCGCTCCAGTAAAGGTATGGACTCAATTTGGGTTATTGTTGATAGATTGACTAAGTCTGCTCACTTCTTACCTGTCAAAACAATTTATAATGCAGACAAATTGGCTACAATTTATATTGATGAGATTGTTAGATTTCATAGAGTGCCTGTGTCTATTGTTTCTGATAGGGACTCGAAGTTTACATCGAGATTTTGGCAAAGTCTGCAAACAGCATTGGATACCGAATTGAGGCTGAGTAGTGCATACCATCCCTAGACAGATGGCCAATCAGAAAGAACCATCCAGACTCTAGAAGACTTATTGTGTATGTGTGTTCTTGATTTCTAAGGAAATTGGGAAAGTCATTTACCTTTAGCTGAATTTGCCTACAACAACAGTTTTCACTCGAGCATTGGTATGGCGCCTTTCGAGACTTTATATGGCAGAAAATGTCAGTCTCCTATTTGCTGGACAGAAGTCGGAGATGGGCCTTTACTTGGGCCCGAGATTGTACAAGAAATCATAGAAAAAGTGAAACTAATTCAACAAAGATTGAAAATCGCACAAAGTTGACAGAAAAGTTATGCGGATGTCCGAAGGCGAGACAGGGAATATGAAGTGGGTAATCATGTTTATGTTAAAGTGACACCAATGAAAGGACGAACTTGTTTTGGGGCTAAGGGTAAGCTAGCACCGAGATATGTTGGGCCGTATGAAATCATTGAAAAGATTAATCCGGTGGCGTATCAAGTTGCGCTTCCTCCTGAAATGGAGCATATGCATAATGTCTTCCATATTTCAATGTTGAGGGATTATCTTCGAGATCCCTTCCATGTTATTGAACCTACCCGTGTGGTATTGAGTGATGATTACACTTATGAAGAACGGCCTATTCAGATCGTCAACCGATGAATCAAGAAGTTGAGAAATAAAGAAATTCCGTTAGTGAAAGTGGATTGGCAAAACCATGGTGGCATCTATGCCACTTGGGAAAGGGAAGACGATATGATAAAAAGATACCCTGAATTGTTCCCTCTGGATTCAGTGTTCTTCCAAAATGAAGGTAATTCGAGTTTGGAGGACCAAACTCTTTTTAAGGAGGGAAGACTGTGACAACCCTCACCTCTAATTAGTGTTAAATTGTGATTAAGCCTGATAAGTAATTGATTAAGATAAAATTCTGAATTGATTGCATGAGTGTGTTGCTTTAAATGCATTTCTATCTGTTTGTTATTGAATGATATGTTCATGTTTTGTTTTCGAACTGCGAATTGAAAGCCTTATCGGCGATCGATTCAGAAATTGGTTAGTGTTATATGCTAACTAGGATTTATGGAATTTTATGGTAGGTTTGATTAAAATTCAATTTAGAATGATTAAATTAGATTAAATAATGCTAAATTAATTGAACCTAGACTAATTACATGTTTGTCACTAAGTGGATTGATTCAAGACCAACCCTTATTACACTTTACATATGTTTTGGGCATCATCTTTTCATCCACCTTCAAGACCAAACGAGAGAGAGAGAGACTTGGAAGGAAATGGAATTCATCTAGAGATTAGCTTGAAAACTTAGAGGAATCGAAGAGAATTTGCAAAATTGAGCTAGCACACTTGGAATTCAAGACCTAAGGTAGGAAATTCACTCTCTTAATTATGAATTTGAGTTTTTACATGCATGGTTCATGGAGAATTGGTGATTAGAGTTAAGAATTAGCTTAATGTGTTGTATTGAGTAGCAATGTTTGCATGCATGTTCATATCATAGTGTTTTGAAGTTGTTTTGCATGAAATTCTTCCATGCATGTCTAGATTATGGTTGTGTTCTTAGAATTTATCATGTTCTTGGGAAGAATGGCTCATTTGATCATGTGTTAGAAGCTTCGATTTCAAATAAGCACATGCATGGCATATTTACATCATGTTCTTAAATTTTGGGTTGAAATTGTGTTCAATTGTCACACCTTTGGGCTTGATTTTATAAAATGATCTTTGAAACATGTTGTATTATGAATTTCTAAGTGTTTTCCAGAAAATTAGCCCAGAAAAATCGAATTCGAAGCATTAGAGGTTGAGTTTTGTGCTTGGGGATCAATCTGGAAATTCCAGATTTTTGATCCACGCTCGAGCGGAGGACTTCACGCTCGAGCGTACACTCTGAGTACATGCACTTCCGCTCGAGCGTCAAGGGTCATGCTCGAGCGTGAAATGCATATGCCCAGAAGTTCATGTGTTTTGTAGTCCGCTGGAGCGAGGTAATCTGCGCTCGAGCGAGGGTCTGAGTCTCACGCTCGATCGTGGGCTGAGCGTCCATCGAGCGTGAAAAACGTGCAACCAGTACTTTTCATGAGTTTGCAGTCCGCTCGAGCGAGAGAAGTCACGCTCTAGCGGAGCCTCTTCGTCTGCATGTCCGCTCGAGCGGGGAAAGCCACGCTCGAGCGAGACCCCTGTTTTCAGCAAATTTTGAAAAGTGTTTTAAAGTGCATCTTTACATCCACATTCCATCCTAGGCATTCCTAGGCCAAGTTTAAGGCATTTTAATGAGGATAATGTTATAGAGCCACACCAAGTCAAGATAGGGGCTAAGTTATTAATCCCGAATGTGTAATTTAGTGTGTGTTCATTCTGTAACTGTGTAGGGTTGGCACTCAAGGACGCTGACTAGCCTGTCTATAGCCCAGTAATCTGTGAGTAACATTGTTGTAAAGCTATGTTAAATTATAATTATTTTCTGAATGATTGACTGTATTGTTTTCTGAAAAGATATTGATTACTGAATGAATGTTTGTCCTATTTGTAAACCGTACTCGTGGCATCCATAGCAACATACTGTTACTGTTACTGTTACTGTCACTGTCACTGTCACTGCTACTGTTACAGAGATCTCTGTCAGTTTCAATATTTGGAACTACTACTGTTTACTGTTTTGATGGTCATCAACTGACTGTTCGGTCTATTAAGACCTATTGTACTGTTTTGCTATTGGATGTACCACGTATGACTGCTATGCTTTCTAATTGACTGATATGGCATGAAATATGAGCCACTGATTGAATAACTGATCTACTGATGTAAACGACTGTTTTAATTACTGAAAGGACATTCATTCTTAACTCCTTTACACACTTGTTATTCACTGGGCTTTAGCTCACTGTTTATATATGTATGTAGGTGGCCAGGCACCGGACCGAAGCTAGGAGCGTCGAGCTAAGCTCTCGTTTTGTCAAGTCAACCATTGTGCCTCGCTTCGAGGTTCCAAGTCCGTTCAAGCCAAGGCTGTTTTGGGGTGTTTCAGATTCACCCTTCTGTCCCTGTTTTGTAATGAGTGTTTCAGACTTGACTGTACAGTTATGGTGAAGGGATTTGGTCCCTAACCTGGATGATACGTGTATATGACGTATGTATATATGTTTTGGTTATGAATGTGGCTTTGTACATAAAAGTCTTTTTTCATTCAGATTTTCACAACTCATTGGACATATTTTATTTACTGTTTGGCTTCCGCCAGCCCCTTACTCTGTATTACTGTCATTACTATTAAGCAGACCTTTGGTAATCACGGATTACTGGCCGGTTACGATGCTAAACCCTTAGGGGCGGGTTTGGGTCGTGACAGTATGTGGATGATTTGGAACCCAAACATAGTAAATGTTAGAGTGGTGGAAGCTAGTTCCTAGCTAATCACTGTTACAATCTCTAGGTAGGACTACCCAGATTGGTTGTTTTCAATTGTTTATACAAGTCCAAACCGCAACCTGAGAGAAGATTTATGGGATCATTTGGAGGACATTGCTCGAAATATGTCTGAACCTCGGTTAGTTACTAGTGACTTCAATGACTTCACCACACCTAATGAAAAACGAAGTTTACAAGGTAACCAGATACAGAACCTGAGTCAAGATTAGAGAAGAGGAAGGAAATTCAATGAATGGGTTGATAATTGCAAACTTATGGATCTGGGGTGTTCAAGTCCTAGGTTGACTTGGTCTAACAACAGAAAAGGCTTGGAAAATACTATGGTAAGGTTGGATAGAGCTATGTGCAATATGGAATAGAGAACCAGTTTCCTAGATGGAGCAGTTCGGAATCTACCTCGCACCTACTCAAACCACTCCCTAATAATGGTGTTTACTCAAGGTAAGTCTCCTTTTAAACCCACTTGTAAACCCTTTAAATTCATGGCAGCTTGGATAACTCACGAGGACTTCATAAATGTTATTGATAATAGTTGGACCAAGAACCATGTCTCCTTGAGTTGTAACCTCCAGAAACTAGCTCAAATAGCTAGTGTTTGGAACAAAGAGGTCTTTGGCAATATCTTTAGAAGGAAGAGATGGTTACTTGGGAGGATAGAAGGCATTCAAAAATCTCAGGCCAACAACTATTCTCACAATCTTCATACTCTTGAATTAGATCTTATAGATCAATATAATAAAATGCTTTATCAGGAAGAGCTACTGTGGTTTTAAAAATCTAGATCTAAATGGATTACTCAAGGTGAGAGGAACACAAATTTTTCTAGCTTACCACTATTACCAAAAGGAAAAAGAGAAAGATTGAAATGCTGAGAAATGATAGTGGGGGTTGGTGTGATCAACCTGACCAACTCAAGAACCTGATTACCAATTATTTTGTTAATCTTTTTAATCATTCCCCCAGCACCTCTCTTGATCACTGGAATAATTTGGTGGTTTGCAAGGTGACTCAGGAAAACAACTCCAAACTTACTAAAAGTATTACTAATGAGGAGGTTAGGCAGGCTGTGAAGAGTATTCATGCTTTTAAGGCCCCTGGGAGGGATGGTTTTCAAGCTATTTTTTATCATTCCTACTGGTCCATTATTGGACCCTCTGTCTGTGACTTTGTGAAAGAATGTTTTGTTAAGAACCATATCCCTTATGATATTAACAAAACTCTTATTGTTTGATTCCCAAAATTGACAACCCTGAGAGCATTCAACAATTTAGGCCCATCAGTCTTTGCAATGTGTCTTAGAAAACTATTTCCAAAATAATTGTGAGCAGGATTAGACCTTTTTTGAATAACATTTTTAGACCTAACCAATGTAGCTTTGTCCTTGGCAGAAGTAATAGCGACAACATAATCATTTCCCAAGAGATCATCCACACTTTGAATTACAAAAAGGGCAAGAAGGGGGTATGGTTTTAAAAATTGATTTGGAAAAAGCTTATGATAACATTTTTTGGAATTTCCTCAAACAAACCCTTTTTGAATTTGATTTTGATGTTAACCTCATTGATCTCATCATGTGTTGTGTCACTAGTGTTAGCACTGCTATTATTTGGGATGGTGAAACTCTGCGAGAATTTAAACCTAAAAGAGGACTGTGGCAAGGAGATTCTCTCTCTTCTTATCTCTTTGTGTTATGTATGGAGAGGCTATCCAATATGATTAGCTTCCAAGCTGAGAACAAGCTTTGGAAAGGGGTTGAGGTCACTAGGGGTGGTCCTTCAATCGCACATTTATTCTTTGCTGATAATCTCATGTTATTTGGGCATGCTACTATGTCAAATTGCAACACTATAATGAAGGTTGTGGATGAATTTTGTAACATCTCTGGGTTGAAAATTAATTCCCACAAGTCCAAGTTGTATGTTTCTCCTAACATAGATAGAAGGAAAGCTAGAGAATTGAGCAATAAATGTGGCATTCCTTTTACTACTGAATTAGGGAAATATTTGGGTGTTCCTCTAATTCATGGGAGGGTTACATGAGACATTTTAATGATATCCTTGGCAAAATGCAAAGAAGATTGGCTGGGTGGAAGGCTAATGTATTATCTTTGGCTGGCAGAGCCACACTGATTCAGTCAGTGAGCTCTGCTATTCCTTCTTACACTATGCAAACAATGTTTGTTCCTAAAAAGGTGAGCAATGTTATTGATAAGTTGAATCGTAATTTCCTTTGGGGTGATACCTTGGAAAGGAAAAAAAATTCATCTTGTTAATTGGGATGTAGCGTGCAGAATGAAAAGGAATAGGGGACTTGGTATCAAAAAAGCTAGAGACCAAAATCTGGCCCTACTTCTAAGTTGGGCTGGAATATGGTCAGCAGATAGGAAGGCTTGTGGTGTGAGGTTCTTAGAAACAAATATCTTAAAAATACTTCTTTGTAGGAATGGCCTAAAAGGAGGCAAGCATCTCATCTTTGGAGAGGCATCATGTGTACTAAAAACACTTTCAGAAAATGTGTGAGGTTCTTAGAAACAAATATCTTAAAAATACTTCTTTGTAGGAATGGCCTAAAAGGAGGCAAGCATCTCATCTTTGGAGAGGCATCATGTGTACTAAAAACACTTTTAGAAAATGTATTAAATGGTCTGTGGGTGATGGCCAGTTTGTTGATGTGCGGAAAGATTGGTGGTATGGTGACAGATCTTTTGAAGACTCTATTTCCAGCCCTAATCTTACCAGTTCCAGTGATGATCACAGGTATGTTAAGATTAGAAAATTAATGGGAGATAATGGGACTTGGGATGAACAATATGTTGACAGCATCCTCCCATCTCCCATTGCTTCTCTAATTCTGCATATTGTCCCTCCTGATAGTTCAATTTTGGATTCTCCTATGTGGAAAGGTGCCCCTGATGGGGTGTTTACGGTTTCATCTGCCTATGAACTTATTCAAGGACATCCTGATATGGCTGAAGATTGGACATGGGTGTGGAAGCTTAGGCTCCCACAAAAACTTAAAGCTTTCTTATGGACTATACTCCATGGCAAGTTGCTCACTAACCATATGAGAATGAAAAGGGGCCTTACCAATGATCCTACATGCCTCTATTGCGTGTGGGTCTGAGGACATTAGCCACCTGTTCAGGGATTGTTATAAAGCTAAGGAAGTGTGGATTGCTACTTTTGGCAAAAAGTGGTATTTGAATATGTTTGGGAAACCTTGGAGGGATTGGCTGATGAGTAATGCTAGGAACAAAAATCATTTTAGAAAAGACATCTCTTGGTACATTGCTTTTATTGTGGCTTTGTGGAAAATTTGGAAAAATAGAAATTCTTTTGTTTTTTATGGTAAATCTACTTATTACCAAGAGAGTGTCAAGTTCATTTTAGACTACTCTACAAAGATCCACCAGGCTTTCCTCAACTTAATCCTTAATCCTAGACCCTCTTACAGACTTATTCATTGGTGCTTACCTCTTGCAGGTCGGATCAAATTAAATACAGATGGATGCAGGAAAGATGGAGGAGAATGAGGCTTTGGAGGACTACTTCGGGATGAAAGAGGAGCTTGGGTTTAAAGCTACTATGGCAGACTGCAAATGGGAACCAGTCTTGAAGCGAAACTGTGGGCATTGTATAAAGGCTTCACTGTTATTTTACAAAAGGGCTTATACAATGTACTGATAGAAACGGACGCAACACAAGTTGTGAAGCTAATGGAGGAAGAAACCGTGGTCAATTGCCCCTTCAGAAATCTGGTGGATGATGCAAAAATTCTGTTAAGAGGTTGTGAATGCACAATCCAACATATTTGGAAAGAAGGCAACCTATGTACGGACGCGCTAGCCAAACTTAGAGCAGAACAACCTGAAGATATGTTGGTGGTGAATGAACCACCAGCTGAAATTAGGAACTTGCTAGTGAGGGACATGATTGGTCTATCTACTGAACGGGTTTAGCCCTTGGTTTGTGTTTTTCTTTCCGATGTAACCGCAAAAAAAAAAATGTAAACTTTATGGACTTAAGATATTGTGTAATATTTAAACTGAAGTTATAAAAATTAGTTTAAAAAGTTGAATAGAATGTAGATTAATTACATTAAGATATTTTCAATTATTAGCAAATGCCACCTTACTTCTATCTATAAATGCATACATTTTGATCCATGCAACAATAAAAAATTGTACAAATAATGTTTAAATGGAAACTAATCAGTTACAATTTTTTATTAGTCCAAATACCTCTATTACATAATCTTTAATATAATTTAATCAAATAAAACTCGACTTGATATATTAACGGTCTGATGAGATTTGCTTTATACTTTTTTTTTTTTTGACGGTCTAACCTCCCACCGGAAAAATCCTAACTCCGCCCCTACACGTGTCCACTTTTGAGAAACATGTTCATATATGTTGTTAGATTAGATGCATAAAGATTTTGGTGTTTTTGTTATCAAAAATTTGAACTTTAAAGTATACGTCGGGTTACAAGCCAACATGAAAACCAACTAGTTTTCTTGGGTAAACACCAAAATGCACAATGTGAGGGACTTTACCTTAGGATTTTCAACTTTGCATATAATATGTTGGGAGAGAGAGAGCACTGTGAGCAGTGAAGGTCACAACTAGTGCACAGACAGCACAGTTTTTGTTACTCAAGAATTTGAGGCCCATAATCAGGAAGGTCCTCTATTTTAAGGTTATTTTACTAATCCTTGGCTCCAACTCTGTGGGACAGTTTTGAAAAATTAATTCACTAATCTACCAATCTTATTCCATATTTTTATAATTTATTTTAAAATAAAAGGAAAAGAGAAATTTAATGGAAAACTTTTTTTTCCCCAAACATTATTTTCTTTATTTTTCTTTCTTTTATAATTTTTTTTTTCCCACAAATTCAAGATTCAAGCATAACCTAACAAGAATTCAATAGAACTTACATTAATATAAATTGTAAATCTACCAGTTGTCACTTTTAAGTTGAAAAAGTGAATGGGATGAGGCCACATGTATTATAACATTTTTCATTTGTATTACCAACAATTTCAATCTTCTTAATTAAATGTCTTTAAATAGAGATGGACCAATTTACAAGGCCAAAGTTTAAAATAACAAATTTGTCTTTTAAAAAGTAGGTAAAACCCTAATTTGTAATATTATATATATATATATATATATATAATTTTAGGAAACTTACTGATAAGTCTCATGTACTAAGTTCAAGATCCAGCTAATCCCAAAACAAAATATTTGCACCAATTAGTCCAACACATTTTAATTGTTACCAAAAAATCCTTTTTTTTTTTTTTAAATTTACAGACACTGCTCACATCTTACTATCGTCGGACTTTCGTCAAACGGTCGCCGGAGACTCGTCGGAATGTTCAACATCGCCGGAAAATCGTCGGAATGTTTAAAACATATTATGAAACTGTAAAATTTTACAGTTCTAAAGCATGTTATAAAACTACAAAATTTTACAGTTTTAAACCATGATTCATTCCAGCACCAAAAAAAAAAAAATTCAAACTGCAAAATTTTACAGTTTTCACCGCCTGTAACTAAAACTCGAAAATTACTTGTTCAGAATTCGAAAATTTTCTCATTACAAATCTGTGTGATAGCTGTACAAATCTGAGTCATTACAAATCTGTTTCAATGATATTATAGATCTATTTCATCATCAACAACAACAACCATAGATCAACAACTATCCCAAAAAAAATCTGTAAATAGAGAGAGAAAGAGAGAGAAATTGACAAAGATATATACACAAATCTGTTCAATCTAAGCACAGATCTGAGGATGAGCGTCTTCTTGTTCTTGTTCTTCAGTTCTGCATCGTACCAAATCTGGTCACTCTGATCAGATCTTCGGCGTCAATAATCGATCTGCGTGGTGAAGAAAGTGGCGACGGTGGTGCTGCAGAGGTTCAGATCGGCATAGATGTTCAGATCGAAAGGTCGTAAAGAGGGAAGCAAAAAACCAGAAAAAAAAAAACGAGAGAGGAAGGGAAGCAAAAAACAGAGAGAGAGAGGGGAAATGACTTTTGGGTGCAGTAAAAAAGTTTTGAGATTAAATGGAGACCACATGTTTCACATGGGACCTATGGGTAATTTTCCCTATAATTTTCCTTTTTGTGCCTTTGGGCCTACAACCCAAAATTCAGCCCGTACGAAAGTCCACGGAATGGCCAGAATTTTGGCCCAAGGGCAAAGATGAAAATTTTAGCACAAAATATATAAATAAAATAAAAAAATTAAGAGCTAATTATAGGAAAAGTATCTAAACAGGAAAAGTATCTAAACCCACCATTGGCCAAAAAATCTTCTTCTATATTTATATTTAACACACCATTAAAAAAAATTCATATTTTTATTAATAATTGTTAAAAACTTATTAACTATTAAATATATATATATTTTAAAAAATAACAGTGTTTAGAAACACCTAAAAAAGCCACATATTTTTTTTGATTTTTTTTCTTTGTCTTTAGTGATTTTTTTTTAAAATTTTGTCAATATTTACTTTTTTGGTCCGTCTTGTGTAAACGAATTTAAAAAATAAATTTTTAAAGAAAAATTCAAAAAATTAAAATAAGCCAAAAAAGTCTATTATTATTATTATTATTATTATTATTATTATTTATTTTGGACTTGTTTGGACCATTTTCATTTTTTTTTTAATTTTTAATTCATCTCATTGAGTTGAATCTATAAAAAAAAAATTTACTAAGCAAAGTATATGTTCTTTTCTATATAATCCCTATCTCTGAGGATATTCTTTTTTTTGGGGGGGTTGAGTTAGTGGTCTACCACTATTTGAGATTGGGCTGAGAATTATCTAATTAATTCTACAGTTATGCTAAAAGATCTTCAAGTTGTTGTATGGCTAATTTTAAGGCTTCTTGATTTATAGTTAGCTGTCTATTTATCTGAGAAATTTTTAAACTGTAATCTTCTAGGGATCTACCGGAAGCTAATGATAAAAGAAAATGATATTTAAATTTTTGATCTTCTAATTCTTGTATTATCTCAATACTAATTTTAATTTTATTCCTAAGGTCGTCGTCTAAGGGCATATACTAATTTTTTATTTTTTATTTTTATTTTTTATTTCTAAAGTCTAAATCTAATGGATCTAAAGTCTACGTCTACAAATTTTTTGATTTTTTGTACTTTTTTGATTTTTTGAATTTTAATTTTTATTTCTAAAATCTACGTCTAAGAACATACAAGTTTTTGGATTTTTTGAAATAATATTTCCTTAATATTTCTACTCGGGTTGCTCTCCTTTTATTCTAAAATTCTTTTCTATGGCAAAAATTCTTTTTAGGCAATGTTTGTTTTCATTACATGTACTCCCACCTTGAGACTAAGCCTCATTCAACATAGTATATTTTTATTTTCCATTTTTTACTTTTCCCTTTCTGCCTACAATTCGCCCTCCAACGCCTAACCACGGCTCACACGGGCTCTTCAGCTAAGGTCACTCAGTAACAAAATAGAAAACTGAAGATACTACGAAGGTTCAAAGCATGTAATATTAATGAGCAAACAAGCATTCCATAAACTTAATTTTTCCCAAAAAGAAAATAAATTTTTAGAATAGAAGAGTTACCCTTTTGAAATATTTAAGGAAAAAGAGAAACTACTCACACTTCATATTAATAAGAAATATACTTACAAAGATTATATTACAGACTCTGAAATTCTGAGAATACACTTAGAGGGTTTTTGAGAGGGGTTGGAAATTACAAAGCAGAGTGAAGTGGTGTTTTTTCTTTCTCTGTATTTTTCGTTCTGCTTCATCCGTTGGCCAACATGCCAATTTATACAACTTAGAAAAGGATAAAAACAAAAGAAGCTTCAAATCCATATCCATGCTACGTCTATGGATTTTCTAAATTCAACACCTATAGGACTATGACAACTATGACTATTAGACCTTGGAAAAACAAACTCATAATAAAAACAAAATTAGATACATGCAATTATATGCATGTTTGACTCAAAGAACCTACTAAATTTTATCAATAAAGTATTAGGATAATGATATCGGGTACTGCTTTGGGCCCCATCGCATATCATTCAATCCTTCTTTTTTGACAAAATTTTGACACTACAATTTATTACAAGACACGTATAAAGATTTTCACAGCTTTTCTTTAATAAAGCAAGATAAGAGATATCTACTTTATTAAAGTAGTGAGTGAAGGAAAATCCTTATCACTGACAGACTCAAATAATTACAGACACAAAATAGCTACAAAAATCTTTTTTGTCTTTTCTTGGCGTGCATTTCGCTGATATCTGAAGAGAACCTTTATCTTCTATGGACTCTGTCTTTTTCTGCTGGAACGCCAATTATTGATGCTGACTCATGGAGTGATGCTTCTAGGCTGGTTCTTGAATCTTCAAAGATTTGAGAAATTTGAAAGAGTCTCGTGGAGCTTTTTTGAAATTTTGTAGGAGTCTTCTAGTGGGACCCGCTGTTTTTTTTTTTTTTTTGGATTCTATCCATACATTCTTTCTGAAAGGTCGTCTAGATCTGCTGCTGAAAGTTGGTCGTAAAAGTCATCCCCGTCTTCCATATCGGACAGTTCTTGATCATTTTCTCCCATAGTTGATGATTCATGAATGACGCAGTGTTGATAGTTGGGGTACTGACTTTCATCGACAAATGTTTCTCTGCTAAATGGATAACCCGGGATGGCCAAATTGCAATGTATCTTTTGATATTTATCTTCACAAACTAGATGTTCGGAATATCCATTGTAGGCTATTAGTGTGTTACTGGCAAATTTTCTCCATTTGTTGAGCTGGTCTTTGAGTGGAAATCGTCGGCATGGCCAGGGTCTCCTATTGAGAAGTCCTGGATATCCTGGGAATGTAGAGGTTCCTCTGAGGTACATTTTGTGTTTAGCTGGATTGCACCATATTCCCTTCCATTCTGGTAGTTTGCTATCTATCAAAACTTCTACATATGGCTGAAATTCTTCCATTACACACAGGACTGCATGAGCAAGCTTGTGTCCAAAGCTATCTGTCTGATTTGGATCTGTGAAAATTAATCTAGAGACAAAGCCGTAATCTAACAATTTTGTGGCTGTTAGATAACATGTCTCGCCTCTTATTTGTATCTCCAAAGGCTCAAATGTAGCTAGATTTATCTGGCAAAGGCAAATGCTGAAGTCTAGGTTACACTGACACCTATCAAAATGCTCGGAATGCTTTCTGCATTTTTCTTTTGTTAAGCAAGGCTGCTCTTCTTCTTCATTGTTATAGATCCATTGATAAGCTAGGCCAGGGCAATCGACTCTTGCTATGGAGAGATCTTGAAGGAATTGCTGAATAATGACTAGCTCGTTATTTCTGCTATCTTCGGCTAAGGTGTAAATAATGGGTTTTAGGTCTTCTATTTCTTGGCTTTTCTCACAAAAAGATCGAATGATAGAATGTCTGAAGAAATACATTCTAGCACTCAATTTGTCAAATTCCTCACTGGCGAGTTGTTTGATTTCTGGGCTAGGTAAGGAGGTAGGCTTTCTTTCTGGAGCTAAATTTTTAAGCTGATTGGTTAGGGTTCGAACGGTTGCTCTCAATTGTTTTTCTTCGTCTCGGAGCTGGTCTAGCTCTTCACTGACCTTTTTGCCTTTATCCATAATTTTCTTGAAATTTCTGGTAAGGCCTTCACAATGTCTGCACATCTGGAGAGGATTCTGAAAATCTGTTTGAGGGTTAGAACTACTACTACTGCCTGAACTACTGCTTCCAATTATCTGGCTAACTGGAGCTCCACTGGTAGCAAAGATGGTTGACTTCATCTTGCTCAATGTGTCCAGGTAATCTTTAGTTATCTGGCTAATAAAGTAACTAGTTCCTATTTGTCTTCGGGCATAGGTACTGGCTGACTCAAAATCACAAAATCCTTTAAACTGAGGCGAAGGACAAAGTTTTACTAAGGGATCTACTTCTACCCAATCATGGTAAATACCAGGCTTGGTTCCTTTAACTACTACATAGAAGGAAAAACTTTTTGACAAAGGTTTATTTTGGATTTTTGAGAAATATATGCTGAGAGAATTTAAGGCTGAAAGGCGTTTAGCTGGGTGGTTCTGACTATTCCAAAGGTTATCTAAAAGACACTGCTGAACTGGGTCTAACTCAATTCCTGTTAATGGTCTGAATTTTGTTCTGCCTTCATGAATGGGAAGAGAGAATCCCCCAAAGTTCATGGTCTTGCTGTTCTCCATTATCTGCACAAAAATTAAACTGGTTATCTTCTTTTTCTAAATAAATTTTCCTACTTAACCAATCTGTTAGCCTATTATCACTACCTTTAATGTGTTCAAACTCTACTTTATATCCTTGCCCTACTATACAATCTAAAAATTTTGCCCATCTTCTAGTACTTAATTTACGCTCATTGAGTTTGTTATGGAATCTAACTATAGCTTCACAATCTGTTCTAATTGTAAAAGGTTTGTGCAAAAATAATCTAAATTTATTTATTGCATAAACTACTCCTAATATTTCAAAATCTAAGCTGGTCATGGTTGTATCTTTTTCTTTAAATTTTCCAGAACTGTATCTACAAATGCGTTCTTTATTTTTACTATCATACTTATAGGTTTAGCTAATAATATTGTTCCCCATCCTAATTGACTTGCATCTGTTTCTACTACTATGTATTCTGATTCTAAGGGGAGTTGCAGGTCTGGTAAATTTTTACAAATGTTTTTAATTTTTCTGACTAAGGCTATATCTTATTGATTAAAATATTTTTGTCCTGTGGGTGTGGTTTTACTGTATAATGGTCCTATTATTTTACTAAGGTTAGGAATATACATTCGTGCATAATTTAAAATTTCTAAAATGATTGGAGTTGTTTTGTATCTTCTAATTTATCTGGATAATCTAAAATTTTCTTCACTATGTGAAGTTGTAACCTAATTTTTCCATCTCCTAACTCCATTCCTAAAAATTCTATGTGAGGTGTATTTACCATCTTTTTTTTGCTAATTATTATTCCATTATTTATGAATTCTTCTAATGTTATATACAAATGATCTATATGACTATTTTTATCTGGGTTGAATACTAAAATATCATCTATGTATACCAGTATGAAACTATATTTATTAAATATACTATCCATTTTACGCTGAAATATGGAAGGTGCGTTTTTTTAATCCAAAGGGCATAACTAGCCATTCATAATGTCCTTGAGGGCAACAAAAGGCTGTCCATGGTATACTTTCCTCTTCCATTTTATCTGCCAAAATCCTGATTTACAATCAAATTTACTAAATATCTTTGCTGTCTGTATTCTATTTATAAGCTGATCTTTATCTGGTATATTGTATTTATCATCTTCTGTATTATCATTTAATCTTTTATAATTTATTACCATTCTAGCTTTTCCTCTCTTTATCTCTGCATGATTTCTAACCATAAATGCTGCGCTTCTATGTGCACTATTACTAGGTCTAATTACTCCTAAATCTAATAATTCTTTAATCTGAGTTCTAAATTCTTCTATGTCTGCTGGTGTGTGATCTATTTGTGCTGAGGTAATCCTATAATCTCTATTTTTTATATCTAAGCTAGCTAAAATTTTATTTCTCTCCCAATATTTCATGGGTTGTTCTCCTAAAATTTCTGTTGTTTCAGCTAATCTTATTATCTCATCTAAATTATTTTCTGTTCTTCTAAATATTGGTTTATTCTTTAATTTTCCTATTTTAGCAAAAATTAATTCTAAGTTAGCTGTTTCTTGAAAATTTTCTAAATTCCAATAATCTCCATTGTCATCAAAATGAATCTCTTTAAAATCATCTAGCTCATAATTTTCCATATCTAATTTTTCTAAAGAAGTATTTACTATTTCATTAGGTGTGTATGTTTGGGCTAGCTCGGAAAAATTTTTTCTACTAGGGAATAAAAAACTAACGGGCACTAAATCGGGAATTGAAACTACTCCTATGGTACCACCACGCTTCGCAGAGCATATATTCTTTTGTGGAAAATGTTAAACATCCCAAAATATTTATTAAAATTTTTAAGTAAATTCCATTTTGCTCCATTTATGTTTATCTTTGGTCCATCATCACTTCAAGAAAGGTATAATCCTTATCTTATCTTTTTTCCATCATCACTTCAAGAAAGGTCGTATTCATGTAGGGTACCCCTCTTTCGTTCTATCTTAAATTTTCTGAGATTCCCGAGTTTCCTCCTCATCTGATCATCATCTGATCGTCAAACGAAGGTAATGCCTACCAACAAATTTTCTCTCATTTTTTATTTGTTCTACATTTATATATTCAGTCTCACATATATTTTCATTTATCTGATTTTTTTTTTTTTTTTTTTTTTTTTTTTTTAACAATTTGGATTTTACCCATATCTTAATAAACGTTTTGCTATGGTTGCTCTTGTGGGTTCTCTGATCTTCTCGTGCATATATTTGGGTTTTGATTATCTGGGTCTCTTTCTTTTTGATCAAATTTTAGACCCTTTTGAGTGTTTGCACTAATTTTGATATTTAGGTTATGTAAGATTTCTGTAATTATGGTTGACCATAGAGCATCTACAACGGCGAACTATTTTTTTCATCAATCTGAGGAAAAAAAAGGCGATTTCCTCAATCTAATACAAGGTGCTCCAACGGTTGCACTGTATGTTGCATCAAAAGACTGGGGACGTCCGGTGGGACGACTGGCCGGTCAGTCAGTCAAGGGACTGAAATTTTTTTTTTCCCCTCCACAGCACTGCACAGCATAGAGATAGATTACTTTGCAACAGTGGGATTAGCATCTGCAAGTAAAGAGGAGAATCAAACTGTTAGCAAATTAAAAGAGGTCCCTGAGTCTTTTCAATCACCTGACCAATATGTGGACATTTTCCGACCATTGGTATTGGAAGAGTTTAAAGCACAGTTGCATAGTTCCTTTTACAAACCAAAAATTCATCTGAAATGTTAAAGAAATAAAAAATAAAATAAAGTCAGAAAATATTGAAGAGTTTAGATCACTTTGAGATGAGGGTGTTGATGTGGAAAAGGAATGGGAAAGGAAAGGGAAATCTAGGCGTTGAGAGAAGAGTTGGGTGTTTTTACCTCAGGGTAAGGACGGATTGAAGGAGGTTTGCTGACCTCTTCGGACGCCATTGAAAGTTGCAGGGAGAGAGAGAGTGTGTGTGTGTGAGAGAGAGAGAGAGAGAGAGAAGAGAAGCTTTCAAGTGGCCACAAATAAAGCAGCGTCAGCTTCAAAAGCACAGTGATGACGGTAAAGCAAACGAGAGAGAGAGAGAGAGGGCCTGCCATCGGGATTTCTTTCACTTGAGGGGAAATCGGTCAAACGAACAAGCCAACTTTTGAAGCAGTTCGTTGTGCTTTTTCCATCTAAACCGGACGACCGGCTGGACATCCGGTCGGTTGTCCGGTGGGACCCACCTCTAACGTAAACGCACAGTGAAATGGTGAAATCAGACTCAGCTCCTCAATTTGGTGAAAATTTTGCTCCGTTCTCAATTTGATACCATTTTGATCAAATCGTTGGAGCCAAAAAAGATGTGCTTTTTCACCAAATTCAAATTTGGTGATACATCTGCTTAACCGTTGGAGATGGTCTTAGACATGTTTATTGGATTTGATCTCATAATATGCTCATGTGGTTACCCAATCCTGCTTATTAATTATTATCAACTGTTCATGTAGTTTTCTATATTCCTCTGGTTAATTCTCGAGAAGGCAAGAGGAAATTAAGTGATATGTTGGACCATCTTCAGCTTAATGTGATATTTTCAAAGACTCACTGACCATTAGGGCTGGGCATGGGGTTATCCAACCCGCTCAATCCGAACCGTTCACATACAAATGGGCGTTTTTGCAGACACAAAACGGCGGATGAGTTTAGAACATGACATTATTACGGGTTGCGGGTTTCACCCGCACCCGCAAGACCCGCCCGCACTTAGACTCTTTTTTTTTTTTTTTAATTTATTATTATTTTTTATATATGATGGAGTTTGCGAGTTTACAAATGTTTTTTTATTTATTTAATGAGTTTGAATTGGATGAAATTTGACAATAATTTATTATTATTTTATTATTGCATTTTGGATGAATGGTTAATGAAGAATTAATTTTAGGTAAATTTAGGATTTTGAATAATTTGCTTGTTTTAGGAATTGATTATGTTAGTGTTTTTAATGTTATAAGTTTTAATTCATTAATTATTAATGTTGAGCATTTTAGAAAATGGGGGAAAAATGGCCTAAAATAAATATTTACAAAACAAGAAAAAAAGGCCAAAAAATAAATTTTAAAGAAAAAAGTCTAATCCGCAACCCGCCCGCACATTTGCGAACCCTATCTGCACAAACCGCAACCCGCACTGCGAGTTCAATTTTTCCCAAACTGCACATATGCGGGTGGGTCCAAACCGCAAACTGAACCGTCCAAAACTGAACCGCGAGCTCCCCTACTGACCATGTAATTGGACCTTCCTTGAGGTTTGGATATTAGCCATGTTTGGTTTCATTCTCTGAATTTTTTTTTGTGAAATTTTTTTAGAAAAAATATAAACTAGTGTGACAAAAATAAATAAATATATTTTGAATTTTTAAAAATTATTTTTGCCCTCGAAAAGGATAAAACTACATAAAATTGATAAGTGCTTTTGATATTTTAATTATTTTCACGAAACTAATTTTTAGTTTTTTAGAAAAAATTTCTGAATCAAGTTTCTGAAATCCAAACCAAATAGTTTTGACATAATTACATTAAGTTCCGATAAAGTTTTAATTTACATTAAGACTTCATCCTTTTTTTCATCAATAATTTGTTAGTATAGGGATAAAAAAATGATATTGTCATCTCTTTTACACAAAAATACATATTTTATGTTGTTTGTCTTTGTATTTTTACACCATCTGTATTAGTTCCGTTCCGTTTAACCTTACTAAAAAGGAGGCTAGTGTAATTATGTTAAAATTGTGGACTTACTATATTTTTCTCAAACGTCAGGGGAGATTAGTGTAATTTACCCATTTAATTTCTACCATATGATGTGATCATGTATACCTAATTATTTGTATTCCAATGTCTTTAAATTGAAATTTTAATTAAAAAAATTTGTATTCTAATAAATAATATTTATAAAAACTTAAATTCATTAGTTTAATTCAAACTTACATTAAATAATTAAAATACATTGAAGTCATAAAGATCTTATCAGGGAGACCTGTATTATTTTGCACATCATGATGATGAGTGTCTAGATAATGAGTATGTATAATGTATAGAAAATAACATCTTGCTCAAGTGGCATAAGACACAGCACCCTGATTAACTAAGTTCATTGTTCGTCTCTATATGAGTTGATACTAAACATGTCTGGTCACGACAAACAAGGTGAGCAAAATTGTTAAGCGACTATGTTTCATGCATTTGGAATTTCCTTCAAATTGTGTTTTGAAAAAAACTATTTCATTTTCATCAGTCACATCAAGCTTTGGGATTTTAATAATAGTTTTCTCAATTCTAAAAATTCGTCTGTGTTACTAGAGTGCACATTAAAGGAGTTATTGATTTCCTTGTCCTTCATTACCTATGAGTTGTTATTGTTGAATTTATCACTCATCTCATAAATTGGTATAATGCCTATTTTTTTGGTCACTTCACTTCAAACTTCTTTTAAAGGGCCAAGCTATTCAGCAGGAAGCTAATTTGTTCAGTTGCAACAGAACCCTTACCAAAAGCAAGTTGAAGAAGCCAAAATGGACATGCCCAAAGAAATTTTTCTAAAAGATTACAAGTTGCCTGATTATTACTTTGATACGGTATGCGTACTCATTAACGTATTACTTTATCAAAAAATAAATACTTATCTAAATCGATATTGGATAGTGGTGACATTTTGGTTTCTTCCCATAATTATGAATACTCAGGTGGATTTGAAATTTTCACTGGGTGAAGAGAAAACTATTGTCTGTTCAAAAATAGCTGTCTACCCCAGAGTTGAAGGTAATATTTCATCTGGCCTTGCATATTGTATAATGTCTTAAACAGGAGTTTATGTTTCTTTAATATTTCTGGGCAGTATTCGTATTAACTGCATAAAAATGTTGGATTACTTAAAATGGTATAGTAATACTCACTCTTTTGTGTAGAAAGAACTAAATAGCCCCATTTTCTTTCTTTCTTTTTGCTACTTCCATTCTTCAAATAGATTCTTATTATAGCCTTATCTTGAGGAACAGGTTCTTCTTCTCCACTAGTCTTGGATGGGCTAGATCTGAAGCTGGTTTCAATTAAGGTCAACAGCAAGGACCTGAAGGTATGAAATTCTTGCTAAAGTTTTCCGTTTTATCGTATCAATTGCTCTCTTACGCATTAATTCATCAATGTTGCTTCTTTACTTATTGCTCTCCATTGTTTCTTCTGAATTATGGCCAGAGATGTTTTTTATAGTTTATGTTTTCACCGTAGTTTTGTTACCTCATCATTTTTTGTTTTTACTTATATCTTAATTTATTTGGAATATACACAAGCATGCATGCATGTGTGTGTGAATATTAGAGGTAAGTTGCTAAAGTTTATGCGACTTTTGGGTTCAAATTTTTCTTTCACAAGTTTGTTCTTTAAATTGGCCTTGCATTTTCTAACTGTAAATTTTTGATATTTTCCAGGAGCAAGAATTCTGCTTAGATTCTCGCCATTTGATACTCTCATCACCGCCAAGTGGTAAATTTACACTGGAAATTGTTAATGAGATATATCCACAAGTGAACACATCATTAGAGGTGAAGCAATAATTTCCATGTCCCCAGTTTAACCCCCATGTATGTTACTCTTTTCCATTCCAACATTGATACTTGTTGCTGCAGGGGCTTTACAAGTCATCTGGAAATTTCTGTACGCAATGTGAAGCAGAGGGTTTCCGGAAAATTACATTCTATCAGGTTCATAATTGAGCTTTGGTAATCTCTAGTTACTTGAATAGCGAGATGTTAATCTGTTTTATACTGAATTGATGACTTCCATTTGCAATATCAGGATCGTCCTGATATAATGGCAAAATACACTTGTCGCATTGAAGCTGATAAGTCATTATACCCTGTGTTGTTGTCTAATGGAAATCTCATAGAGCAAGGAAGCCTTGAGGTGATTTTTCTTTTTTCTTTTCTTTTTTTTAAATTCATCTAGACATGTTGAAGTATTATATTCTTAGAACTGTTTAATTTTTGCTTCACAGGGTGGTAAACATTATGCTCTTTGGGAGGATCCATTCAAGAAACCTTGTTATCTCTTTGCTTTAGTTGCTGGACAGTTGGAGAGCAGAGATGACATCTTTACGACTCGTTCAGGTCGTAACGTATCTCTTAGGATCTGGACTCCGACACACGACCTACCCAAGACTGTACATGCCATGTATTCTCTCAAGGCAGCTATGAAATGGGATGAGGAAGTCAGTTTTTTTTTTTTTTAAATGGTCCTCTTGGTGTAATCTTTGATCTATCTACTTGATTTTGATGCTAAAGTGTGCTTTCTGATCTTTTCATATTTCCATACAGGTTTTTGGTCTCGAGTATGACTTGGATCTTTTCAATATTGTGGCTGTTCCAGATTTTAACATGTAAGTCACAACAACTGTGTAATTTCATGTCTTTTTTTCCTAATATTTTATGTGCTTTGTGATTTTCTTTTCTTTGTTTTTTGTTTTAAATTACTAATTCTGTTTCATGTATTGATGACTGCCAGGGGAGCCATGGAAAACAAGAGCTTGAACGTATGCTTCCTGAAAAGTATTTAGCTCTTTGTTTTACATCTAACATTTCATTTTATTGAAGTTTTTCTGACTTTGTTGTCAACAGCTATTCAATTCCAAGCTTGTCTTAGCATCTCCAGAAACTGCTACAGATGCAGATTATGCTGCAATCTTAGGAGTTATTGGCCATGAGGTATGTCATCTATTTCATAAGGAGCATAAAGTTTGGATATTTATTTATTTTTATTTAGATTTGTAGTAATTCGGGTTTTTTTTTCTTGTGTATATTGTAGTATTTCCACAACTGGACCGGCAACAGGTTGGCTTATATTGCTATTTTTTATTTGAATTATTATAACTTGTTAAGCTATTGTATAACTTATTTCTTTATTTATTTTGAGTCTCTCTCTTTTGTATAAAACTCTTTATGCCTTTGTACTGCAGAGTGACATGTCGTGACTGGTTCCAGCTTAGTCTGAAGGAAGGTCTCACGGTTTTCCGCGATCAGGTCTGGGCACACATTCAATTATCAAGCGACTATTGAAACACTGAAAGTATTTCTTGTTTGGTTGAGTTTGCAAATCTCTAATTTCTGTTCATTTGGCAGGAATTTTCGTCTGACATGGGGAGCCGTACAGTAAAGAGGATTGCTGATGTTTCAAAGCTTCGAAATTATCAGTTCCCACAGGTATTCCCACCACCAAACAACCATCTAGTGGTGCTTTTGGTCTTGCTATGTAACATTAATTGTTTATATGGCTGCAAATAATGCAGTTGAATATCTGAAGTGTTAATCATTCAAGCATCTTACTCAATTCATTTGATTTTGCTTTTGTTTTCCTTATTATCGAATGTGACATATTGTGCTGCAATTAAGTGTTACCTTTGTCTTGTTTTGCTAGGATGCTGGTCCCATGGCTCATCCTGTACGACCACATTCTTACATTAAGGTCTATAATTTTTCCGTAAATAACTCCTCTTTCTAAAGCTTGTAGCTTACTCTAGATTTATTGACTATTTTCTTGTAAGCTGTGTTCACCTTGTTTCTATTATTTTTCTCTTACCAGATGGACAACTTCTACACAGGCAAGTTTCCTGTTTTATGTCTTCTGGATAAGGGGTTTTTGTTATTTAATTTAATTTATACCTAAATTATCTTGGCGATTTAAGAATTGTACTTTGCTAATGATTTGGCATATTTGAACATTTGGATCATCACTTGTGCTATTATATTGGATGTGATGGCTAATTTGGGACATCCGCTGGCTTCAACTTGCAGTGACGGTAAGGTTTTTAGCAATTTGTCTTACTTTCTTATTATCATTCTCCTTTTCCATTTTCTTGAAAGGCCCTTAACTGTTTTTTCTTTTGTCCTCCCATTTTCTTGTTTACAGGTGTATGAAAAGGTTTGAACTATCTAACCTGTACTCTCTCTCTCTCTATGGATCACAACAATACTTAACTCATCACTGGTGTATTTTTGGATTTCACTTATCAGGGAGCTGAAGTTGTCAGGATGTACAAGACCTTATTGGGGAGCCAAGGATTCAGAAAAGTATACAAATGAGTTTAAAATGAGTCATATATGATTTTTTTATTTTACATGTGAGGGTGCTTTGTCTGCGTGAATTCAGTAGACACTTCTTTTTCCCATTTCAGGGCATGGATCTATATTTCAAGAGGCATGACGGGCAAGCTGTAACGTGTGAAGACTTCTTTGCTGCCATGCGAGATGCAAATGATGCAGATTTTGCTAATTTTCTGATGTGGTATGTTGTCTTAACGATTTTCTTTTGCTTTAAATTTCTTTCTGTTTGCTCTGATGCTTATGCTTTTGATTGGAACAAAAAATGACAGGTATTCCCAAGCTGGAACACCTATTGTGAAGGTTACTTCATACTACAATGCTGAAGCTCGTACTTATTCTTTGAAGTTTAGGTATATATTCTGAGAATTTGATTCGTGTTCTGCCTCTCTGTATTGAGGTTCATTATATCATAAATAAAGTGTTTTTTTATTGGGTTTTTGCAGCCAAGAGGTGCCACCAACCCCAGGGCAGGCAGTGAAAGAAGCCATGTTCATTCCTGTGGCAGTCGGTTTGCTGGACTCAAGGGGCAAGGACATGGCTTTTTCTTCTGTGTATCATGATGGAAAGTTGGAGTCTGTCGCACGTTATGATCTGCCTGGCCACACTACAGTTCTTAAAATAACTAAGGTCAATTCAACACCTCTATGGGCTCCATCTTGTTTAGCTCTTAATGTTTGTCGTGATGAGGAACTAGTATCAGCACCTTTTATCTTATGCTACATGGATTCGTGTATGGGTCTTGGTTGTAGGACTAAGTGTCGGATACTTCCAATTCCTATATCCAAGGGCAATGGGATATGGCTAGATTTCATATTTATCAATATTTTTCTTTTATAAAAAATAACATAAAACATTTTATGGAAAATATTAGTTTTATGCATGTTCATATGGTACAATAAATATTATGTGATTAATTAGACAGGTCAGACACATATGTCATACACATCAAGTGTCAAGTGTGTGACATGGACACTTGATTTGCGATTAATTATACATGTCAGACACTCACGTCATACACTTATCAAGTGGAATCTAAGAATTAGGGCTACCAATTAGTGAAAGATGCTAATCACGAGGAATATATGTCTCTACTTTGTCTGCCATAATAATTGAACCTCATGTTGATGATAAGCAGAAAGAAGAAGAATTTGTGTTCTCTGATATATCTGAGCAGCCAATTCCGTCTCTCTTACGGGGTTATAGTGCTCCTATCCGACTTGACTCTGATCTCAATGACAGTGACCTGTTTTTCCTTCTTGCTCATGATTCAGATGAGTTCAACCGGTAAGAATACTTTTCTCTTCTATCTTCTAGTTGAGCAAATAATTGAAAGAATTTAATAACTGGTTGTTCGTACTTTAGTTGGGAAGCTGGACAGATATTGGCAAGGAAGCTGATGCTCAGCCTAGCTGCTGATTTCCAACAAAATAAACCATTGGCTCTAAATCCACAGTTTGTGCACGGGTTGAAATGCATACTCTGTGACTCGAGCTTAGACAAGGTATTATTCACCCCCTCCCCCCCTCCTTTTTGGGTTACTTTCCAAGGAGACAAAAATGATTGCACAAGCACAAACTAATTCCTGATATTATCCAGGAATTCATTGCTAAGGCAGTAACTCTACCGGGTGAAGGAGAGATCATGGACATGATGGAAGTTGCAGATCCCGATGCTGTTCATGCCGTCCGATCTTTCATCAAAAAGAAGCTTACTTCTGAACTGAAAGAAGAGTTTCTGAGCATGGTATGCATCTTTGAGGAGTTATCTGTTATCTATACTATTATATAAAGCACACTATTTGCTTGGTATGACAACTTCGTCGCACAATTTTGGTTCCCAAAATACCCACAGCAGTACTACATTTAGCAATTGCTGCAAGGACCAAAAAGTAAATCACTAAACCAACAACTGCTATTCACTACACACAGCTCTGTCTCTCTCCACTCTCACTCACGATTTCTTCCACACGTTAGTGTGCGTACAGTTCTAGTATGAAGATAAGACTACTTATATTTCTCTTTCACTTCTTGCTTTTATCTTGGTTTTCAAATCAACTTGGCTTGCATGCTTTTGCAGGTCAAAAACAACAGAAGCTTGGAGAAGTATGAGTTTAACCATCCGAATATGGCGAGGCGTGCTCTTAAGAACATTGCCTAGGTGTGTTATTTAGAGTCATTCTTTTCAAAATGGCTGTAGTAGAAAATTGTTATCTAATGATATTTTTGATTTATCATAGAAATCACATTTATGTATTGTCTTGTTTGCAGGATATCTTGCGTCACTTGATGATCCAGGACTGACCGAGCTTGCATTGCATGAATATAGAACTGCCACAAATATGACAGAACAATTTGCAGCTCTTGCGGCCATTGCCCAAAACCCTGGAAAAACACGTGACGATGTTCTAGCTGACTTCTATAGCAAGTGGCAGCATGACTTCTTGGTAAGCCTATTTCTTAGTAGTTCTGATTGGAAATTCTTCCCTTATTGAGTACTTGCAGTGCTTAGTGAACTGCTAAGTTGGTTTCCGTATCTTTAAAACGATGCGTCATTATTAGAATTATTGTCATTATTAATTTATCATATTATAAATTACAAAGACCATTAATTTTCCCTATTATACAAGAGGACTAGCTTTTCAGACTTAATTCCCTGTTTGTCCCTATTATTTTGTTTTCTAATTTTTAATCACAAGCAGTTCAATAATCAACTCCATAGCAACTAGTAGGCCCAGACAAACATGATCTATTTGCTTTTATAATTGTAGTGTAAATTAGCATTTCTAGCTCATCAAATGTCCTAGGAAATTGATAATTGTAATGAAATTTTTTTCATGATCCATATCATGAAAACTTTCACAGGACACTTGACTTTATCATCATTCCTAATAAATTATGTAAATTGAATTGAATTGAAATGTCGTCCCTTGGGTTAGGGTTTTACTAATTTTCATGCGATTCTGAAATGTGCAACTACTTGATTGAACTCCTAGAATTAAAGTCTACTGATGAAGGGGTTCCATGTTTTGAAACTCGATAGTACCCTAACCTAGCAAATCTTCTTTCTGTTCATATGGTGCGTGGGGTGAGATAAGATGAAGAAAGCCTCACAAAATAAAATTTAGTAATGCTAATATTTGCTTTTAGCAACTTTTGTTAATCAACTCCTCTCTGACACGTATAACCATTTAAACTTCTTAAATATTAATGAGCGCATATATTGAATATGTGTACAATTTGTTACAGGATTTACTCTGTCCTTGTTGAGATTGACATTATCCACCCCAAAAAAAAAGTTGGAGTTCTGTTTTTGTGGTTTCTGTGGTGCAATTTCATTTTATTCATTTCCTCAGGTTGTGAATAAATGGTTTGCCCTTCAAGCCATGTCAGACATTCCTGGGAATGTTGAGAAAATTAAGAACCTCCTAAACCATCCTGCTTTTGAACTGCGTAATCCAAACAAGGTAGGTGTTCTCTCTCTCTCTCTCTCTCTCTCTCTCTCTCTCTCCATAGAAGTTAATACTGAGTGTTGGGTTGGTTGTGGGGCAGGTATATTCGCTTATTGGTGGATTTTGCGGGTCTCCTGTGAATTTCCATGCCAAAGACGGCTCAGGGTACAAACTCTTGGGAGAACTTGTGGTGCAGTTGGACAAACTGAACCCTCAGGTTTGATCTGAGAATTCTCTTTAACCATTGGCTATTGTGATTACTTGTGTGTTGGGATAATTAAATGTGTCCACGGATTGCAGGTGGCCTCCCGCATGGTGTCAGCCTTCTCTCGATGGAGGCGGTATGATGAAACCCGACAAAGCCTTGCCAAGGTAAGAAGCTGTTGCCCTTACTGCTAGGCATCCCTTACGCATAAATGCACTGGTTTTTGATTGATGATACATAGAGCTTGTTTGGTGTAACTTTTCTCAAGCGTGATAATCATGAAGAAGTTACAAGTATCATTCTCCTAGTTTTCAAGTCAACTTTTTTAGCTTAAGCAGTTCTAGTAAGTTGCATCAAAGAGAGATAAAATTTATGGGTTTGGTTGAGTTTTCACAATTTGTTTACTTAAAAATTTTCAAAAATTAGTTTGGTGGAAAAAAAATTGAAAAAATAGTAATTATTTTATATGGTTTCCTCTTCTTTGGGGAAATAATTTTTAAAAATATATTTTGTGTTTATTTTTGTCAAGCTAATTTTCAATTTTTCAAAAATAAAAAAAAATAAATTAAAAAACAAGTTTTGAAAACTCAACCAAACATGCCAAAAAGGAATATATGATTACACTGTCCATATTCCCCAATTTACTTTTTTAGTTTTTGATGAGATATATAGTTCCTTATGATTCTTTTAACATTGTAAAAAGTAAAAAAATTGCTTTGCTTTTGACAGGCACAGTTGGAGATGATCATGTCCAACAATGGACTTTCAGAAAATGTATTTGAGATTGCCTCAAAAAGCTTAGCTGCTTAAATGGGTTTTTTTTATTTTATTTTTGTGTGTGTGTGTGTGTGTGGCAATAAACTACCTAGTTTGTTTTTGTTGGAGCTAAACTAGTTGTTAGGTTTTAAATATTTGCTTATATATATATATATATATATATCTTGGGATTTTAGACTTTTAATACTAATAATTATTGATATATCAGCTGATGTTGCACAATATATATGTTCATATTGCTGATACTGATATTTATTTCTATACTGTTATTTAAAATCATGATAAAAATTTGATTATATTATGACATTTGTTGTGGGATCAAATAAATATGTCTAGCTCTCAACAAAGTGATGGACTATTGCTTGAGAAATTTGCCTTTTTGCCATTTTTTCCCCAACACTATTTGAATCTTGGATTTGTTAAAAAAAATGAAATTAAGTTAATTTCTATGGGTAACTTAAACAATAAAAATAATTTGTTTGTTTCAGTAATATCGATTTATTTTCGTCTCATTTTCCTAACCTAATTAAAATAAAGATTTTTTTTTCTTCAACATTTAAAATCCAACACACTAATAACTAATAACTATTGAGCTTAAAATTGGTGCCATGGATAATGGATCACATCTTAACCACCTTAGAACACAGCTAATACCTCTGTATAGCTCAACATCATGAATTTTTTTTTTCCATGGTCAAATTTTTAAAAGAAGTCCCTCTCAACCAACTGGGTTAGCTCAATTGTCTGTCTATACTTGTATGTTTCTAATTATAAAGTTAGGGGATTGAGTTTATTTCTTCTTACTATATGTTTATAGATTTGCATTGTTGAACTATGAATGTTTAATTTGATATAATTCTCCTCGTTTATATAAATAATCTCTTACTAATTGATCTGGAAAAAAAAAAGAAAAAAAGAACCATAGGTCTTTGCTTCCATAGTTTGAACTAAAAGCAGTAGTCCATTTAATCTCATACTAGCGTAGGTTATATTTGATCTTAATTCAACTTATAACTCGTTCTTTTATAATGTGTCGTAATGTGGTGACTGCAAACTCCTTCAATAAATCTATCTTTAAAATTTTGATTTACAACAATAGGTTACTTTAAAAATTCGATTTACAACAACAGCTGACCAAGAAATTTATGTTCACATGACCACACCAGATTTGGAAGATATTACAATATTAAACAAATTTGATGAAAGCAATAATTAGAGGGCAAGTAGGGAGAAGAAGATATAATAAAAAGAAAAATGATTTGTGGTACTAAAACTGTGAGCACTAATGCCCCTAATTTCTATTCTGGATAAATTTTTCTTTTTTTTCTTTTTTTTTTTTTTACTTCATATGGAATTTCGGGGCTTTAGTGCCCCTTTTTTTCGGGGCACTAATCAGTGCTGTAATAAAAATAGTTGGATGGTGGTGATGATATTGTTTAAGTTGACATTCACATCGTAAATATGTACCCACATCAGTCAACACCACTCGTGTATATATATATATATAGAGATATATTGGTGTACGTATACGTATTATGTCTCTCATAGTCGTAGAATCACACTTCCACTTGCTTCTTCATTATATATATATTAGCAGTTGGTACACACATGATGTATGTGTAAATACACGTGATTAAAAAAAATAGAAGATAAACAGTTAAAATTTTGATGATCTGAATAATTTTTTCATGGTGAATTGTTTTAAAACTATAGTAGGCATTTTTAGAATAAAAAATCCATGACATCTGCACCATTGCCAGACTTCACTCTATTTATAGCGTATATCTATATTATTATATCTAATCTAGTTATATCATCAAAGATAAACAGGAATCTATGAAGATTTTATATATATATGATAAAAATAATAAAAAAAAAGCATCGGAGTGCCAAGAACAATTAAAAAAAAAAAAAAAAGTTGACGTTATATCAAGTTAAATTTAACGATTTTGTTGCTTAAAAAAAAAAAAAACAAAAAAAAAACCAATCTTCTTATCAAATGATACTATAAATTTCTATATTTTTCCTCATGTATGATTGAAAAGTCAACACCGCAAAGACATAAATATGAATATATATATATATATAGGTTTATCTCATCGAGTTAGAGCTTCTGGACTCATTTTGAGTACTACTCTTATGATTTGATTTGTTTATTTTTATTAATTTTTGTATATAAATTATTCATAAAAAATATTAGTTTTTTTTTTTAACGTTAAAAATATATATATATATATATATTAGTTTGATATGATAGTTTTAGTTCTATAATTTCATCATTTTTTTTTTTTTTATTTTTAAAACCCTTAGGTGGAATTACATAGCAGGTTTTTTTTTTTTTCTTCTTTCAAACCCAATATTGAATTCGAGTAAAAAAATTCAATCCAATATTAAACAGATAAATAGGTATACAAAATATGAGCTTATTAGTTGAAAAAAAAATTAATTATTTAGAAGTTAGGAGTTGTGTGCTTTTAACTTCTACAATATAATCTGATGATCAACTTTCACCTTCAAAAACATTACACCAAACAAATCCTTCATCAAACCCAAGAGAAAAAAAAAAAAAGAATTTCTTCAAATTCTAATTAGTTCCAAACACGAAAGCAATAATTTACTTTTTGAAACATTTTATTTTCTTTCCCCTTTTCAAATGGATTTGGTTCCAAAGACTATGCAACACTAAACTCAAAAGCAAGGTTTTAAATTTCTTTCAACAATGATGATGCCTTAATCAATATACACATTATATGTTGCTTTTTTTTACTATTTAAATTGTATCATTTTTTCATATCAATCAACCACCCTCCACAAGGACACATATGTATTGTGTTGGGTAGGTCCACATATTAGAGCCATCTAGGCCTCCAATGTGTGAAATAAATATCTAGTTGTGGCATGTTGTGGTGGACCCACAAGCTAAAGTTGTAATGACTCAACCTTTTTGATACCCATGGAAATGCCCAAATGCTAATCTTAATGAAAGATATGCATTCAAGTGGTAAAGAAAGAAAGAAAAAGGTTAGTTTAAAAAGTCTCTCTTTTCCTCAAAAGATAAAAGATGAAAGTATATATATAAACTATAAAGTAATATTTGCAATGACTTGCTAGCCTTTTTTTGGATGTAACCAAAAAAAAAAAGTAAATAAATAATTAACTAATGATTTAAGCTTTATGGTACATGCAATACTGTAATAGTAAACTATAGTTTAAAAGCTATATATACTAAACTAATGATTTAAAAGCTATTTATTGATTAAAAAATTATTTTATATATTCTCGTCATAATTATGTAATAATATATTTTTAAAATTATATTTATTGTGTGTTTGTTTAATGACAATGAGTAGAATCATCAAATCAATCAATTTTATTTTTTAAAATAATTTACACATTAAAGAGATGAAAGTAGGGATAGCAATTTGAATCCAACTTGACGAGGACTCAACCCCCCAACCTCGAATTGAGCAGGGTTTCCTCGAAAAATACCCTCGGCGGGCCGAGAATGGTATTCAAAAATCAATCCCAGATAATATTCGAGCCGGGAACGGTGATACATTTCTAAGCCCCAGACCCGGCCGGCCCCGTTTAACCCCGATGTAAAATTATGCTTATGTCCCTGTTTATATATGTGTGTGCTTAGGGTTTGGTTGACATAATGTCACACACACAACACAAACAAACACAAGGCTGTTGTTCTCTCTTTCTCTTACTGCTGCTGTTCTCTCTGCTCCTTCATCGCCGATCCTCCCTCACCGCCGCTGCTGTATAGGCTTTCGCCTCCCTCTCTCTCTCTCTCACACACGACGGTTGCTACTCACTGCCAATCCTCCATCACCGCTAATTTTGAAAGGGTATCTCTCTCTCTCTCTCTCTCTCTCTCGTGAAACTAGATCTGGGGATTTCGATTTGAGTGTATATACATACATACATATATATATATATATGTATATATATCTGAGTTCTGTTACTGTTTTCGATCTCTGTTTTTTTTTTTTTTGTCCATGGATACACATAAACTGAGTCCTAAAATGTGTGTTAATAATCTAGGGCATGGATGTGTGTTGGACATGAGGCAAAAAGTTTTAACTAACAACTTTAATAGAGAGAGTCCAAAAATGAATTCTTATATTTTTTATCAAGAGTTTGCTAGGAAAGAGTTGTCACATGTCATAATATTGCATGAATATCCCCTCTCTATCGTAGATCATGTTCGTTTTAAATGATATTCAACAGCACTTCAATCATTGTTTAAAGTACCTTCTCGAAATACGATAAAGAGTGATATTTTAAAGATTTATGATTATGAGAGAGTGAAGACATTGAGTTTGGTGGAGCATAATAAAAGTATGTGGCAATCACAACTGATATATGGACTGTTAGCAATCAAAAGAAAGAATTCATGGTTGCCACCGCACACTTTATTGATGATTTATGGACATTGCAAAGTTACATTTTGAGGTATATATTTGTAAATTTGCAAATCACTTAAAAGTTCTGTCTTATTCAGTTTAATTTGCATGTTATTAATACTTGTTTATGAATATTATATTTTAGGTTTATTTATGTTCCATGTCCACACACAAAAGAAGTTCTTTGTGATACTTTGCTTGAGTGTATGATGGACTGGAATATTGATAGAAAGATCTCTACTATTACTGTTGATAATTGCTCTACAAATGATGCCATGATTAGCATGTTGATGGATAAGTTGAGTAATATATCGCTTTTGTTCGATGGTACTTTGTTTTCATATGCGTTGTTGTGCGTATATTTTGAATTTGATTGTGAAAGATGGACTGGATGTCATACGAGTAGGTGTGGAGAAAATTTGGGAGAGTGTAGCTTATTGGGCAGCAACACCAAAAAGACAAGAAAATTTTGAAAAAATAGTCAATTAATTGCGTAATCCACATACTAAGAAATTAGGACTTGATTGTGCAATTAGGTGGAATTCAACCTACTTGATACTTCAGACTGCCTTATTATATAAGGATGTCTTTTCTCGGTTAAAAAATAGAGAGCCCCAATATAAGACCGTGCCAAGTGAAAAAGAGTGGAAGTTTGCTAGAGAGATTAGTGGGAGGTTTAAGATATTTTTTTTTCTATCACAGAGTTATTTTCTGATACTAAGTATGCCACAATCAATGTTTGTTTCCCAACTTTATGTGAGATTAGGATGACACTGTCTCAATGGTTCTCTTGTGAAATTGAAGTGATTAGAACAATGGCATCAAAAATGGTGAAAAAATTTGATAAATATTGATTAGTGATACATGGTGTTATTGGAGTTGCTGTTATACTTAATTCTAGATATAAGATAAGTGTATTGGAGTTTTATTTTGAAAAACTTTTATGGAGACAAAGTTGATAGGGTTTGTCAAATTTGTTATGATTTGTTGTAAGAGTATCAGCACCAAGTTGGTATGGAGACCGATGTTGTTGATGGCTTTTCTATTTATCTAGAAATTGTTACAAAGACCCTTTCAGAGTATGATTTGTTTATTAGTAGAAAAATAAGTAAAAAAATGAAAAATGAAAAATGAAAAATGTAAGATTAGAGTTGGACCATTATCTAGAAGATGATGTTTTGCCAAGAACTTCAGATTTTGATGTTTTGAATTGGTGGAAAGCCAATGGACCAAAGTATCCGACCTTACAAGCAATAGTTAGGGATATTTTAGCTATTTCTGTATCCATTGTTGCTTCTGAGTCAACATTTAGTACTAGTGGGAGGTTGGTGAGTCCACATCGTAGTAGACTTTATCCAAACACATTAGATGCATTAATGTGTGCACAAAGTTAGTTGTGGGGTGTAGAGATGAAAGGTACTTATATTATTATTTCATCCAATCTACATATTATTATTTCACTTTTATATTACTATGGAATAATTTCAATACTGAATTTATATTCTTTACTTTTTTGGAAATTTAACATTGAAATCGGTGAGCTATGTGACTATATATGATGATGATGAGGTCGACTCGGATGAGTCGTGTGCCACTTTTGTGTTAGTTATCATCTTTTTTTGTTTAAATTGTTAACATTTTTTATATCTTATTATTAGTGTTGATTATTTTTTTTTCTTTTGTTATTTAACAAGAATTCAAGTTGAAGGAGATGATGAAAGTTGTGATGTGGTTGTATCAGAGTATTAGAGAAAAAAAAAAAAAAAAAAAAAATTACAACGGATTTGGTTTTTTATATTGTAATGGATTTGTTTTTTTATTTTATTTTTATTTTATTTTTTGGGTAGCCTATCCCTTCCGGGCTGTACTTGGGACTAATTATTCTCTTTGCAACTTGCTCAATTTTCCTTTGTGTGGGCTGCTGGATGGAATATACTATTTGAATATGTTGACAGATATGCTATTAACAGATTGTCATCCCTATTGATAGATATGTTATTTGAATATATTGAAAATATGTTGACAGATATGCTATTGAGTGGAGCTTGAATATGCTATTTGAATATCTTTTGTGTGGAGCTTGAATAAGATATATTGACAGATATACTATTTTTTAATTTGAAGATATATTATTTACAGATCACTGTGAATTTGAAGATATGTTATTTTTGAATTTGAAGATATTTAGAGATCACTGTTAATCTTTTCTTTGAATCAAAATAAAAAATAAAAAAATAATTTGATATGCTACTATAATTAGGAGATTTTTCGGGATCGGGGATATTCGATCCCCCTTAGGGGATCAGGGGCAGGGTTGGGGATAGAGAATTTATCACTTTCGAGGATCAGGGACGAGGACGGAGAATTTATCACTTTCGGGAATCAGGGACAAGGACAGAGAATTTATCACTTTTGGGAATCAAGGACGGGAAGTGTAGTCCTCAATCCCACCCCATTGCCATAAGTGTAGTCTTCACCCCACCCCACCCCACTCTACTCCGTTGTCATTCCTAGATGAAAGAACCAAATCATACAAGTGTATCATGAATCCAAATAAACTAACAACATGGTACAGTCCCTGACACAAGCCAGATCTTAAAGTAAAATCTTCATTATTCCCAATGTGAATAGTGAAAGATGTGCAACAAACACACAATAATAAAATTTTTGGTTCCGATTCGTAGCTCGAATGTGTGGCTCGAATGTGTGGCTCGACACCAAAACGACATCGTTTTGGTGTCTGTTTTTTTTTTTTTTTTTTTTTTTTCTTGTGTTTTTGTTGCAGACGAAGGAAGACGAAGAAGAAGGGTGGAGAAGAAGAGAAGGGAGGAGGAGGAAGAGGAGGGGGCATAATCACAGGGGAGGAGGAAGCGGTGGCGGTGGCGGGGGCGGGACCGGAGGCCACGGCGGTGGTCCTGCAACTGCGACGATCGGCGAGGCGGTGGCGGTGGTGCGACATCGGGGAGAAGGTGGTGCTGCGACGATCGGCGGCGGCTAGGGGACGGCGGTGGTGCTGCCTCCTCCTCTTTCTCTTCTCCTCTCTTCTTCCTTCTCTCTTCTCTCCCTCTTTCTCCTTTTCTCTTCCCTCTGTCTGTTCGAAAATGAAAGAAAGAAAGAAGAAAAAAAAAAAAAATCGAGCCAAGAAATTCGAGCTATGAAGCTTTTTCCTAAAATTTTAAAAAAAAATTCTCCCTTCTTATTATAATGATTTGAGATTAATCTCGTAATAATATAATTTTATTTTTAAAATAGTATGATTATTTTCAAAACAACATGAATAATTTTAAGTAAATTATATAATTAGGATTATCAAATTAACATATTCTTTTTATTAAAAATTTATTTACAATATAAAAATTGAATTCAACCGAACTGAATTTCTCTCTCATGAAATAAAAGTCACATCTTAAAAAATATTAGTTGAGAAAGAGAGTCATGCCAAAGAGGGGAAGGGGGTTTCATGTTTCTTATGCATTATTTTCACAAAAAGTTCATAAAAAGGGGGTTAAAAATTGAGAGTTACTTCTTTTTGTTTTTAATTTTAAAAAAATAAAAATAAAAGGGGAGTAATTGAGAGAGATGATGAAGCAACCATGCAAGTTAGTTTTAAGGGGGCGGTTAATAAAGAGGGAGAATTTTCTGAAGGGTTGGTGGTGGGGCCAAAGCCTTATTTACGCAGTGGGAAAAGAAAAGCCATCGAGAAAGTGGATGACCACACGTGCACACAACACTAATCGAGCTTTCTCGGTAACCAAACAATAATTAACCACCCACCACCCCAACCCCAAAATTAATTACATTAAACCATCATACTATTCAATTATTATATATTTTAACAGTTGTGGTCCCCTTGTTAGGACAAAACTACCCTTTGGATTTAGGAAATTAATAATATATGAAAATTGATATTCCTTCATAATTTTTCATAGAAGATTTAAGATCAGAATTATATGATAATGATATTTTTATAGTATTTATAACTATTTTTCTTTTCACATTCTTTATTTAATTTAGAGAGTTAAAAATTAAATACATTTGTATTTAAAAAAATAAATGATATGTGTAGTATGCATAAAATTTTATATATTAAGTTAAATAAGTTTTGTCAAATGAACCATAAACGGGGCAATTATTGCATGCCTAATACAATTTCAATGTCATCAATTGTAGTGTTGTTTATTACATTAATCAAATAGGATTGTGATGATCTTTTTTAATTTAAACTAATTATAAATTTATATTTATATTTCATACTCATTATATATATAATGAAAATTCTCATTACCTATATGGATTGGAGAGAATTAAAGTTCAATAAAATAATAATAATAATTATAAAAAACACACTTTAGTTTTGATGTTTGTTTTTTAGAACAAGGAATAGAATATCTCATATTTATAGTATAAGACCTACAGTTATGATGATTCAACAACATACATAAATTCAATATCAACAAACAAAATATTGACAGAAAAAAAGTCCTATCATTTAAAAAAAGAAAAAGAAAGAACTTCATAATAAACAAAAAATAATTACAATAATATTTTTTTGAACAAAAACTGACATATTGAAATCACAATTAAAAATATATGAGACAGACAAAATTAACCAATTTGATTTCAAAATTAATATGAAATCAGGATTCCATTTTGGGTTTAAGTTGTAATAAAATAATTTCTTATGAATTCTTTAATCTTGACGTGAATGACCTATTTTTAATCAGACTGAAGAAGAAATTAATACGCATAATTTTATCTAAAAACATAAATCTCAATATATCTACCTACCTTACACAACCTAGCTAACAACATTAAAAATGGAATGCTCATTTGGTGTGTGTGAGCATTTACAAACAAGAAGGTAAATCATTCAATGTACAAGCGTTTCAGAATGGGCCAAATAACTATCCTGCTCTACTACCAACATTCATTTCACCACAAGGGTATTCAAATAATTTCACCTATCACCCTCCTCATTACAAAATCATAGTACTTATATTTATTCCCCTACAAAAACCATAGCCTAAAAATCATAATAATCGTGAAATCAAAGTCCTTCCCGTGTTTGACCTCAAAATCGATAGTTACATCATCTTATAAAAAGTTTTTTTTTTGGATATATAAATAAAATGAGCATTGAGGTTTCTCTGATTTTCTGTTTCATTTTCTGACTCGAGATTTCGATTTTCAAAAGAAAGTTGCAGGCTTTTCTCTATCGGAAATGAAACGAAAGAACGATTGTTAGTGAAAATTAGGTTAATTTTTTTGATCGAGAAAAACAGAGAGATGAGAGGTGCGAGCAACAACACTCTGGATACTATAAGCGCTGCTGCGACTGCGATCGCATCAGCTGAGAATCGTGTGCCTCAAGCTCGAATTCAGGTAAACAATTCAATTCGACTCATTCAATTATTTGTTTTGTATTGATTGGACTTTGAATCTGTTCAGTTTCGAATTTTGATTGGCTCGGTGAAATCTGATTCATTGGATTCGAGATCTGGTGATTATATGTGATCATTGTTAGTTGATCGATTTCACTTTTTTTTATTGTAGTTTTTGGAAATTATGATTCTTTTAACGCTTTCTATTTGTCTTTTTCGCTGCGCTGCGATGTTGTTTTTGTATTGTTCTATTCGGTCATCGATAGTTGACCTGTGATTCTGAGCAAGTCCATGGTTTTAGCTTGCGTTGGATCTGAAGTTGCAGTTCTTTGAGGTTTTTGTGTGGTTACCATTGTGTTACTTCATGGAAGATTGAATCTTTATTATGATTTCTGTTGTAGTTTCTCATGATGATGGATCGAGCTGCTTAATTTCCAAATTTCGTATGAAAATCTTGTTAATTTTACAATATAAAGATTTATTGATTAGCTCCGATCTTGTAGAGTTGATTGTTTCTGGTACATCATTCTGTTATTAAATTTGAAATTCAGTTTTTTTTTTTGTTTTTTTTGGCGTTGTTCTGGCTTAGCAAGAGGACTGGCCCTTACTCAGATTGATAAAGATGAGCTTGACGATTACTTTGTCAAGAAAATGAAGATCGGTTTTTGAGTTGATCATGGTTGTCATGAATTCAGTATATGTATTGTTTAACTATAAGTTTATAACCCTTCTATGCTTTCTGCACATCATTTATAGGATGTGCTTCTGAGCAAACCTTATTTATTTTTTTATTTGATATTAGTAATTTAGATATTATCTTGATCAATATTGTGCAATTGTAGGTTATAGCCATTTGGTTGATTTTCTTACCCCTTTCTTTTTGTTTGCTGTAGAGGTGTGGAAACTTGTGGGCATTTTCTCTAATAGGGATGGTTAAAAATAAATGAAAACAAAAAATCAGCTTTAACTGACCTAGATAAAAATTTACCATTAAGTTCTTTAACATTTGGGCCATAGGAAAAGTTTATTAACACAAATCAAGTATTCAAAAGTTACTATCTAGTAATCAACTCTATATTTTAGAGTAATTTGTTAAGAGGCTTGACTGATTAACTAACCATTAGTTCACAAATTGATAGGCAACGACTCCAATAGATGGGTTGTCGCTTTTTTTTTTGGTTGGGGAATGGTTTGTTGCACACAAATCATGACTTTGCTCAATCTGACTCTATGAGGACTAATTCGTGGACCATACTAAAGCTAATGTCTTTGAGGCTTTGATCAATATCTCTGAAACAAGAGCAAACTGAGTGTGCAAAACAGAAGTTGAGTTGATTACTATCAAAATTGAGCTAGTGTAGCCCCCAGCATTAAACTAAAATAAGGCATGTGGTGCTTGGTCTAAGTTATTGGGCATGGCACTAGTGTCAACCATAAGTATTCAAGTCAAAAGAATCTTTGGACCAGAAGATGCAAAATTGCGTCCTTTTTTTTGACAGGGTTTAGGGTTTAAGCATTCACAAAGAAAGGAGTATATTTGACCAGCACACCCACTCAAAGAAATCAAATGTCATATATCTGTGTCTTTGACTTTAACTAATCCCTCCCTACTTTAATTTTATTTACCATTGCCCAAGTCAAAGAAACAATTTAGAAACATGAAAATTGCCCTACCTACATCCAGTTTGGATAAAATCAATGTTTTTTCACGCAAATGGTATCTCATTATTATTGCTCAGTATCCATCTAGGAAGCATAGATACGGATACGGGATACGGATACGACACGATACGGATACGGCAATACGACAAAACTTAAAAAAATAGGATACCGGTACGGTTAGGATACGTTTGTGAAATATATATTTTTTAAAATTATTAATAGTGAGTTACACAAAAGCTAAAGAACGTTGGGAAACCACAATGTAATTTTATGATGCAAAATACTAACGTTTAAGAATTTTGTATTAATTTAAGCTAGTAGCTTATTTACTTTTTAAATTTTTAATAGGTCTTGCAAATATTTCATTTCAATATCAAGTTTAGTATATTTATATTACAATAATAGAACAATTCACAACTTGTCCCTATACTTTTTCTTTTGACACCAGTGAAAAATATTATATTCAAGTTTACTTACTTATTTATTTATTGATATTTAATTTTACCATTGTTATATTCTCTTGTTGATTCTTACTTTCTATGTAGTTATAGGGGACATGCATGAAATAATTAGGATACATCAATTTGATAAATTCTATTATTTAACTCACTATGCTCTTCTTATCGAAGAACTTAACAAAGTATTAGAAAAATATTCTTCTATTTATACTTGCAATTATATTATATTATATTATATTATATTCCTATACAAGAAATATTACAATTCTAATTTCATAAAACAAGTAAACATGACTTGGAGTATCCGATACTTCAAAATCAAGTATCCGATACTCCAAAATTAATGAAAAAATAATTAACAAGTATCCGATACGTATCCGCGAGTATCCAAGGAGTATTGGTATCCGATACGGATACGTCACCCTATTTGAAGCATCCGTGCTTCATAGGTATCCATAAAACCCTAAACACACGGGCTTCCTATTCTAGAAGTCACTTTGTGATTTTTGTATCTTGTTCTTCCCTACCTATCCATGCAGAAGTTGTGTATGGGGAGGAGGAACTGACTAAAAAGGTAAAAAGTACCAAAAAAAGGAACCAGAAACAAAGGAGTGACTTAACTGAGGGAAATAGCACCAATATTAAGAACCCCTGCGGACGGACAGGCGCAGACACAGACACACATATATACAGACAGCTCCAACATTCTGCAGTGTCCTGAACAATTCTATAACATGGCATGCACTGCTGAAAAATTAGCATATCCAGAATGTAGACATGAAATTGTCACTGAAACTCCTAGTGATAAGTTTTTTTTTTAGTAATAATCATTATTAAAAATGTAATTGGACATTAACTTTATACATAAAAGAACAGAAAAATTTAGAAATCTTGCAGGCAGTCTGCAGAGAATGCTTGTTAGTATCTAAGACCCGAAGGGCTATACTTGGTTTCTGAAATGGGAAGAATTACAGAGCATTGCCATAAATAATCAAACCTGTACTGTCCTATCAGATGATCTTAGATCACATCCAACTGACCTTTTAACTGGTGAATTATTGCTTCTTTTTCTAAATTGAAAAAGGTCTGTGGTCTGTATAGTGCAGAAGCTAAAACAACATGTATGTGATATCAATCATCAGTGAATATTTGCTCACATGCCCTCGGTTAACTTCTAATGTACAGAGGCATGTATGAAGTGCTGTTTGTGTATTTGATAGTAGAGCCCATAGAGGCATTGCAAGTGTTTGATAGCATGTGTCCCATTCCTTGATTTTTCTACAATGCAATGCTTACCTTGTTCTGGTAATTAAAATAGCTAGAACGGCATGGCTAAATCATGGCTTTGTAGTTGCATAACATTTAACTTGATTATTATGAGATAGTGTTTGTTTTATCATCTCATATACCATGTGTGATAAATCTGAAACTGATAAGCACTTATTCCAGAAGCTTACTGTATAATATTATGATGCAATATTAGTCTTTTAAGTTCCTGCTATGACAAAGAATTCTAGAATTGCTTCCTATAGTAAAATTATAAGTTCTCATAATCTTTGGTCCAATGCAGAAAAGAAGATGGGGAAGCTGCTGGAGCATATACTGGTGTTTTGGATCTCACAAGCACAGGAAGCAGGTTGGACACGCTGCTCTTGTTCCTGAAACAACAGCCCCGCGAACAGAGGTTCCTGCCGCTGAAAATCCAACCCCATCACCTTCTATAGTACTTCCCTTCATTGCACCTCCCTCCTCCCCTGCGTCTTTCCTTCAGTCTGAACCTCCTTCTTGTACACAATCACCAGCTGGCTTGCTATCCCTCACCTCTATATCTGCCAGTATGTACTCCCCCGGTCCCACCTCCATTTTTGCTGTTGGACCTTATGCCCATGAGACCCAGTTAGTCTCACCCCCAGTCTTCTCTACCTTCACCACCGAACCATCCACCGCTCCTTTTACTCCCCCTCCCGAGTCTGTCCAGTTGACTACACCTTCCTCACCTGAAGTGCCATTTGCTCGGCTTCTCGACCCCAATCACCAAAATGGTGAATCTGGTCAGAGATTCCCGTTTTCCCAATATGAATTCCATTCTTATCAACTTTATCCTGGAAGCCCTGTTGGCCACTTGATCTCACCCAGTTCAGGTATCTCTGGTTCAGGCACCTCATCACCTTTTCCTGATCGTGAGTTCACTCCTGGTGGTTCCCAGTTCCTTCGGTTTCGAATTGGCAATCCTCCCAAGCTTTTGAACCTTGACAAGTTGTCTGCCCATGAATGGGGGTCCCGGCAAGGATCTGGTTCATTGACCCCCGATGCTGTGAGACCTAGATCTCGAGACAGTTTTCTTCTAAATCGACAAAATTCCGACATTGCACCACTCACAAATTCATTCAATGGATACCGAAACGACGAAGCTGCAATTAATCATAGAGTATCTTTTGAGATTACAGCTGAAGATGTTGTCAGATGCATTGCAAAGGAGTCATCATTGGCCAAGATTGTATCACCATCTGTAGAGAATGCAGAAGTTCTTGCTGAAAAGGATGAAAAATCAACAGAGGCGGCCTCTAGTCTTGATGGCCATCTCAGTGAAATATCAGATGACACGACGATGACCGAGAAATCTTCTGCAGATGGGGAGGATGGGCAGCGGCCTCAGAAACACCGGTCCATTACCCTTGGTTCTATTAAGGAATTCAATTTTGACAATGCAGATGGGGGAAAATCTGATAAGCCCGCTATTGGTTCTGACTGGTGGGCCACTGAGAAAGTACTTGGCAAGGAGGGTGGTAAGAACTGGTCCTTCTTTCCTATGCTGCCAGGTGTCAGCTAACCAGCATCACAAAAGGGTCTCGCGGCTTGGTTTTGATTTTGCAATCCCAACTGGTAAGCATGTTTCTTGACAATTGTTTAGTCGAAAATTATGTGGAAATTGGGATTGTATACATGAAGGCTGTTTTAGAGCACTTCGTCACCTGGAAAAAGATGGGGAGAAAATGTTTTGTTAGGGTTAGTATGCATAGTGCACCTTCTTCTCCTTTCCTTTCTTTTCTTTTCTTTTCTTTAGGCAGAAGGATATATAAACTAATTGCAGTCTTAAATTTTCGGCATTTTCCTTTTGGGTCTGTAAAATAGATAATAGATTAGAAAAAAGTGGTAACAACAATGCCTCTGATGATGACAATGATGATGAGCTTTTGGAGGCTCTTTTTTGCAAATTGAATAATGCCATTGTTAGAACTTATCAAGTATGTTCCTTTTGTCTCGCGTCTATCCCATTCTATAAAAATCCTCTGTGCACGTAAGCTTTTATGTTCTGTTTTCTCATTTCTAGCTACAACAATTGGAGGTTGTGAGTTCCTCATATTTGTGAAATTTGTAGGAAAGGCGTCTCTAACTTCAAGAGCTTAAGATCATAGTGTCTATGTTGCCAATTACATAGATACATATATATATATAGCTATTTTTTCCCCTTGAAAAGGGGGTTTGGATTCTACTATTATATCATGACGCTAAAAAAAATCACCTTTCAGGTTTTTGATTATTTGAAGTGGGTGGCTTGATATTATTTATGTAGAAATAGAATGAGTTTATAAAGATCGAACATGTAGGATTTCAATGGCTATGATCATGCCATTTGTGGCCCAGTTTGTAGGTCAACCTCCCAGTGGTGCTAACTTACATGTTTTGGACCATATTACACATCATGATCATTATAAATAAAGGATTGCTTCTTGTTACCAAACTATCATTCAATCCCTATCAATTCAAAATATAATAATAATAATAAAATTGGCACCCAAACTCCTCCATTGTGATTTTTTTATTTTTTATTTTTGCTGGGTCCTCCATTGTATTTTAGCTTGTAGTCTTTGTGTCTTAGTTATGAATTTTCCTTTATATATTTATTTTTATTCTTGGGTGTGCTAAAAACTAATCAGTCAATCATAATCTAATTGATCAAACGCTTCTTTATTATAAATGTTGAATCAACAATGATTCATCCCCCTTTTTTTCCCCACCCCCTTTGACCCCCTTTCTCTTTCATTGGTTACATTTTCTTTTTCTTTTTCTTTTTTTTCCTGCTCCTCCAATCACCACCTGCCATGTGGCAAAGGGGGGTGAGGGAGTGACCCCAAAAGGGAGTCCCAAGCATTATTCATGTTGAATTTGAGTTTTATGGTTGATAGTGTAACTTTCCTTTTCCTATTCTCCTCCTATCGATCCTAAACAATATATTAGGATAAATGACATTTTGTCCCCCTTAAATTTCATACTTTTTCCACTTTGGCCTTCGATTTTTTTCTTCTCATCACTTTGGTCCTTATCATTTTTAATTGGAAAATGTTGTAGACCCTAAATAATGTACTAATTTTTTACCAAACCTCTCACATGAATGTGGGATTCACACAAATCCGCATGTGTGTGAGTTTCACATCCATGTGAGAGATTTGATAGATTATTTGGAATCTCTATTATAACTCTCTTTAATTTTTTCTAGTTTGTTCCTAAAATCAATTTTTGTCCAATTTTATATAGGAAATGACACATTAAACGTCATGTGGCATAAATTACATTATATTAAAATTTTGGGAGGCATAGCTATTTACATGGCATTTTTTCAAAATTTAAACGGAAGTCAGTTATGATAGTAAACTAAAAAAAAAATAATACAAAAATGATAAAGGGTTAAAGTAGAAAAAAAATATGTATATATATAGAATTATAAGAAAAAATTACAAAGCTTTATCAATATGAAGTCCATTTTCTATTTTACAATAACAAAAGGGAGAGAGCATAGATCTCCCTTTTGGGATACGAGTTTGTTTGGGATGTGAGTTAATTTTTTTAATTTTTTAATTATTTTAGTTTGGGTTTAAAAAGTTTCATTTGAGATAGGTTTTTTGATTTTTTTTTATCTTTATGAGAGAAAAAATGAAAAGATTATGATTTGGATGTGATGTTTTGTCTTATTAAGTTAAAAAAATTATTTTATTTTTTTGTGACTAAAATAATTAAAAAATCGAAAAATTTGACATGCCAAAGGAAGGCTAGTAAGACTTTTTACTCATTATTAATTGATGGTTTTAAGTTAGCGTTTGACTTTTCAATTTAAGAGAATATTTGGGTTTAGTATGATTATTTTAGGATTAATTTCGATGATCTAAATTATTTATATTTAAAGATTTATTGAGGAGAATATTTATTTAAAAAAAAAATAATTATTAAAATTAAAGACGAATTACACTAACAGCTCCTATAGTTTGGGTCTCATATCACTTTGGTCCTTAACTTTTCAATTGTGACATATTTGATCTTGAATTTTGAATCTTGTTCCAAATAAGAACAATTAAAGATACTATTACTTAATTTTAAGGGCAAAATCGTCAATCTGATAAAATATAAATTAATTTGACAAAAATAAATGTCAAAAAAAATATTTTTACATTTTTAAAAATTATTTCTATCTATCAAAGATAAAATTATATAAAATTGATAAATTATTTATTTATTTATTTCTATTTGATAAATTTATTATATAAAATTGATAAATTATATAAAAATTATTTATTTATATAATTATTAAAATTATTATTTCTATTTATTTATTTATCTTACCAAATTAATTTTTATTATATATTTGGATAATGATCATGTGATGGGTAGTTGTTAAGTTTTTAATGTATAATTGATATATTTAATATATTAAATGTTTATAGTTTTAGATTTTTTTTATTATTTAATGGATTGGTTTAATAATGATATCAAAATTGTTGTCATATTTGACTTTTGAAAAAATAGAAACTAATTTAATGAAAACAAACACAATCACTCATTACATGATTATCATCCAAACATATAATAAAAATTAATTTGGTAAAAATAAATAAATAAATAAATACCTAAAAGATTTATCAATTTTACATAATGTTATCTTTAGTGGGTATAAATAATTTTTAAAAATTCAAAAATATTTTTTTGACATTTATTTTTGTCAAATTAGTTTATATTTTATGAAATTGATGATTTTGTCATTGAAAAATCTAATTATATCTTCAATTGTCTTTATTTGGAACAAAATTCAAAATTCAAGGTTAAATGTGTCACAATTGAAAAGTCAGTGACTAAAATGACACAAGCCCTAAACTATAGGGACCGTTAGTGTAATTTACCCTTGAATTAAATTTGTATTATAAAAAATAGATGACTATTCTTAAAATTATATTTGTCATCCATTTTTTAAAATAAATATGATTCAAACATATAACTACCAATATCCAATCATTATGATTTTTTGTACGAATATTTTACTTAGTGAGTCCTTAAATGTAAATGGTTTGAATTACCGAAATTAGTTTCAAAAGAAGCTTATCAAATCCAAATATTCTCTCAAATTAAGATTCCAAACCAAACCCTTAAATTTATTATATATATAAACTCACACAACATTAAAAAAAGTTTTTGGGTTTAGGGCTAGCAAGTTAAAATAGTTATAAAAAAATAAAATATATTAAAAAATTAATGAGATAAAATATCACATCTAAATTATAATTATTTTATTTTATTTTTTATAAAAATCATACAAAATATTTTAACTTTTTAATTTTTTAAACTTTTTTTTTTTAAAAAAAAAACGTGTATGAAATATAAAAAATAATTTAACTCAAAATAAATTAAAAAAATTGAAAAGTGACTTTTAAAAAGTCAATCTACACTTCAAATGAAGCCTCAATTTTCAACTTACATTCACACTCTAGCTAGACATCGAGGCTTCATTTGAAATGTTAAAAGTCACTTAGCCTCCGTTTCGAAAGTGAGTTAGTTTTTTAGTTTCTTTAATTATTTTAATTTGGGTTAAAAAATTTGATTTGAAATTTTTTTTTTGATTTTTTTGACTTTTTTTATGAGAGAATAGTGTAATGATTATGAGTTAAAAGTGATATTTTATTTATTGTGACTAAAATAATCTATTTTGATTTTTATGACTAAAATAACCCCAAATCTCTTTGCCAAACGGACAGTTAGCTAGACATTTAGGATTTACTCGTAATAATTATAAAAATAAATTCTAGAAACTATAGACTTTTGAACACAGAACCTTCACATTTTGAAGTCAAATGTTGACAATCTCATCCAGTATGCTACATTTATTATTAAAATACACAGAATCTAAGGAGAGTTTCATATTTTAATATAAATTTATGACAATAATGTCATATATTAAGGATATTAGATATTATATTTTTAGAATTTAAGGTTATTTATTAATTTGATATGTTATATATTAAGGATATTAGATATTATATTTTCAGAATTTAAGGTTATTTATTAATTTGATATGTTTGTTATTTTTAATGCATTGAAAGTAATAAATGAATAAAAAATTCAAATAAATATTAAGACTAAACTAATCTTTCACTGAAATCAAACTAACCCAACTCAATATAACTCGAGTTAGTTTAGATAACAACTGTGATTTCACTACACTTACATGAGTTAAGCTTCGTTTGGTTTTAGATTTTTAGCTAAAAAAAATAATAATAATAATAAAATTGACTACATAAGTTAATAAGACAATATTGTTGGACAATCTTCACTGTATTTAAATAAATTAAATTCTGTTGTGTACTAAACAACAATCAGAATATAAAGAAATAAAAGAAAGGAAAGAATTTTGTTTGATTACAAAGATCAAACTCGAAATAAAGAATAAATAAATAAAAACAGATTTTATTTTGTTACAAAAACAAAATTAAAATCTGATTAAATAAACAAATAAAACAAAATAATAAATTAAACAACTTACTTGATTAATTTCTTTGAATAATTATTTGATCAAGTCCAGTATTTGACACTGTGTCCTTAAAACAGATTCGTCCTCTCTACGGTGCTTTCAGAATTTGGACGTCTATCTCCCAAGATAAAATGATCTACTACAAACAATAGCAGTACTACAAATTGTTTGCCTAACGAACACACTAAGTGTTTATACTCTCTCTGACAAGAAAATAATGCAGCAACATGAAGAGAATGTTTTCAGAATTATGAAGGACGAAAATTAGAGTCCTAAATCAAAATGAGGGTTGTCCTATTTATAGATGTAATGGTGGCTGTAGGATTTGAATTGAACAGGTATGAAACCTGTTGGCTTTGAATTCAAACAGATTTGAATCTGTTGAATTATATTTCAAACAGATATCAAAAACGGGAAGGGCCCTGTTTGGGTGTGCACTAATACCAAACCTGTTTATTTTCGGGAAGGGCCCTGTTTGGATGTACAATAAAACCAAACCAGTTTAATTTGAATTTATTTTACCAAAACTAAAATTAAATTCAAATGTTTTTGACCCAAAAAGATTAGTATTTGGCCGAACAAGCCCAACCCAACCTCACACCCGCGCCCAGCCCAGCCCGCCCGACCGGACGGACGGACGGCGGCGGCGCGTGCGCGCGTGTGGTGATTTTTGAGTCCAATGGGTCTAGCCCATTTTGCCCATAACCTCTCCCTCTAAAACACTTGGGTACCCCTTGGGGCACACCCCAAACACCAAACCCATGCCTTATAAACCCTTTCAAAACCTCCCACCAAATCAATGTGGGACAAGCCTTTATTCAATACCTTTAAGGATTTTTCACCAAAAACTCCATTTCCATGGAGCACACTTTGGCTTCAATTTCCCATACACTCGGTAATGGTTTTGAACAACCAAATATACCACGTGAATCACAACGTGGCATAGAACGCGTTACCACTTTGACCCGTGTAAATCGATGCACGGGGCCCACCTAAAAATTAGACCAAACTTAGGAAAAAATTCTGGTTTTACCCAGAATTTTATAACCATTTCCAACAATCCCCCACATGAATGGAATTTGATGACAACGGAAATGCAACAATATGCAGATTTATCGAAAGAGTATAAGTTGAAAATATCTTGCATCAGGATAGGTAGTTTTCGGCCTTGAACCTTCCCTAGTGATAACCTATCGGACTTACTAGCTAACCAATGGACGCGATGCCTTGAATTGTTCAGTCGTTTGTGTAAGCCAAGACAATAGATTTCACACAAAATATCTTCTGACACATCGTGGTTCTCACTGTTGTGTTCATTTTGGCCTTGAACGCACCTGGTTTTCATGAGTATTTCTAGAGAATGTAGCCTCTTTCATTCTCATAGAACCGGCCCCAGTTCAACACTCATATAAGTGATTCTTATTATGAGTATCTCCTCATACTCGTCTTGATTTTATGCCTTAATCAAGATATAAGTAATCATTAAAAGCGAAGCTTATCCTTATGCCCCTGCAGACAACATATGTTGCAGATATCACTTTCACCATAGGAATGGGTAGGGAAAATTAATCCCTTGGTGATTTCTGACGAGCCATACATAACTTAGTTGTCTCTTTGAACTTAGTTCTTGGAATCTCCAGTCATATAAGTAGGGTTACCATTATGACGACTTTTATGTAATAGGCTTTAATCCCATCCCATTCGATGAACTATACATTAGCTCTTTTGTCAAACCTTTTGATAACGGATCCGCAATATTCTCTTTAGATTTTATATAATCTATTGAGTTTATTCCGTTTGACAACAATTGCCTTACAGTATTATGTCGACGACGAATATGTCGTGACTTACCGTTATACATGTGATTCTGTGCTCTGCCTATTGCAGATTGACTATCGCAATGAATGCAAATAGCTGGCACAGGTTTTGGCCACATTGGAATGTCTTCTAAGAAGTGACGAAGCCATTCTGCTTCTTCACCTGCTTTGTCTAAAGCAATGAACTCGGATTCCATTGTGGATCGTGCGATGCAAGTTTGTTTTGTGGATTTCCAAGAAACAGTAGCGCCTCCCAGAGTAAAGACATATCCACTTGTGGATTTTGAATCTTTAGTATCCGATATCCAATTTGCATCACAAATAACCTTCAAGTACTGCTGGATATCGAGTAAAGTTCAAACCATGATCGCGGGTGAATCTTAGATATCTAAGAACCCGAATGATCGCTTTCCAATGGTCTTCTCCGGGGTTACTAGTGTACCTACTCAATTTACTGATAGGATAAGCTATATCAGGACGAGTACAATTCATTAGGTACATTAGGCTTCCAATGATTTGGGAATATTTTAACTAAGACACTGCATCACCTTTATTTTTCGATAAATAAAGACTGATGTCGACAGGTGTTCTTGTTAAATTCAAATCATCATTGATAAATTTATCAAGAATTTTCTCAATATAATGAGATTGAGATAATGCATATCCGTCAGATGTTTTAGTAATTTTCATTCCTAATATAACATCTGCGACCCCCATATCTTTCATATCAAATCTTTTGTTAAGCATTTGCTTAGTTGATTTGATCATGTTTTGACTGCTTCCAATGATAAGCATGTCATCCACATAAAGACAAACTATGACATATCCTTGGTCAGTGTTTTTAACATAGACGCATTTGTCACATTCGTTTATCTTAAACCCATTAGTAAGCATTGCATGATCAAATTTTTCATGCCATTGCTTAGGTGCTTGTTTTAATCCATAAAGGGATTTTACAAGTCGACAAACTTTCTTTTCTTGTCCCGACACTACAAACCCGTCGGGTTGCTCCATATAGATCTCTTCATTTAGATCACCGTTTAAGAAAGCTGTTTTAACATCCATTTGATGTATTTCTAAATTAAACAACGCTGCTATAGCAATAAGCATGCGAATGGATGTTATTCTTGTCACAGGGGAATATGTGTCAAAATAGTCCAGACCTTCATTTTGTCTGTAACCTTTAACTACAAGTCTTGCTTTATACTTGTCAATTGAACCATCTGCTTTCATTTTTCTCTTGAATATCCATTTATATCCAAGAGGTTTAGAACCTGGTGGAAGATCCACCAATTCCCAAGTATGATTTTGCATAATGGATTCAATTTCATTATTAACAGCCTCTTTCCACAAAGGTGCTTCAGGACCTGTTATTGCTACCTTAAAGCTTTGAGGTTCATTTTCTAACAAATATGTCAGAAAATCTGGACCAAAGGATTTTGATGTTCTCGCTCTCTTACTTCTTCTTGGTTCATCATCAGTTAAATCCTGTTAGTTGAGACCATTACTAGTCTCTTGTGTTTGATTGTCATTAGTCTCTTGACTTTGTGTACAATCATAAGTTCTTTTCTGTGAACTTAATTCCTGTCCTTTCTTGTAAGGAAAGATATGTTCAAAAAACACAGCATTCCTTGACTCTATAATAGTGTTCACATTTATATCAGGTATTGCTGATTTATAAGTCAGAAACCGATATGCACTACTATTCTGAGCATAACCAATAAACACACAATCTACTGTTTTTGGTCCAATCTTAGTCTTTTTAGGAACAGGAACTTCAACTTTTGCCAAACACCCCCACACTTTTAAGTATTTGTAGGAAGGTGGTCGACTTTTTCACAATTCATAAGGAATACTTTCGGTTTTTCTTGTGGGGTATTCTATTAAGAACATAATTAGCAGACAATATTGCTTTCCCCCACAAGTTCTATGGTAAGCCTGAATTTAGTAACATGTCATTCATCATTTGTTGTCTATGATGTGCTTGATTCATAAATTTCAAATCATGATTCATAAATTTCAAATGAAAAATCCACAATAATTATGACTACACAAATCAGAATTAATGTTTTGACAAAATTATATCCTCATAAAGATTTTGCCTAAGAAATGAACAATTCAAAAACCTAATTGATTGTATACATTCTTGCAACTCATTTATAAATAAATGTCACTGTCATAAAAATATTTGTGACAGAAGAAAATTAAATTATCTCAACTAATGCAAGAGATACACCCCATATTAATAAGATGGTTTATGGTTTAACAATTTCTACTACGCAAGTAAAATAATTATTAATGACATCTCATTCAAAATAAATCAATAATCAACATAAAAGATTTCTTAAATTACTTCCCAATTAAACGGAACGATATAATTACATACATCTTCATGTTTAAATTTCTCTGGTGTTTAAACACCCATTCAAAATTGATTAGAAATATTCAAATTAACCTGCTTATATCCAAAGTCGACATAACAATTTATCATTCCAAAACACTTGAAATTATTGTTAAGAAATAACTTGAGTTGATATCATACATGCATATCAAACGCATCAAATAATGAATTAACAAAATAAATCAATCATGCATGATCCCATCACTTGCATCAAGAAATAAAAGGATTCTCAACTCATAAATGAAATCCAACGCATTTAAACTTTAAACTTCAAAATGACAAAACGTACCTTCATTTAATAAGTTTGATTTGTACATAAATAAACAAATTAAATATGCATTAAAATGTTCTTGTGAATATATATATATATATATATATATTTTCCGACTCAAGTGCAGAAACAATCCAAGACTATGAATCCACATTGTAATAAAATAAAATTAGTTTGTAAAACTAATATTTTACTCTAGAAACAAATTATTCCATGTATACTCACGATGAATTATGATAAAGTCAAAAGAATTAACACCTTTTTACAAAGGGTTCAAAAATAAGTGGTCTATCAAACGAAACCATAAGTCACTTACAAATTTAACAGATTGTCACAAAGTTACATGATTGATTAACAAAATTAATTTTCTAGTTACTAAAACCAGAAAATAAATTACAATACAAAATAATTTTATTTTCCTTGTTACTAAAACTGGTAAAATAAAATACCGAAATAATATCTGATTACAAAAATTAGAAAACCAAACCACAAATTAATTTTCTAGTTACTGAAACCAGAAAATAAATTATAACACAAAATAATTTTATTTTTCTTGTTACTAAAACTAGAAAATAATATAATTTTATTTCCCTTGTTACTAAAACTAGAATATAAAATATCACAAAAATATCTGATTACAAAAATCAGAAAAACACAAAATAATTTTCTAGTTACCAAAACCAGAAAATAAATTCTAGTTACTAAAACCAGAAAATAAATGATAACAACAAAATAATTTTATTTTCCTTGCTACTAAAACTAGAAAAATAAAATACCAAAATAATTTTCTGTAACACCAAATAATATTCTGCAATTGTTAATGACACCAGTATATTACTACTAGTTGTCAAAGAAAAGAGACAGTATATTACTACTATCTGTCAAATAGCATAAACCACTATTTGTTTTTCCAACCAGAATATTACTTTGGAAACACAGAAAATTAAATACAATGAAGATACCAAAAAAATCTCTGTCTTAAGATTGTTGGACAATCTTCACTGTATTTAAATAAATTAAATTCTGTTGTGTACTAAATAACAATCAGAATATAAAGAAATAAAAGAAAGGAAAGAATTTTGTTTGATTACAAAGATCAAACTCGAAATAAAGAATAAATAAATAAAAACAGATTTTATTTTGTTACAAAACAAAATTAAAATCTGATTAAATAAACAAATAAAACAAAATAATAAATTAACAACTTACTTGATTAATTTCTTTGAATAATTATCAACATGAAGAGAATGTTTTCAGAATTATGAAGGACGAAAATTAGAGTCCTAAATCCAAATGAGAGTTGTCCTATTTATAGATGTAATGGTGGCTGTAGGATTTGAATTGAATAGGTATGAAACCTGTTGGCTTTGAATTCAAACAGATTTGAATTTGTTGAATTATATTTCAAACAGATATCAAAACGGGAAGGGCCCTGTTTGGGTGTGCACTAATACCAAACCTGTTTATTTTCGGGAAGGGCCCTGTTTGGATGTATAATAAAACCAAACCAGTTTAATTTGAATTTATTTTACCAAAACTAAAATTAAATTCAAATGTTTTTGACCCAAAAAGATTAGTATTGAGCTGAACAAGCCCAACCCAACCTCACACCAGCGCCCAGCCCAGCCCGCCTGACCGGACGGCGGCGGCGTGCACGTGTGGTGATTTTTGAGTCCAATGGGTCTAGCCCATTTTGTCCATAACCTCTCCCTCTAAAACACTTGGGTACCCCTTGGGGCACACCCCAAGTACCAAACCCATGCCTTATAAACCCTTTCAAAACCTCCCACCAAATCAATGTGGGACAAGCCTTTATTCAATACCTTTGAGGATTTTCCACCAAAAACTCTATTTCCATGGAGCACACTTTGGCTTCAATTTCTCATTCACTCGGTAATGGTTTTGAACAACCAAATATACCACGTGAATCACAACGCGGCAAAGAACGCGTTACCACTTTGACCCATGTAAATCGATGCACGGGGCCCGCCTAAAAATTAGACCAAACTTAAGAAAAAATTTTAATTTTACCCAGAATTTTATAACCATTTCCAACAATCACATTCAAATCATAATTGTTACACTTTTTTCTCTCACAAAAATTGAAAAAGTCAAATCAAATAAGACTAAAAAAGTTAAGTTAAAAAAGTCTCAACAAAAAAATCAAACGAAGACTTTAGTCATTCTTTTATAAATCACAACCCCCAACTTCAATCTTAGATAAGGAAAAACAAATAAATAAGTCAACAATAAATGAATATAATAAACAAATTTTAAACATTGTAATAATAGGACATAAATAAAAACAAATTTATTTAAGTTCAAGGAATAAGAAATGCATAATAGAGCCCATAGAAACTTAAATTTAGATACAAAGTAAGTATTTTAAGCTCTCTTCTTCTTCTTCATGCTTTTTCTTTTTTTTTTTTTTTTTTTTTTTTCCGCGGGTAAAGAATGCATTGTCATGGTATTTATATCCACCTGTTTTTTTTTTTTTTTTTTTTTTTATCAATCATATGAAGTCATCTCAATAAGAAAAAGATTTTACGTAAAATATATAAAAATTCAAGTTTGGAATTCCTAATTAAGCATAGATCAATCTAACTGAGTTTATTATTTTTAGATTTAGAATCAAATTAATGTATTATCAAAAGCAAAACCAACTCGTAAATGTTTGATTAATATGATCAAAAATGTTTGCGACTTCTAAATGAGGAGCTTTAGATGGAACTCTAAAGGTGGGTCTCACCTTATAATTTGATGGTTTGACTTGTAATGTGTATTATTTTTATTTTTTATTTTTTATTTTATGTATTGTCACATCATTAAAGTTGGCATTAGAACTCCAATTCTAATGTTCTCTATTATCACTCTAATGTGATTCTTAAATAACTTTTCATTTCTTATCCACATTAACTCCGGATAAAAAGAAAGATCTCAACCTAAAAAAAAATAAAATAGAATAAATAAATAAATAAACAAACAAACAAACAGATGAAACATGAAAGGATATGCTCATTCTACACCACAAAAGAAAAAAACAAAACAAAAAAAACGGCAACAGAGATTAGTTTTTTATTTTCAATTTTTTAACAACATGTTCTAGTAACAGAACTGATGTCCCATGAGGCAGAACAAATACGGTCCACCATGCACCAAATTTCTGGTCCATGTTGGACTGCTTGAATAACATTTCCTATGCATGCTAAAAAACTACCCAATATTCAAATTGGAAAAAATAAAAAAATACCCTCCAACTTTTCTTGACCACACACATCTGTTTGACCTTCTAGAACTGCCACCTAACCTCTCCCCCTTCCCCTTCAAAACCAACACCTCCTCCCTCTCTTCTTCCTATTCCTCCTCCTGTCTCCTCTCAACTTCACCTCCACCACCCTCCTCCTATGCTCATTTCAACTCTAGGGTATTAGAGTTGAAAATTCTCTCTCATTCTTTCTTGCTTTCCTTGCTTGATTGGGTCTTGTTTTATTCTTGCAATTTCACTTTTTTGGGTACCCAATTGAAGGGTTCTTGATTTTCTTTCTTGTATACACCTCCCTCTCATTTGAGGAAATTTTGTGTGTTAGGGTCATAAAAAATGCCACCTTTTGCAGATTCAAGGCCTCCATTGAATGAATTACATCAAAACAAGCCAGACCCAAGTTCCAATATTGTCTCCATTGATGTTGGTGGTCAGCTCTTTCAAACCACCAAACAAACCCTAACCCTAGCTGGCCCCAAATCCCTCTTCTCCAAAATTTCCCATTCTTCTGATCATCAATATGCTATACCTTTCATTGACAGAGACCCTGAATTCTTCTCAATCCTTCTCTCTCTTCTCCGAACTGGTCATCTTCCATCAAAAGCCAAAGCTTTCGATCTCGAAGACCTAATCTCCGAAGCCCAATTCTACGGAATCGAAAACCTCCTTCTCAATTCCCACTCAAACCCATCTCAATTCGAAGCTTTCAATCTCGAGAAATCGTTGGTTTTGCCTCTGAACGGTCGTGATTCACCATCGGCGATCTCCACCACACAATTCGGGTCACTGCACGTAGCTCATGGAAGCAAAATCACATCTTTTGATTGGTCTCTGAGAAAAAAATCAACAATTTTGACTCAATTCACGGCCGTTGATTCCCTATTGGCTTTGTCGTCGAAAATCGCAGCCGCTGGTGCCACGGACTTTTCTGGGTTACAGGTGATTGATCTTGATAAGGGTTTTGTTAGAGAGACATTGAATTGGGAAAATGTTACTAGGTCTAGTTCAACAGTTCAGGCAATTGGGTCATCCCCACAATACCTTTTCACTAGTTTCGAATCGGGTCGAAGGAATTCGAATTCAATTATGGTTTATGATCTTCAAGATAGTTTTAGACCCGTCACGGAGATTGGTCACTCTGAAATCTTTGGTGCTAATCTTGATTCAGCAATTCCAGCAACAAAATTGAGTTGGGTTTCAAGTCATAATCTGTTAATGGCTTCTGGGTCTCACAGTGGACCCTCTGGAGTATTGGGAAACATCAAGTTTTGGGATATTAGGTCTGGAAATGTAGTCTGGGAACTGAAGGAGAAAGTTGATTGCTTTGCGGATGTCACGGTTTCTGATAATCTCTCAGCAATATTCAAGGTTGGTGTGAATTCAGGGGAGGTGTTCTTCGCCGATTTGAGGAATATTGGGAATGAGAATTCTTGGGTTTGTCTTGGTGATGCAAGAAAGGTGATCAATGGGAAGAAGGAGGGTGTTGGGTGTAAGATCGAAAGTCGCGGTAATCAAGTATTTTGCAGCAGAGGAGGAGATTTGGAGCTGTGGTCAGAGGTTCTGATTGGTTCTTCGAGGAAAGGAAGAGATGGGTTGGAGGAGAGGGTGTTCAGAAAGAACTTAATGGGGAGAGTGAAGGATTTGGGAGGAAGTAGGATAACCAGCTTGGGATTTGGAGGGAACAAAATGTTTGTGACGAGGAAGGATCAGCAATCTGTCGAGGTTTGGCAGAGTTTAGTAAGAGGATTTTGATCTCAATTCTTTGTAGTTGGGATTGGTAAATATGATCTTATTTATGTTTTTTATAGACTAGTAAATTTTCAGTTTTGTAGATTAGTTCTCAATGTGATTCAATTGTAGATACTATTGTTGTTGTTTTTATTATTTTTTATTGCGTATGCTTTGTGTTTTCTGAAGAATCTACAGATTTGTTGCTTAATGTAAGGTATGGAGATGAAATTATTATTATTGTGGAAACGATGTTCGTTCTCTTTTTCTGTGGATAAATTACATTTGGAATCCTTAGTTTGAGCAAACTCTCACTTTGTCCCATAGTTCATTGTTTCAACTTTCAATATATCAACGAATTGAACCTTACTCTTTAAGCGAGTTTCAATGTGGTCCTTCTGGTTGGACCTGTTATCTTTTAGTGGAAACAGTCATGTGCGTTTAGGGCGCAATGTTATCATTTCACCCTATTTCAAAAAGAGACCAGACCACAGTCTCATCTGATAATCCACCGGCTTCTCCTCCTCCCTTCCTCTGGTTCTCATTCAATGCCCTAGCCATCTTCTTTTTTCCCTTTCATTCTCATTCTCTCTCTTTGGCACACTTTCTCTCTTCATCATTTTTCTCTCTCTAAAGCAAAGCTACCCACTGCTGGCCACCATAAACCACCACCCCCTCAACTTCAGCCAACTGGCTACCTCATTTAGCCAGACCCACTGAAGAGCTTCGCTCAAAGCAGTGAAGCTCCATCAATCCACCATAGATATGTTACATATATATTTCAGAACAGAGAAAGCAAAAAAAGAAATGGCATTTTCCTCCAATCTTGTGCTTTTCCAAAGCATGCATTGCAGGAGCTACTTTGGCCAAATCCATACTCCAATTGAAGAAAAATTCAAAACCTTTATACCCAATACAATTCTTTGTCAAAACAGTAAAAATAGAGATGCCAACTTCTATGAGATCATGATTGCCATTACCGTTCTCTCTCTCTCTGTCTCTCTCTCGTTAGAGTTGTTGAAGAAGAAAAGACAAAGTAGACTCCTTGTGCTCCACTTTTTTGAACGTCTTCTTTTCATCAATGATATTTCTTTTGTTGCTGACCCAAAAAAAAAAAAAAAAGCAGAGCAGAGCAGAGCAAATAGTCAAAAGAAGCAGCCATTTGGGGCCATTACAAAAATGCTATACCCAACTCTTTTTGGCAGTGAAATTTTACATTATATTGAAATTTTAACTCATTGAAAATGGAACATATATGAATATGTATTCCAATAAGCATTCTGACTGGCAATTATGTAGAGCAGTAACGGAGGAAGTGTTTTTGATGCTTTGGATCGAATGAATGGGCAGACATTGCTTACCAGATGTGTGTACACCACTCCCTATTACTAGTCTGAAACATTGCTGCTTTCATTAAGCATACCAATTTTGTAGTTCATGGACTCTATTGCATTCTGACTTCTTCTCATGGTTTATGATTCATCAGTTGACACTATACATGTATTTTTCCAGCTTCAACTTTCTTTGTCTTTTATAAACTGTCGATTCAACTTTCTTTGAATTACGCAGTTTGTTGCTAACTTTGGACAGCATGAAGTTTTCAATTTTTTTACTTATTTATTTAGATTTACCAAGTTTCCACATTATTCATCCAATTCTTGAGCAATATTAGGTTAATTGAGGGGGAAGAAAGAAGAAAGGTAACACAATCAAACTTTAAATATGTCTTTCTTTTCTTTTCCTTCCTTACTACCGCATCACTTGAAATTTAGATTCTTCTCTGTGAGGTCTAGCTTGAACTAGTTGTTTTTGGTACTATGTTGAATGAAGTTTAATATTCCTCCGAAAAAAGAAAAAAAAAGAAGCTATGTAATCCCATAACATTTGTAGGTTCTTTACAGATAGTCTCTCATTACTGTGTTCATAATGGTTTATCATATCAGCTTAAATTTGATAGTGGAGAGTTGATATGTATTTATGTATGTGTCTATACAAAGCATAGATATATGAGAGAATGGGAGGGGAAGAGAGACGGTGCGTGGTGACTGGGAGAGGCTCTCTTCCAGGTGATTCTAGGAGGAGAAATTGAGATAATCTGAGAGAAGGAACGAGGAAAAATGACTAAATTGCCCTCCTAAAAAGCTCAACTAGGGTGCAAGTGGTTGTTTTCTATTGGGATTTTCAACAGATTCAGATGGAAAACTCGCCCGAAAATGCAAGGTTTACTTTTGAGAGATAACACCTGGATATTTTGAGAATATTTACCTAAAATTGTGAAGTTCTCATTAAATTGTTCAATAATTATGATATCTTGCTGCATCCTTATTGTACGTTCAAATTCCAAACATATTGGCATAATTGTCAAACTAAAGTAGGATCCATCTGGGTGATTGCTGCTTTTATCAGCATCAATTGTGATTAGAACTTAAATCTGTTTGTAACAACAGAGTATCCGCACTGTGTCTGAATCTATAATCTTGATGGTGTATGATTATGCAAAAGACGACATTGTTAGGAGTTCACCACACTTGTTACGAAAATCGGAATTTTTTCTTCTCACCTTGAAAGTTCACTCCGAAATCAATTTAAGAATGCAAAACGTGAACTTATGATTAGCATATAGTATGTTAAGACCTTTTTCTTAAGCGTTTATCTACTTTTTAAGGTTTGTTCGATTAGCAAGAAAGTCTCATTGCCCATATTAGCTCTCTCTCTCTCTCTCTCTCTCTCTCTCTCTCTGGGAATTCCCAGAGATGCAGGGGAGGCAAGGTGAAGAGGGGGGGGGGGGGGGACTGGGAAGAAAGAGAGGGCAGTGTGGTGTTGTTATTTTCATGTGTCCCCTAATATTTTTGAAAATTTCCTTGGTGTTTGATATTTTGTATATCTTGTCCGTGTTTGTGCTTCTTAATAGTTTTTTTTTTTTTTTTTGTTTTGAGAAATCGTGCTTCTTAATAGTTGACTCTGCCCTTTTGGCTTTTTTTTGCATGTATTGTCATCATCGTGAACTAAACATAATCATGAATATATCTCTAGCCCATTTAACAGCAAAATTTCATTGAAATCTGAATCTTCTGCAACTCTATTCTCTTGTAGTTCAGACTTGTTAATAGTTCTTGGGTTGAATATGAAGTTCTTTGATTATTCCAGATGATTATTTGATCTTTACTTTCGAAGTTTCCTTCAAAATGTAAGTTGGCCTCTCCCTCTCATTAATCTTATGTGTCGTTTAGATAACAACTAATCATTGATTTTTGCCGATAAAAAAGACCCAGTAATTTCCGCAGTTTTTTATTTGTAAATTCACTGATGTCTCTAGTCCGGCTACAAGTATATTATGCTTCAATTTAATGGAAGGGTTTTTGTTTTCTCAATACCGATACATCTCGTATATTATTTAGAATGAGTTCACAAATATATCAACCAATTCCCAATACATACACAGTGGACTCGGTTTATAAATGTTTGGTGGAGGATTCCCTCCAATCCAGATTTTGAATTGGATGGTGCTGTTTGAGCCTGTGAGACCCATCACGGGCCCGTTGCGATGATTCGAACCGTTTATTTTGTTAGACACTTCGAGTATTTCGTCTATCAAAAAAATTAAGTTGATCTAATAATTGTAAATTTTTAACATTTTATTAATTATTTCCAAAAAAATTAACTGATGTTTTTGAGTTTTTTTATTAATTAATTTTTTTATTTTGTAAATTTCTAGTCTTATCTAATCGATACACATTTGAAAGTAAAAAAAAAAACAACAACAACAACAATAACAAAAAAAAAACAAAATTTGACATAATTTTGGAAAGTTTTTACTAAAGACGAAAAAAATGGTCCAACTTATAAGGTCATTTCTCACAAATTAATTAGATAAAGTAAATCTATCAGATAATCCATGGAGGATTACCCAAAACAAAAAGCTTAAAGAAATATCATTGCTCAATTAATTAATTAGATTAAGAAAACAGTTGTGTGGCATATTAATAAGTTTCAACATTTCTTATTCTTTATTACATTTACTATCATGCATAATATATTATTTTTCAGTAATACTACGAATCCATCCTTATCAATTCAGAAATTATTCGAAATTTTTATCTTGTGATTTAGATTTATTTTACACATGGACCATATACTATACAAATTAATCTTTATCACACAATCACCCACTCAGAATTTTATAGGTGGATCAATCTGGATCCCTAGATTAATTCATTATTTTTTTGGGGAATGATTCTCCCAAATTTGCAATCAGACAGGAAGGTGTTGCTAGCCTGTGAAGGGCCTCCTCCAAGCCCTACTTCTATGATCTAAATCGTTCAATATGTAAGATCTATTGAGTATATCATTCCTGTAAAAAATCACATTGATTAGATATTGATGACAATTTGATCAAAATACGCTCGTGTCAATGATTTATTTTTCAAATTATACTTGCCATTGGCATAAATATAATCTGATCAACGTATTTTTTATAAAAATGATGTACATTAAACAGTTTAAATCATCGAGAAGGACCTGAAGAAGATCCCACCACGAACTAACAATACCCTTCAGTCTAATTGCATATTGAAACCTGTAACGCCCTGGAATTTCTTACAAGGATAGGCCAAGACAAACACAATAATATGCTCGAAAGTCATCTTTTTCAATGAACTAAAAGTTAAAGGATTACAATTCACCATGTACAATCTCACAAGATTCAGGATTCATATGTCAGTTCAATGAACTAGATGGCCTTACAAATTATAAGCCTCTAGGGCATACAATAACAACAAAACAACTTCATAGTCTTGTTACAAAATCCTAATTCAAAATATCAAAATACACTTGAGTCAACTTTTTCCCAAAAAGAGCTACAGCTGGATCCCATCCATCAAGGGGGTGGTACTTCGTCAATTCCTGAAAAATAACATAGGGTTGAGCTATATGCCCAGTATGAATACATTTAACCAAGTATTTAATCTTTTCAAATTGGATTATGATATCTTTGTGACAAAACAGAACAAGGAAAATTTATCTCCACAAATGGTCTAAATCAATCATAGCGATATATAATGACTCAAGAGTGATAAATTATAATTTACATCATCAGGCACCACACAATTCATGTCATCAAGCACCACACTTAAACAATCACAACCATGGAAGACAAACCATGAGTCCGCTTGTAAGAGTCCAACTCAAAACACCCTTTGCTTTTGTTTTAAAACCACCCCCACATTTGCTAGCTATTATACGGTAGGGAGTGGGCACCCAAAGAAAACCATCCGTTTTTTCACTTTCGCCGGCTATTATACGGCGGGACTGTGTGGACACTCAAAAACCATTTTTCCCACATTCGTCCAGCAATAAGCCTAGACAGAGCAATTGGGCACCTTTTAAACTCCCCGCGCGGGTACCAACACAACACTACTCTTTCAAAAGTGACTCTTACCTGGACTCATGCACAATCAACAATTCAATCACATTTTATTTCAATCAACAAGCATCCAACATTGTCAAAGAATGGAATACAACACCACATTTTAAAGAAAATGACATCCAAGCCTCAATTCATTTACCATAACAATTTCCTCATCTTTCACCTCTTTATTGTTCACAACATTCCATGAGTTAAAGGAAGTTCCATTCAATTTGGGGTTTTCAACTCAAATTGAAAATTTAGGGTTTTACCAAATTTGGGGGTTTGTCTTGTTTATCATAAAAATGGGTTTCAACAACATTTATATACATGTTTTGAGAGGAGAGTATAAAAAATTTCAAACAAGAGTCACATAAAATGGTTTCTTATGTAGAACATGGAAATAATCTAACAATATTCTCAAATTGGCTCATGAATCACAACCACACCATGAAATCCATTCAAAGCAAAGAAATACTATGGTAAAAGTATCCCTACCTCTACAAGTAGGAAGAAAATGAAGCTCCTTGAAGAATCCTTTGCAAAATCAAGATCCAATCGGCGGGAGAGTAAGATCTCCAAGTGTTCTTCACTTTTTGCTAGATGATCTAAGTCAAATCTGACTGGAATGTAAGGTATTTTAGAGTAAGAAACTAGGGTTTTTCGGAAAAGAGGGAAGGAGAGGGAAGATAGAAATGAAAAGTGGAAGGAAAGATCTAGAATCACGTTTTTAAAGTTACTAAATCCGCGCAGTCCTCTCAAGCGCCACATTTTCCGCTCGAGTGTAAGACATAAACTAGAGGCTCGCTGTAGACACCCCATTTTTGACCGACCTTAAGACTCAGACGTCACCAATTGAGCGCTTGGTGATGTTGCATATCGTGCTCGTTCAGAGGTTTCAGAGTCTCGGTTGCGAGCCTTGCCTCCAAACTTCCGGGCTTTTCTGTGCTTTGCCTCGGTTTACGAACCAAGCTCTGTTATCTCTGTTTTCTCTTCCCGAAGGGAGGGAGAGGTCTCGTAGACCATCTCTCAGTGGCCGTAGGCTACGTTTTGTGGTCGTAGGCCATTTTTCCCGTTTGGAGCCCGGTTTTTCAGTTTTTCGGAGCCGTTGGCCGTGTGCCTCGGTTCAGGACCGCTTAACCACCTCCGTTTGCTCCGATTTTTGGCACACACCTTATTTCATCCCTTTTGAGGGACACTGTGGTCCGAGAGACCAACTTCGTGGTCGAACACCACCTCCGGTGCTTAATAGTCAGTTTTCGGGGCCCCGGGCCGCGTGTTTCGGCCCTCGAACCTTCGTTTTGCATCCGTTTTGTTTCATTTTTGGTGGAGACCTCATTTGCATTGTTAGGAAGCTTGTAGAAGGGTGGGAGGCCAGTAATTTTTCTGAAAAGCTAGCTTTATTTCTTCATCGCTCTCCATCGCCCGTTTTCCTCGTTAGAAAGCTGGTGTTGACCATTCCCGGGCCACTTTCTTTGGCCCTCAACCACATATTTGTGTTGTACACACCTGGGAGGCCACCAATATGACATGGCCGGCTAGCAATTGTTCCTGACCCTTTTGAACCCCTCTAGAAAGTTGGTTTTTCTCTCTCCTGGTTCACATTTTCAGGGTTTTGACCACATAGCTGTGTTGTGCACACATGGGAGGCCACCAATATGGGTGGCCGGCCAACTTTTCTTGCTTGACCCTTTTGAACCTGGTCGGCCGGCTAGGGGAGGTGGTCGGCCGGCCACCTGAACCCTCTGAACCTGGCTGGCCATGACCCTCTCACCTGGTTCCTTACAGCTGCACCCTCTGTTTCCCTCCAGATCTGTATCCCGGGGGGGTCTTTTAGGGGGGAAATTTGAATTTGATTTCCCCCCCCCCCTTTTCTCCACTCCTCTCCTTTATAAACCCAGCCCCCCCAGCTCATTTTCAAAGGTCACAAAAATTTGTTTGGAGCTCTTGCATTAAATCTCCCTCTCTCTCTATTCCAATCCTCAAAACACCCTTGGTTCTTGGCCATTTCTACACCAATCCATAGCACCACACCTCCACACTCCATTCCAGCAACTTGAAGGCTATTTCCAGAGGCTAGGAGCACCATTTCTTGGACCAAAAGCTATTGAAGACTTAGGCTACAAGGGTAAGTCTCTTTTCCCTCTCTTTTGGCTCTATTTTGCATGCTTTCTTAGCCTTTGTTTCTTGCATTTTTGGGCTCCGACCTGAACTGTAAATAGTCATATTTTGTGCTCATCTCCACGTTTGATCGAGGGTCTTTCTCTGTTTGAGGTCTCCTCCTCACCCTTTGTGTTTAAATTCTCTTTTAGGCCTATTTTTGCATGATATTTTAGGCTTATTTGTGAGCTGTTTTGGACTTGTTTCATAAGCTGTGAAATGTCTTGTTTTGAGCCCCTCTTCAACTTTGTTGAAGGGCTCTCCTCTGTTTGAGGTCATCTGCTACCACTTGTCTCTTTATCCCTCTTTTAGGCCTTTTTCTTGCATATTGATTTAGCCTCACTTGTGTTCATTTTCGAGACTTTATGTAAACTGTAAAGTGCCATTTTTGAGCCCCTCTTCAACTTTGTTGAAGGGCTCTTTGCTATTTGGGGCCAGCTGCTGTCCCTTGTCTCTAATCTCTCTTTTAGGGCCATTTTTGCATGATAGATTAGCTCTACTTGTGTTTATTTTTGAGAGTTGTCATAAACTGAAAAATATCTTGTTTTAATCTCATATTCAAGTTTGTTTAAGGTCCCATTTTTGTTTGAGGTCGTATGCCTTCTTGTATGCTTGATTGTCTCTTGTTTTGAGCCCTACACCTAAGCTCCAATTGCATGCTTTGTTTGGCCTTCTAGCCACTGAAATCCAGTGGATTTTCAGTGGTTGGAACACTATTTTGAGCCTCCAAATCAGGGGGGGACCCCCCTCTCACTTGTTTTGTAGTCATTTTGGCCTTCCAAAGGGACCCCTCTTTGCATGTTTCTTAGCTACTTTTCAGGCCCAATTTGGTGAGTTTTAGGACTACCATATTTTATTTCCAGAGTTTTTTTGTTCATGCTTCATGTCTATCTTGTATGTGCCTAATAACTCCTTGCATGACCCTCTAAAGGAGCTCCTCATTTTTGCACATGTTGGCTGCATTTCAGTGATTATTTGGTCATATTTCCACATGTTTTGTTCACTGATTTTTGCTGGTTTGGTGAGATTCCATGTGCTTCATATACTTTCCATGTAAACCATGTTTGCTAGTCAAAATTGCATGCTACTTTAGCCCATCTTGCTAGCACCTTTTGGCCATGCTTTGAACTAAGAAAGTTCATGTTTTGGGACTGCCTTGACTCTATCTTCATGCTTCATGATCAAATAATGCATGGTTTGTATAGCTATAGGTCATTGCGTATGCTTAGTTTTGAGTTTCGGGGTTCATCTCATGCATCGGGTGCCATGTTTCGGGGCCATTTTGCATCACATTTCAGTGCTGGAACTTGCATGTTCTATATGCCATATTTCGTGCCTTGCAATGCCTTGTTAGAGTGGCATTTGTGCCTTAGGGTCGGTCCTCGGTTTGCGTGCATGCGTGCACACATTTCGAGTGTCTCATTTTCATCTTATGGCTACTGATGTGAGTGTGGCTGAGGTCCACTCATGTGGTGTAAGCCCATCATGCATTGCGTATGCCATTTCATTTCATAGCATTGCGTGTGCTAGGTTGCATGTTAGAACATTGTGTATGTCGTGTTACATCGAGCATTGGGTATGCCATTTCATAGCATTGTGTATGCTAAGTTGTATATTAGTTGCATTCATGCATGTCATGCATATTGCATTGTGTTTGGGGTAGGAGTTAGCCCGAGCACGGGAAATGAGGGACGTTTCGTACTCTGAGTGACGAAATGTGTCTCAATTCCCAGTCGCCGACACTCCGGATTAACCATGATGGAGCCTCGGTCTTATTGTGTTTATGTGTGCATTCATTTCATATTAAGTCGTGCAATTCGACTCCTCGACCATCATGCATCGATATACGTGATTAGTGGCACGAGGATCGATGACTACACTCCCTGAAGAGTAGTCGTGCATACATATGTGAAAATACATTGCCATGCCCCTTTCCTGCTCTCTGTTGTAGCAAATCAGAAACCGGCAGTCTTTTGGAGCTTCGTGCAATATTCGGGGCTTAATTGTAAACAGAGGCTAATTGAGACGTCGTAATGGATTTCCGCGCCAAGCAACCCAAACATGCATCATTCATCATCCGGAGCAGAGTCGAGGCAGTCCCTAGCTTGCATGCAAATTTACTGCTTTCCTAGATTAATTTGTTAATTAATTAGGATTTTGTATTTATTCGGACTGCAATTATTCATTGGGACTGTATTATTTATTTGGACCCTCCGAGCGAGGGCACAATTGTAATAAGTGTGCGTGCGTGTGATGTATGTCTTCCAACCCCACGTCTTTCTCCCTTTTATTTACCAGCTTATGATGGTTAGATTAGGGCATGTTTCAATTAGCATACAGTATGATAGCATGTTTGCATTCATTCATCTTTTTGCATGCACCGGGCTCGGCGCATCATACTAACTGTGCATGTATTTCAATTCCAAGTTGAATACTTGTTAGCTGTAGCATTCCATATGCCATGTTTAGAATAGCCGAGCCTGCTATAGTTGCATTTTTGCATGTGTTGCATTAGGCATTTTTGTATAGTTAGAATCATGCATGATTTCTAATTAGCTTCTGTTTTGGCTTGGAGTACTCGGTAAGTTTTATGCTTTAGCATCCTCGCATGTGTGTGAGTGACTGCCATGATAGCATGCTTACCATGAAGCTACTATGTGATATACTGCCTATGCTGTGTGAATATATATGCTATGATAGTTGATGTTTAGCCCTGAATTTGTGTGTTGGTTGTTGGGATGGATTGGAACAATACATTGACTGTGAGTTTCAAGCCCGCTAAATAGTGGCAAAACCATGTTTTCTAAGCCCACCTGAGGGTGGCAAAATTTGCATTTTAAGCCTACTTGGGAGTAGCAAACCATCTTTCAAAAACAAACATGAAATGCTTTGTTCCAATTCAGGCGACCCGGTCTATACTTGTATGCTGTGCGCATCACATAGTAAATCTAGGTTAATAACCAGAATAAGAGCACATAATGTTTTCAAAACCAGATATCATGTTTAGTAGAGGCCGATCTTTGATCGGGCGAGCGGGGGTGCTCACGAAGTGACCTTCCCCAATCGTAGCCAAGTTCCCGAGCCGAGGCAACTTTGGTGATGATGGACACATGGCCTTAAGCAATGAGTCAGGGTTTCCTAAATTTCTCAAAATAAAATATTTAAGTGGCGACTCTGTATCTGGCAAAGCAGTCCATGTTTGCACTTCTTTCAAAAAATCTGTTTTCTCAAAACGATTTGCCGGATTTGGACTTTTTGGTTCAGATTAAGAACCGTGACAATTTGAGTCCTGAACTGTAGTGAGCCCAAGACGAACAGAACGGGGGACTCATCCCTCCTGGGGCGTTCGGGGACTGGCGACTCTGCTAGGGATTTAGGGAACTTGACTCGAACTCATGATATCTTGTTTTGACTACACTTGTGTGTTTCTTTGCATTGCATTTGCATTGGTGCGCCTAGGACACCGTCTTTACCATCTGCTATTCCTGAGCAGTTTGCCAGAGGCTGCGTGCCATAAGGCTTACCGATTACGGGCTCTGCCAGTATGGGAACACAAACCCCGGTTTTACCGGGGCACCCTTTTTGACCATTTGACCTAGTGCATGTTCGGAATCCATAGTGACCATTCCAAACTAGGACAGGTTGCTTACCCGATATAGGTTGTTTGAAACCGCTGCGTACGTAGTGGAACCCTAGTTCCTGACAAAATAAGACAGGGAAACCCTACCCCAACATAGGGGTGTTTTGGCTCTCACTTATCTGTTATGTGCTTTTAGAGTGCGTTTCTACAGGGAAATGCATGTATCAGTTTATGAGTTTGGGCATCAGGCCTGCGGGCATCAGTCAGTGTTTGAGAATCAGTTATCTGCGGGTATCGGATTCAATTTTCGGGGACAGTGATTCAGGGATAATGATCAGTGTTTGAGGACAGTGTGAATTCAGCTTATCAACCGTGTGTTGTTATGCCCGACTGTGTGTTGTGTATTTTAAGCTGTTATGCTGTTCGTTTATCTGGTTATTTATTTCATTTTTGCTTTATTTATCTTTTTGCTAGGGGCAGTTTTAGCACAATTGCTTCCGACCCAGTAGATATTCCCCAAGCACTTTGGACAAGAGGTCGTCGGCTCAATCGATCTGAGGATCTGGTTAACGGACAGCCAGTGTTTCATTCTCTACCCCCAGTTGTCAGAAGAAGACCGAGAAAGCGCAGTGTGTCTGAGCAGAGGTTACCAGAGCAGTGGTCTACCTTAGCAGTAAACAGTCGGGTTGAGGTCCCAATTTCTGCCATAGAGATACACATACCAGTCAGTCAGCAGGATCAGCAGAACATAGCCGAGATGGAAGAAATGATGCGCCAAATCCAAGAGAGTATGAAGCAGATGCAGGAGGACGCTGTCCGCCAAGCGGAATTCTCTAAACAGCAGGCCACAATCATGGCCCAACAGGCGGAACTAATTACCCGGCTACAGCAATAAGCTGGAGCATCAGCCTCACATCCAGCTCCTCCTCCACCAGGGGTCCCCCTACCCGAGCAAACACCAACTACCCAGAATGTCCTGCCGAATGCCCAGAACATTTTGCCAAATATCCATGCCTCTCAGGAGGATACAGATATCCCAACAGGGTCGGCTCCGCCCCCGCTTCCACCTCAATCATCCAAAGTACATACACTCGCCAACCACCCGGACTCTCCCTTCGAGTTCGAAGTAGACCCTACAGCGCTGAAATTGAGCAAGCTCGAGAAGCTATTCAAAAAATCCCAAGGGGTAAAAACTATCTTGGATATCGAGGACGGATATACCGATGTGGCTGTGACGCTGCCGGATAGATTCAAGATGCCGCAAATCGATCGCTTCGATGGATCTGGTGATCCCATGGTCCACCTCCGGTTATTCTCAGATTTATTACGGCCAATGGGCCTCACCAGACCCCAGAAGCTTTCGCTATTTGGCCGGACCCTGTCGGGTGTGGCCGCTATCTGGTATGCGAAGTTGGAGGATGATGTCAAGAGAAGTTGGGATGAAATGGCCGAGGCCTTTGTTGCGCAATACTCTTACAACACCCAGATCGAGATTACGACTCGAGATCTCGAAACAACAAGGCAGGAGCCCAAAGAGAGTTTCTCGGATTTTGTGACTCGATGGAGGGCGAAGGCCTCGATGATGACTTTAAGGCCCACTGACAAGGACCAGATCAGGATGATTGTGCGCAATCTCCAGCCAAAACTGATGCAAAAAATGATTGTGCTCCCCTTCCCCACCTTTTCGGATCTACACGAGATGGGGGTACAAATTGAAGATGCGATGAAACAGGGTCTGATTGACCAAGACAGGGAACAACCCCGAGAACCTTTAACCGCAACAACAATGCAGGCCCGAGTGGCGCTGCAACTGCAAGAACTTCGGAGGTAAGCATGGTCGCCACCATTCCCCCTCCCCTTCCAAGGCCCATGGCAGCCACACCCTTCTCCGGTGCATCCGGAAGCAATACACAGACCACTAAATACCAACCCAGAGGCCAAAGAACCTTCACCCCATTGTACATGCCCTTGTCCAAGGCTCTAGGGGTCTTAATCAGAAAAGGGCACCTAAAACCCCTGGAGCCGAGGCCGTTACCAAACCCACTACCCCCCACTCACAACCCGGCCAAATATTGTGCATATCACCAGCAACACGGTCATGACACCGACCAATGCTTCAGATTGCGTCACGAGATTCAAGATCTCGTTGACAAACAGGTGATTTTGCCACCAGAAAGACCCAATGTCACAACCAACCCACTCCCTACACACAACCAAGCTCCACCTCCCAAAAGAATCAACTTTATCCAAACTGGGGTCGTGTCTTACGATCCTAGCATCTATATCACTCATTCCCATCTACCTAAGCCGGAGGTGCTCCTTCCCGACTGCACTGACTTTTTGTGCATGTTGGACATCTCTACAACCCAACCTGAGCCAATGGTGGTGGCTGTTGAAGACGGTGCAGGGGAGATTGCAGAGGAGGATGGAACTGTTGAGTCAGGGTTGAGCAGTCTGAGAATTTTGCTGGGGAAGCCTACGATCCGAGTGAGTACATTCTGTCAGCAGGCCAGTCTGAGCCAAGTATAGAATTGCCAGAGAGAGCAGAACTGTGTGTGATCCAGGGGGATAGATTTGAGCAGGGGACAGAGGATTTAACGGCTAGAGGAAGACTTTGCCAACCTCCAGTTCTTCAATGACCAAGAATCAGGGGATGCGGCAGTCAACTGGTTTGAGTATGAGGAATCGGCAGAGGCTACCGGATGGCTGGATGATCAGCCGGATGTTGTAGAGTTCCAACAGGGCCCGGCAGGGGCGAGGGTATCAGTCATGGCCGGAAGCGCCGGAAGTCAGAGTATATTGCCGGAGAGCGCCGGTACGAAGAATTTCGCTCAGGAAAGGAGCATTGTGAATGCAGGGAAAGCTGAACAACAGACTGCGCTGACGCAGGTGGAACAACAGGGTTCTGAGAGAACGGGAAAGCCAAAACCCATGAAGGGATTGAAAGTGCTGTGGGCACAAGGACAGAAGA
>JAPPVO010000007.1:7110632-7231298 GCA_030407325.1 Camellia japonica
CTCAAATTGCTAGAGAATGGGGCAGCCCATTTATTATTTGGGCCAGTACCAGCCCAGCCCATTTTGCGTGCATGTGCCTTGCCAGTCTGTGCCCATGCTATTGGGCTATTGGGCCTATACTTCTCAATAGCAAGATTTTTTTTTTTTCCCCCCCTTTAAGAGACGGGACTATTTAGCTTCCATCCAGCATGTCTATCAAGTTGATTATGAGAAAAGATTACATCATGTACTGAACTTATGTCAAAAGCTCACAACATTAAATTCCATAAAATTACAGCTATTCAAAGTATGTTTGTCACACAATAGGGTTTCATAACACTTAAAACTTAGGACAAAATGCTTTCATTCTACACAAATCAATTCAACAAAAGCATCACTTAGGATCAGTCAAGCTCAAGCTGAAATCCCACAATTTCTTCGCCAAATCGGCATCTTTGGCCTGAGCGGTCGGTTTGGCTATGTTACTATCCGAAAAATACTCCCCCGTTACCCCCTTGACTTGCGGATGCAATGCCACATAGCATGTAGTTGCCGCCCCCTACAACCATAACTGTTGAAATTAATTACCATACCGTGTCATAGAAATACCCTATATAAAAAAAAAGGTTGACCATGTTTCCTCGTCAAGTGAAGCCATCAAGATATTTGTACGTGCTAATTTTTCATAAACAAAAACAAAGAGAAGTTAGGAAACACCTACATTTTCATTTTTGTGCGAATATAGTTTTTGAAAGTTCAGAAAACAATTAAAAAGTGTTTCCTACAAAATGGGTGTATTCAAAAAACTTTCCTGAAAACAATTTGGGCAACAACTTTCTTTGTGTCGGCTTTTGTTTTTCTGTTTTCCACAACAGAAAACTAGAAAACAAAATTATGTTCAAAGAAATACTGTTGTGCATCTTAAATATAAAAAAGACAGAGAACAAACCTGCGCAGCGTTTTTCAGCACATATTTACCAACCAGATTAACTAAGCCTGCAACAGACACGAACCAAAGCAGTAATATCAGTCTAAAAACCATGATGAACCTTATGAGACAATTAAGTTTCAACTATCCATGGCTTATTTTGTTTTAAGACCTATCAAATTTGTAACCATACTTCACGAACAGAACTCTTCCGGTACAGTTATATATTTTGCAAAATATCCCAGGTAAAATATCAAATAAAATGGCACACAATCTACATACTTCAATTAAAAATAAAAATAAAAATAAAAATTGTCTACCAAGATTTTTGTACTGATCCAAAACAAGCATCACTGCAGCTTCTTCTTTTCTTTTTCTTTTTGTCTTTTTTTTTAAATGCAAGCGAACCACTACCAATCCAATAAATTGGAATATGCACAAATATACTTTAAGAACATAGCTATATGAATTTCAAGGCTCGGAGGTTTACCATCAAGAAAGCCGTGGTGACGCAGAAGGTTGGTGGCAATGGCTCCAGGATGAAGTGAATTAGCAGTTATCTCCACCCCTTCTTCCTGGTTAATTATACAGAAGACAACCCAACATGCCATTTAAATGTTCAGCCCAGCATATTATTACAAAAATAATTAAATAATGAAGCAAAGGTACAAGTGACTATTCTCACAGAGTCATGACCAACTGATTGTACCTATCATGAATTTTGAGTTGCAGCAGTACATGAACTCTCTATTGTTAAAATATATCCAATAAGTCTATGAACACAGAATTGGAGCCAGAACCAAAAAAACAAATGGAAGGATAAGATTTTTGAAAAGTGGCTCCACCATCAAATCTTGTCCATTTATGTGCCTTTTGTGTCCAGTTTTGTGTTCAGTTTTTGTGTCACTGGCATTGTTGTAATTCTTTACTAAAGATGATGTAACTGACCAGAGTCTGTGTATCTCACTAGACTATCACAGGTTCGTCTCCCCTCTACCCCTCCTCCATTGTACCAAAAAAAAACCTTAGTACTCTCATAGAAAAACAATGTTGTGTGACGTAATCATCTCTGCTTCTAATAGTTACTAGGTTCACATAGTTTTGCAGCCTATGGCTATTGTCCTGCTGAACCAGTAAATCTCTCCAAATGGTACAATTCAAACTAGTGATCCAACAAAGTCATTATCTCTCATTAACTAGAAATCGGTCAAGTGTTAAAAAAAAAAAAATTCAAAAAAAGGTTCCTTTAAGTAAAGGTTCTCATTTTTCTTCACTGGAAATTTCTAGAAATGCGTGTATCATGGCCAAAGTCTTAAGAAATTGCTTAAATGGACAATGTAAGATATGCAGACCCAAACGTGGATGAACATTGAAAGACCGAATGTTTTAAATAAGTTATGCACAGAAATATCTTATTAGATTCACAATTTCATAATAGCATGACATTTTAAAACTGCTGTCCCTTAGCAGTGAAGAAAACAATTGTGTGAAAACCAGTGGATTTGGTTGTATTAAAGTTTTGATTGGAAAGGTAAATAACATGGTAAGGCTTTGGCAGGCACTGGCACAAAACGAGCACTAAGGCAAGGCCTTTAGGCACTAGGACTGCAAAGAACGAAGCTTAATTACCGGTGCAGAACAAGACCCTAAAAGAGGTATAACTTGCGATAAAAAACAACCATCTTAATATCAACCTCTTGATTAGTAGATTACCTTTAAGCACTTTGCCAGCTCATTAGCATGCAATATGTTAGCAAGCTTTGATTGCCCATAAGCATATATGGTGTTGAAACTGAAAATTACAAAAGTAAAACAAGGAAATTATTGTTCGTTGGGCGAACTTTATGTAATCTAATAAGCAACTCAATTTGTGAAGAAACAAAACGTCCTAGTTCATTTTGATAAATACCCCAAAAAAAAAAAAAAAAAAAAAAAAGGAAAGAAAGAAAGAAAGAAGAGAAGAAGAAGAAGAAGAAGACGTTGTTATTTATTACCTAGATTCATCATTGATTTTATCAAATCGAACTCCTTCACTGTATGCAAACCGATGACCCTCTGATGAGACATTAACAATCCTTCCTTCTTTGTGGCTTACACGTGCTGTTTTTCATGGTCTCCAAAAAGATTTGTCAAAAGAAAATGACCTGTACAAAGGTAACATAAATCTCTTATACATGCAGTTCTGCACAGTTGCTTTATGCATTTTAATGATAGAGTAGTGGGACCCAGAGAAAGTAAATATATTTCAAGAGAACAGAGCACACATGGGAAGGAGCTTTAAGAAAATTACCATCACAAATGTAAATAAGACTAGTTGGTCATTTCCCATTTGAAATAAACTGCGACTATAATCTACAAATCCTCTTCAACAAAAGGAAAAGAACAAATATGAAGCAAAATTAAGAAAGTAGACTATTTTCAGTTTCTACGGCAGGTCAATTGATAGAATTCTAACCATTTTAATTGACATTAGACCTCAAAACCAAAACCAAACAAATGGGAAAAATAAATAAATAAATAAATCAAATCAATTGGAAGTTACATTTTCAGTAATTATGTAGGCTGTAGTAATTATTTGAAGGCTTGAGAGAACAAAGGAAATATTCTCCGAACACTAATCATATTCAATGGCAGATATGGAAAGAATGAAGGTAGAGGATCTTTTTCCATGTCACGTTCAAAGTTAGATTAACATCACTGTTTTAGAATCACCGACTTTCTTGGAATTTGACTCTTATGTTTCCATAAAGATAAAACATCAGTTAACCTTGATAACCTAGTAAAAACTAATGTTTGGGCATCAATATATCTAATCAATAACAATTGCTAAAATGAATCTAGTTTGGAACTCCAATCTTTCTAGTTTCCATGGAAAAATTACAGAAAATGGACAATTGCTGTAACTGAATCTTCCAATGTTCGTAACCATTTGGCACACATGGTTGATGTAACATCAAATATTCAAATGATTGATGCAACTTACCTATATGATTAGTTCCAAACTGCAGTTCGATTTTGTCTTGGGTAAGCATGAAAGGAGGAGCCATAACCCCTGCATTGTTGCTTCCAAAAACAAAGAAAATATTTCACACCTCATATCCATAAGAAGTTAATGTATTTTTATACATAACATATTCAATTGCCTCATTAATTTTTTCTTACATGAGAAGGTTCAGAGGAAGATCCGTGGACTTGTATGCTGATGCAAATTTCCTTACCGACGCCATTGAGCTGAGATCTAACTCCATAACATCGATTTTAGCGTTGGGGTTTTCCTTTAGTATTGCATCCTTGACTTTTCTACCAGCATCTGTATTTCTTACTGCCATAACTACATGTACACCATGCATGGCGAGGACACGTGCAGTCTCTGTGCCAATACCGCTTGATGCACCTGAAATTAGACAGAGTATAAGCAATGAGATATCCAATATCCCAAATTTCACTACGTTCCGAAGTCAACATCAGAGGAAATGATCTTAATCATGCCAAGTGCCAACAGGTGATTACCAAAAGTAACAACAAAACTCAAAAATGCTATTGAAATATAAGTTTCAGAAAGAAAAAAAAATATGAACAGGGAAAAGGCAAAGAAAGATACAATTGGAAGGACCTTGACTGATTAACCAAAAATAAACAATACATTCCAAATTTTAACCTGACATGGAATAAAGTTCTATCTAATAATGAACACATGAAGCCTCAAAAAGGACCCCAGAAGAAAGATGGAAATTAGCCATACCCAAGAAAACCATTTGTACAAAGTCACCGAATTCCCATAGAAGTTAAGATTGGTACTTCACTCAAGACTCAACAAATCATTTCATGGATTCACTTTTCGATATTGGCCAAATCTTTTCATAAGCACACTTAGCTCTTGGCTATCACTAGTCTCCAAATTTAAAGATTTTGAGCAATGTAAAAGTCTTGACATTCCCCATGTGAAAACCTCAACCAACATTTTTATGTTAAACATAACGCTAAAAAAAAAAATTTAACAAGTTTATCTGACTATAATTATATAAATAAAACACAAGATCCACCCATGAAAATTACCATACTGGACCAGATGAGGCCACCAATCGCCATCAGATAAACACTATTTAAACTGCCACCAACTTTAGCTATAAAAACTACAATTACTCACAGAATTCAAACGAAACGAGAATTATGAGTGTAAATAAGGAATTCCCATCTATAACAACCAATTCCTACAACATCCCAGTTGCAGAAGTGAGCAAAATTAGAATCTTTTTATCTATTCATCACTTTCACTTCGCAGATTGTCAACGTGATTAAGAAATTGAAGTTGGTAACCCAACACGGAGGTCCTATTTGGTAACGTTTATGTTTATATTTACAAAAAACTTGAAACTATAAACAAAATTTTTATGGTGTCCATTTTCATTTTCAAAAACTTGTAAATAATATAAAAAATTGTTTTAAATCCTTTTAAGTTTTTTTTAGAAGATTAAAAATCCTTGCAAGTTGTAACCGCAAAAAAGCTTATTTCATTTGTTTTTCCTTCTCCCACCCCCTCCAACCACCACCTACCACTCATAACATCACTACCTCCGGCCAATGTCGCTGGTGACCTCTGGCAACCACCTTTGATCACCGCCGCCAGCCACCTCCCATCGGCGGCAACCACCTTTGACCACCACCTCCGGCAGCCAGCCTCCATGTGACCAGCAAGAGCAACCAACACCGGCCACCATCCCTAACCGTCAACAACAACCTTCAACCACCACCTTCAGTCACTGCCAACCACCTCCCACCGGCAACAACCATCTCTTGTTGGTCACCACCTCTGTCCACAATTTCTGACCATCAACTCGACAACTACTTTCGGCCACCACCATCCCCAGTCACCCCTCTCACATGTTTTCAAAATACATGTGCCTACTGGTTTTTATTTTCTTTTTTAACAAAAATAAATAAAAACATGTTTCATGTTTAAACGAAAAATAGTAAACTGCAAACAATACTAAACGGGCACCTCGTCCATCATTATCAAATAAACCCCAAATTGAACAGCTTACTAATTTAGCCATAATAACTACAATTCCTCACAGAATTCAAAAAAAAACAATAATTACGGGTACAAATATGGAATTCCCATGTACAGCACAGCAACCAAATCCCACAACAAACCAGTTGCAGAAATGCACAAAATTAGAATCCTTTTATACCATCCATCACTTTCACTTCACAGATTAATAACATGATTAGGAGAATTTGATGTTGGTAACCCCCCAAACTAATCAATCTATAACATAGTTTTCCACACTGATTAAGATAGACATCATGTGATTTCTGATCATTGCTATCAGAAACATAAAACAGATCACCATTAACAACTACCCATCAAAGAAACTAAACAATCAAAGAGACCCATATGAGAAAAACAAGACCTGTAACGATAGCAGTGAGTCCAGTTCCATCAATTCCTTTGGTAACTTCCTCGGCTGTAGAATTGGCTGAGAACCCAGATGGGCCTTTTCTTCCAAAAATCCACATTTGCTCTGAGATTGATAGCAAAAACCTAAACAAAGTCAAACAGTGGCTCTACTTACAAAACCAGTGTAGTAATAATAGACTAATAATACTATTAGTATATTCCCCAATGAGATACATATACATAGAATTCGATAGTATAAGCTTAGGTGAGGTGCTTTAACCTTTGTTTGTTGTCCAAGGGGAAGAAGAGACACCGGACTTGTGAGAAACGATGGGTAATTTGACTGCTAAATCATCCGACGAGAATTTAGTTATTTTAGTTGATTTTTTTTTTATTATTTTAATTTGATTAAAAAATTTACATTTAGAAAATTAGTTGGTTTTTTTTAATTATAATTAATTTAATGATTATGAGAGAAAAAATAGATTAATTATAATTTAAATGTAATATTTTATCTTATTATTAACTATTTTAATCAATTTTACATTTTATTAACCTTTAACCTTCTTTCCAAACAATTAGCAAATTTTTTGTTGATAAAATTTTGAAATCTAAAATTAGATACAACACAATAAGAGGTAGGAATTGGGGATGTTGCTGCGCAGCTCACGTAGTAGTGGCTGCTGTTTGGTGAAATTGGCTTATTTTGAAACTCATTTTGATAATTTGAACCGTTCATATTTTAAAATACATCAAGTAGAACATGTCTGTAAAAAATAAGTTAATCGGATATGGTTTACCCACTCATCCACTCACATTTGTATTTATTTTAATATTTTAAATCACAATTATTATTTATTTTTGTACATACAAATGTGAGTAGATGAATGAGTAAACGATATCTGATTAACTTGATTTTTTTGCAAGTATGTTCTACTTGATGTATTCTAAAATGTTAACAGTTTAAATTATCAAAATGAACCCCTGAAATAGACTTATTTTTTTGCACAACAATCACTGTTGCGCAAGTTACACAGCAGCATCCCCACTTCCAATAAGGTATGTTTTATGAGGTGTTACTTTTTGTTTTTTAGTTTACGACAAAAATAGAAAATTGTTGTTTTCTTTTCTTGTATATATATATATATATATATAAATTTAAAAAAAAAAGGAAAAAACTTGATTTATGTACACAAGTATTTTCAAGATAACTGAAAATAAAAGTAAAAAGGGTAAATTACAACTAGGGGTGAGCAGCAGATATACCGATTCGCCAAAACCGACCGAACCGAACTGATCCGCCGCATTTTGGACGGATGCGTGATGACGAGCGGACGGTTGCGGATTGATTTTCTCCAATCTGCCAATTTGGCGGACGGATGGCGGATTTGAGATTCCTTTGGGTGCAATCGAACCGCCAAACCGTAAGCACCCCTAGTAATTTATATGACTTTGTGTTTTCAGTTTGTTTAAATATTCTGTTTGTGTTTTCAATTAAAAAGAGTTAAATATTCTGTTGAAAAAAAGTTTTCAACTTGAATATCTTTTTGAATTGAAAAAAATAAATGTATTATTTATTTATATTTTTTAGTTTTTAAATCTATTTCTAAAAATAATAAATAGAAAATATGATATATGCTAGTTGGTTTTTGTTTTCAAAAACATATATAGATGTAACAATACAGAGACATGTAATCTCTACTACTGCTTTGTTTATGGTTTTGGTGGTTTGAATTGTTTTTATATTTTAAGAACCACATATTGTAATACTTTATGTGGATGAGGCATGCTGTGATTGTGATATTCTAAAGTTTCAAACTTTTTTGCTTTGGATGAGACATGCAGTGATTGTAATATTTTTTTAAGTCATTGACTGATACTTTTTTTTTTTGTTGAGGAAATGTACAAGTTGAATTATGTTGAAAATTTATAAAATTTTAAACCGCTAAATCAATTCGCATCTATCCGTCAAACCGCCAATCCGCTCAATCCACATCCGCCGGATTGGCGAACGGATGCAAATTGATTTTCTCCAATCCGCCAATCTGGCAAACGGATGGCGGATTGAAGGTTCCGTGGCCGCAACCGACCCGTGCCCACCCCTAATTACAACACCTCTTGAGATTTGTTTAAAATATAAAATTTCTCCTATAGTTATGAAAATTACATCATGTCCCTTGAACTTTTTAATTTTATAACAAATGACCCCCTCTTATCAATAAATCATCAGGAAGTATTTGTAATTTTTCAAATTATAAGGAACAATTCATATTTTAAGTAAATCTCAGGAGGTGTATTTTATAATTTATTAAAATAAAAATATATATTTGATAAGTTGCTAGAAGTTAGCGGTAAAGGATGGGTGTATGAATTGTTAGTGAAGAGATTGTTAGTGAGGAAATTAAGAAAAATTGTGTTTGTTTTTATATATTTTAGTGATGGAATTAATTATATTAAATACCATAAATACCCTTTGATATTTTTGATATATTTTAATATTAAAAATTATATTTTCTAAATATTTTTTGTACTATATTATTTTAGTATTTATATATTTATATATAGGGAATGGCTTCCTTCAATTTCGATCACGGATTGGAGGGTACTGTTGGATTCGTGAGAACTCATTAAGGGTTTCATTTTGATAATTCGAACCGTTCAATATGTAAAACTCGTCCAATACTATATGCCTGTAAAAAAATCACATTGATCGGATATCGATAATTATTTCATTGGATCAGATTTTTGTCAACTGTTTATTTGTTCAACGTCCATTTTTTTAATACAAAACTAATTTGATCACGTAACTATCGGTATCCGATCAACATGATTTTTTAGAAACATATAGTAGTTGACGTGTTTTACACATTCAACGGTTCAAATGATCAAAACAGGACTCATGGTGGGTCCCTATAATGATCCGGGTTTTGGACTTGATTTTCATCATATTTCGGACTTGGGTTTTGCAACATAATACTGTATCTTTACTTCGTTTTCCTCTTTTAACCCTTGAACTTGAGTTTTAATTGTGTCTGGCGTATATGAGACTTGTTGGTTGTTAGTTGGTTCAAATACTTCCTTCATAGATTTTGGCTTCTTCACTCGAGCGAGGCTTCTTGCGCTCGAGCGAGCTTCGTGTAATCTGCTCTTCACTCAAGCGAGGTTTCCTTCGCTCGAGCGAGTTTTGTGGGTCTTCAGGTTTCTTTCTCAGACGCAGTTTCCGCTCGAGCGAGCCTTTTTGCGCTCGAGTGAGATTAGTGTATTCATCCATTCGCTCGAGCGAGAACTCTTGCGCTCGAGTGTGCGTCTACTTTTGTAGTAGACCTGAAGCTTTGAATTGTGCGCTCGAACGAAACTTTTTACACTCGAGAGAGGCCACTAGTGTTTCTGGTCGCTCGAGCGACAAGTCCTTCGCTCGAGCGAGAATCGCGATCTCAGCTTTTTAAACATAGCGATTTTAGATCATTTTGGACACAACACTTTTCTACTGTTCATTCCTTTCCTTTTTCTCTTTGAAACCTTAATTTTCTATCATCAAATACCTCTCATACTCTTGTGTTTCACCCAAAAATTGTTTGCTAGGGGTGGAGAGCACTTGAAAAGGGCCATTCTCAACCGATTGAATTGTGGGTTTGTGGTAGATTCGTGAAGGGGTCTAGGCATTTGGCCTTATAATTGAGGTAGGGATACTCTTACCCTTGTATGTCTTCACTGTTGAAGGGATTTATGGTGTTTAATGTGATTTGTGAACTAATTGTGAGTTTGGTGATATTGAACCCATATTTCTTTTATGTATTTTATTTCTTTTCTTTTATTTATTAATGGTTAGAAATCTCTCATCTCCCTCTTTTCAAAAATGACTAGAAATGTGATTGAGAACTTAGATTAGTAACAAGGAATGAGAAACCCAAATTTGATAAAAACCCTAAGTTTCTAATTTCAATAAGAATTACTTAGTGTGATGAAATTTCCTTTTGAATCTTAGACATGGATAAATAAAAAAGAATGAAATGTGACTTTTGATGTGGTTAGAAAGATGGTGATTTGGATGCTATGGTTCGTTGAAATTTGTGAGTTGTTTATCTATAATTATGCTTGATGATTCAAATGTGGGATTGAGATGTGGTTTACAACTGACTTACCCGGGGACTTAGTTGATAGGGAAATTGAATTCGCTGTTGAAGTGTTTCCGGGGACACAACCTATTTCCAAGACTCCCTATAGAATGTCTACCTCTGAATTGAATTGAAAACCCAACTTCAGGAATTGTTAGATAAGAAATTTATCCGTCCGAGTACATCACCTTCGTGTGCTCCAGTTTTGTTTGTCAAAAAGAAGGATAGATCTTTGAGATTGTGTATAGACTACCGAGAACTGAATAAAGTGACTATCAAGAATAAATACCCTCTGCCCTGGATAGATGACTTGTTTGATCAACTTCAGGGTGCCCAAGTGTTTTCCAAAATTGACCTCAGGTCCAGGTATCATCAATTGAAGGTTAGAGCTGAGGACATAGAGAAAACTGCATTCCGAACTAGATATGGGCATTATGAATTTTTAGTAATGCCGTTTGGGATGACCAATGCACCTGCTGCTTTCATGGACCTTATGAATAGGGTGTTTAAATCATATCTGGATGACTTCATTGTTGTATTTATTGATGACATTTTGATTTATTCTAAAGACAGGAAAGAACATGAGAACCATCTGAGAAACCTTGCAGATTTTGAGAGAGAAAATGCTGTATGCTAAATTGTCCAAGTGTGAATTCTGGCTTGATAGTGTGACATTTTGGGACATGTAATCAACAAGGATGGAGTTTCTGTTGACCCCCAGAAAATTGAAGCCGTTGTGGATTGGCCTAGACTAATGAATGTGACAGAAGTCTGAAGCTTTCTGGGACTTGCAGGTTATTACCGGAGGTTTGTGAAAGACTTTTCCAAGCTCGCCCTGCCATTGACTCAATTAACTAAAAAAAATGTGCTATTTGACTGGAATGAACAAAGAGAGGCAGCTTTCCAAGAATTGAAAACCAGGTTAGTGACTGCACCAATCTTAACTTTGCCTATTGATGGGTTTCAAGTGTACAGTGATGCTTCCTATAAAGGCTTGGGATGTGTACTAATGCAAAATGGAAGGGTGATTGCGTATGCTTCTAGACAACTCCGATTTTTTTTGAAAACCTTATAATCATGCAAGAGAGAAAAGACCTCAACCAAGAGAAATCAACATCCTAACACGTGTCACGCGAAAGGAGGAAAGATGGTGTAAACAACAGGCGCACCTGATGTTTTGAACTGAGTGAATCAATGACCTAACGCATCTCACGCGAAATGAGGAAAGATGGTGTAAACAACAGGCGCACCTGATGTTTTTAACCGAGTGAATCAAACAACAGGCGCACCTGATGTTTTTAACCGAGTCAATCAACGACCTAACGCGTCTCACGCGAAAGGAGGAAAGATGATGTAAACAACAGGCGCACCTAATGTTTTTAACCGAGTGAATCAACAACCTAACGTGTCTCACGCGAAAGGAGGAGGGGTGGTGTAAACATCAGGCGAACCTGATGTTTTTAACCGAGTACATCAATAACCTAACGCGTTTCACGCGAAATGAGGAAGGATGGTGTAAACATCAGGCGCACCTGATGTTTTTAATCGAGTAAAACAACAACCTAACACGTTTCACGCGAAAGGAGGAAGGATGGTGTAAACATCAGGCGCACCTGATGTTTTTAACCGAGTGAATCAACAACTTACCGCGTCTCACGCGAAAGGATGAGGGGTGGTGTAAACATCAGGCGCACCTGATGTTTTTAACCGAGTACATCAATAACCTAACGCGTTTCACGCGAAATGAGGAAGGATGGTGTAAAGATCAGGCGCACCTGATGTTTTTAACCGAGTAAAACAACAACCTAACGCGTTTCACGCGAAAGGAGGAAGGATGGTGTAAACATCAGGCGCACCTAATGTTTTTAACCGCGTAAAACAACAACCTAACGTGTTTTACGTGAAAGGAGGAATGATGGTGTAAACATCGGGCGCACCTGATGTTTTTAACCGAGTACATCAACAACCTAACGCGTTTCACGCGAAAGGAGAAAGGATGGTGCAAACATCAGGCGCACCTGATGTTTTTAACCGAGTAAAACAACAACCTAACGCGTTTCACGCGAAAGGAGGAAGGATAGTGTAAACATCAGGCGCACCTGATGTTTTTAACCGAATACATCAACAACCTAATGCGTTTCACGCGAAAGGAGGAAGGGGTGGTGTAAACAGACAGGCGCACCTGCTGTTTTTAACCAAGTGAATCAACAACCTACTGCGTTTCACGCAAAAGGAGGAGGGGTGGTGTAAACAGACAGGCGCACCTACTATTTTTAACCTAGTGAATCAACAACCTAACGCGTTTCACGCGAAAGGAGGAGGGATGGTGTGAACATCAGGCGCACCTGATGTTTTTAACCGAGTAAAACAACAACCTAACGCGTTTCACGCGAAAGGAGGAAGGATGGTGTAAACATCAGGCGCACCTGATGTTTTTAACCGAGTACATCAACAACCTAATGCGTTTCATGCGAAAGGAGGAAGGGGTGGTGTAAACAGACAGGCGCACCTGTTGTTTTTAACCAAGTGAATCAACAACCTACTGCGTTTCACGCGAAAGGAGGAGGGGTGGTGTAAACAGACAGGCGCACCTACTATTTTTAACCTAGTGAATCAACAACCTACCGCGTCTCACGCGAAAGGAGGAGGGATGGTGTAAACATCAGGCGCACCTGATGTTTTTAACCGAGTAAAACAACAACCTAATGCGTTTCACGCGAAAGGAGGAAGGATGGTGTAAACATCAGGCGCACCTGATGTTTTTACCGAGTACATCAACAACCTAACGCGTTTCACGCGAAAAGAGGAAGGATGGTGTAAACATCAGGCGCACCTGATGTTTTTAACCGATTTGGGTGGTGTAAACAGACAGGCGCACTTGCTGTTTTTAACCGATTTGCAATCCAAACGCGTTTCACGCGAGAGGAGGAAGGGTGGTGTAAACAGACAGGTGCACCTGACTGTTTTTTAACCGAGTAAAACAACAACCTAACGCGTTTCACGTGAAACGAGGAATAGTGAACGAACCCAATTGCGTTTCACGCGAAAGGAGTATTTGAGATCCAAACGCGTCTCAAGCGAGAGGAGTATTTGAGATCCAAACGCGTCTCACGCGAGAGGAGTTTTTGAGATCCAAACGTGTCTCACGTGAGAGGAGGAATAGTGAATGAATCCAAACGCATCTCACGCGATAGGAGGAATAATGAACAAATCCAAACGCGTCTCATGTGATAGGATAAATGGTGGCATAAACCAACAGATGTGCCCAACTGTATCTCATACAGAATGTTACATCCTAACACGTTTAATGTGAAAGGAACAGAGGCATATTCGAAGTCCAAACACGTCTCACGCGAGTGAAGAATGGTAGAATGATTTCTTGCTGACAAGGGGGCCACAGATGCCCCTTTTCTTCTTCCTGATCATATTCACAACTTTCCCTATTCTCCAACGGGGTGACAGACTAGGTTGGTTCAGTATCCAGAATTGAGGCGCATACACGCTACCTCAACCTATGGGGCTGCCATACAGATTTCAAGCTGAGGATACACCCCTGGGTATTTAAACCCAGCCTTTAGTCTCGGAAATTCCAAACCTTTTGCGTTCTAGGCATCACCATTCGAACTCTAGTTTCCACCGTCGCAGTTGGTCTCCTAGGAACTCATTGCAATCACAGGCAGGTGGCTATACCAGACCACCTGAAGTCGTTCGGGCACGACAAACACCAAAGAAATTGCACCTTTAGAGGATTTAAGGTCTCCTAGACCATGAAAGTCGTTTGGACGACAAACACCAAAGGAATTGCACCTTTAGAGGATTTAAGGTCTCCTAGACCGGAAGAGTGCACAAGATAGTGCGATGTGCAAAATAGTTCACAACTTTCCCTATTCTCCAACGAGGTGACAGACTAGGTTGATTTAGTATCCAGAATTGAGGTGTATACACGCTACCTCAACCTATGGGGCTACCATACAGATTTCAAGTCGGGGATACACCCCTGGGTATTTAAACCAGACTTTAGTCTCGGAAATTCCAAACCTTTTGCGTTCTAGGCCTTGCCATTCGAACTCTAATTTTCACCGTCGCAGTTGGTCTCCTAGGAACTCATTGCAATCACAACCAATATAATACACAAATATTTACATATCAATACACACATATATGTACATATGGTACACACATATGCATATACAGACAACATACAGACAGATATATACAGATATATACACAGACATATACAGTATATATACAGGTTATACGACACAGACATATACGGACCTATACACAAACATATACGGATATATACACAGATAGAGAATATTCCGTTTGCAACTGTCAGCGGGAAGATGCCGTTACTGAGAAGCATATTCCGTTTGCTGACGTCAGTACACGTACGCAAAACACGCAAAAGGAAAGGAAAAACACAAAATGCATGGATGTGGGGATATGGGGTTTCGAACCCCGACCTTAGGCCTGGTCTTCGAGTCCTCGACCACTGAACCACGCCACTCTTGTGACAAGATTTGCAAACAAATATATATACATATACGAGACATATATACACAAAATCAGCAAAACAAAAAAGAAACATTTGTTGTGGGTTCGAACCCCTGACCTCGGGCTTAGGCTCTCCGAATCCTCAACCCACTAGGCCAAACCACTGAACCCAAGCCACACCTGTGACCCAAATGTTCAAACAAATATATATATTACATAGCTATACAATATATATACATATATATATATATACAACTCTCTCGCCTCTCTTTCTGTTTTTGTCTTACTCTCTCTTCCTATTTTTGTCTCACTCATCTTCTTCGAGCGTCGTGTCTATCGCGCGATTTCAACAATCGCGCCGCCTGACCGACAGGCTATCCAATCCTGCCCCGATTATCAATGATCGTCTCGAGCCTTCTCCCTCTTTGTCTTCTTCTTTGGCTTCATCCTCTTCTTAAGTTGAGGCCTGCGATAGAGAGAGGCAGAGCGAAAGCCTGCAAACTTTCTCTGCCACCACTGCAACCTCTTTCTTTTGCATTACTCTTCTCTGCCATGGCCTCTTCACAAGGTTCTCTCACTCTTTTTCCAGACCTAAACGAGTCTACGATAGAGATGACCAATTCCGACTCCCCTGAACCTCAACCACGAGCTCCTCCTCCTTCTCCTGTTTTAACTTTCCAGCGATGTCAGTTGAACAAATCATGGCGGCACAGTCTGACATCGAAGCAAACTCGTATACGCTGAGGTCATGTGTGGAGACCGTGACTGCGGTCTCCAACTGTCCCGTCGGCTGCAGAACAGAACGTGTGAGGTGCATCGATTGAATGCACAACTTTCTTTACTTCAACATATGTACAAAGATTCTCGAGGGAAGTTAGCGGATTGAAGAAACAAATCAAGGAGTTGAAACGACAAGTGACCGTCGCAACTCGTCATGGGACTACCTTTGACGGCCAGCGAGGGATAATCTCCTTCGGAAGCTCTGCCAAGGCCGAGACAGAGTCTTCAAGAGCTTCGAAGAAGTAAAGATGAAGCGAGGCAGCTGATGGTAAAGTCAGGCAACGAAGCTGTGTGCAAATAAAGCCGGTTGTAATCTTCGCCGCCGAGCTACTGCCGGAAAACTGAGAAAATGCTACTCTCTCTTTTTGTTTTTTTTGTTGTTTTTGTTTTTGTTTTTGTTTTTGTTTTGTGTCTCTGTATCGAGGATGTCCTCCCCTGACTACAATAAAATCAGTTTAGTTTTTGCACATCGATGGCGTGACTGGCATATCACTTTGAACTTGAAAACATTTTTGTTTGATTGAATTTGAGAGTGATTGAATTTTGAACTCTAAATTGAACGTTGATTCTATACTGACCCATACTGACCTAAATCAAAGAATGACTTAACGAAAGAAAAACGAAGCAAAACAATCCAAACATACTTATATACACTGACTAGTATAAATACACCGACTGGTATAAATATATTGACTGGTATGAATACACTGACTGGTATGAATATACACTTATATACACTGACTGGTATGAATACCTTGACTGGTATGAATGCACACTTATATACACTGAATAGTTTACTCGAGCGGTGGAGAAGACAGAATCTCTAACTCGACTATGCCCCTAGTTCATTGCCTTGACCCTTTTTTTCTCTTGATTTTTTTTTGTAAAAATGTTTTGACCAACATAAGAGTTAGATTAGAATACTTATTCCATTTTCTGTTTTGAAATCACATAAGCTAAGCTGTGAACACTGAAAATTTTTCCTTTTTAAATCCAAAGAATGGTCCAAGTTTTGCAAAAATGGAATAATTTTTGAGACAAATTAGTCAGCTTCATTCAAATTAATCAAAACCTATTTTTGCAAATGGCCACTACCCAACCAACATGGAATCAATCATTGAGGTGCATAGCCCCAAGCCAGATAACCCCGAATTGGTTCTGTTGTAGCAACGATGATAACCGAACCGAGCCGATCTGAACCGAATGAAACCGAGCAGAACTGGACCAAACTGAAATGAACAGAACGGAGCCAAATTGAATTGAACCAACTGAACCGAGTAGAGCGAAGACGAACCAAGCAAACGCGGACAGGACAGCCAAGTCGACTAAAGACACCGAACTTCGAGATGAAACTACATACGTATCCCAAAGATAGGAATCAGGCCATCGTAGTTCGGGCTAAGGTTCACTCAGGTATTGACACTCTCCTTTTGTGCTCTAACTTTTGCCAAAGCCGCTCTTGCGGGTTTTCAACCTTGAGAGCTTCTTTTTTTTTTTCATTTTCATTTTTTTTTATTTTCATTTTTATTTTCATTTTCATTTTTTTTATCATGTTTTTTTAATTTTTTGTTTTTCTACTCTAACTTTTGCCTGAGTCACCCTTCCGGGTTTTCCGCCCGACGAGCCTCTCAAGGGTTTCAGTTTAGCTTGTCCATGTTGATTGGGTGTGAGATCTCTAGGCCATCAAAATCTATAATAATAACTGCTACACTTGACCAGGAGATATGATGATGTAGGGACTAGGCTACTTGGGTCTGAATTTGCCCCTAGTGTTGCCCCTAGTGTAGTGGATAGGAACTCAACTGTCATTCAATAATAAAATTCATTTTCTCAAATTTTGGGTTTTGCCTTTCTGTGCGGTCTTCTTTGGGAAACGATTAAGTTTTAACTCTTTGATCACATCCAACCTTTTGCCCCTAGTTCAAGTTTTGCCCCTAGTTCAAGGGCTGCTTCAAATCTAAATCACATCCGACCTTCTTGCCCCTAGTTCAAGGGCTGCTTCAAATCTAAATCACATCCGACCTTCTTGCCCCTAGTTCAAGGGTTGCTTCCAATCTGAATCACTGGCCTTACATAGTTTTGGCTAAGGTTCACTCGGGTATTGACACTCTCCTTTTACGCTCTAACTTTTGCCAAGTCGCCCTTTCGGGTTTTCAACCTTGCGAGCTTTCTTTTTTTTTTTTTTTTTTTTTTTTTTTTTTTTTTGTGCTCTAACTTTTGCCTGGGTCGCCCTTCCGGGTTTTCAGCCCAGCGAGCCTCTCAAGGGTGGTACCTTATTGCCCCTAGTTCAAGAGCTGCCTCCATTTCAGCTATGCAAGCCTCCCACTTTTGCTCCTAGTTCAAGGGCTGTTTCAAATCGAAATCACATTCTCTGCCCTGAGTTCAAGGGCTGTTTCCAATCTTGATCACATCATTGCCCCTAGTTCAAGGGCTATTTCTAATCTAAATCATATTCGACCTTATTGCCCCTAGTTGAAAGGCTGCCTCAATTTGAATCACATCATGGCCCCTTGTTCAAGGGCTATTTCCAATTCGGCTATGCAAGCCTTACACTTTGATTGATCATGGAATACTTCAAATCACGGTTTGAAAGCTAAGGAGCTAAGGAGGTCGGACCACGAGTCAAGAGGGATCCTATGCTGTATAACTAATTCCAGGCATGTCTTCGTAGGACCACGCAAAAACAGTTTTTGAAATCTTTTCACAAAGTGACTAATCACTCGTAATTTTACGAAGATAAGATAGAACCAATTTGGACCAAGCCAGGATCCTTCTCAGTACCCATATTAACAAAAATGATTTTCTTCATCAAAGGCTTAGCACACCTCTCTTCCTCTCAGTTGATCAAAATTTGCAAATCCCGAGGAAATTCTTCCTCTTCGTTTTTATCAGAGTTTTGGAAAAAGTTTTGAAAAACTTTGGTCAATGCGATGAATTAAGGCATAGAGAAGTAGGCAGACTCTATGGCATTTTGTTTTTTTTTGGTTTTTTTATTTATTGAAAAGAGACTATGACTTAGCAATGACAACAAACTTTTGACAACATACTCAAAAGAAAATGACAAAGAGGACCTAGACAGGACAGAAATGTCTAGGTTAGCACTATCGAAATCAACAGACTCTGACTCATTAGGCTGACTCGAGTCTGATCCCAACTTTACAAACTTGGTGGAATCAAACTTAGACTCAATACTCAGTTCAGAACTCAGAATAAAACCATTTTCAAATTGCCAGTCAACGTGTGGGCCATCCGCAATATTCAAAATAAAACCCGTCCAATCAACAGGTGGTCACTCCCCAATCACAGAGATGGGATACCCTACAAGTTCTATTTATTTACAATGGTTAACTTTGTGGATATCAGAGTTTTTTTTGTTTTTAATTTTTCTTTTTGATTTTATGTTTTTGTTATTATTATTATTATTTTTTTTTTGAAGTAATGGTGCTAAATTGACCATCCTGAACCACTCATTCGAATGTAAGAACCCCTGTATAGATCCAATACATTACACATAAAGCAGGAAAGAGAACAAACACCCCTAAAGAGGGTAGGGTTATCCTGTCCTAGCTTGGAATGATCTAGGGTTTCACTATTCACACAAACGGTATCATACATACTAGAAATGGCAAAGCATCATGTCCTAATTTGAAAGGTACTATAGCTCACTATATGTACAAGGTTGGCTCTACTTTAGGGATTGAAGCCAAGGTGACGTTACCAAAGAGTCCTTTGGGTCATAACCAATGAAGATCTTAGGAAATCAGAAGAGTCATATAGCCTCTCTTCAAAGTCCGAGAACCTTTAGATCTCAAAAGATTATAATACAAGGCCTCCAAAGTAACGTAGAGATAGGTGTAGTCTCACAAAAAGTGTGTCTGTGCTCCCACTAGCATCTGGACAACACAGGGACTTTAAGTGCACCAATGCATGCAATGCAATAAACATATAATTGAAAATAAAAGTCATATCATGGAGTTCGAGTTAAGGTTTCATAAAATCCCCAGCAGAGTCGCCAGAAACTGTAACATGCCCGGGGGGTACCCGCGCGCGTTAAACAGTTCGAACTCCCGAGATCTCTTTGATCTAGTCTCACGAGTGCAATGTGAAACGTAGACGAGAGTCCAGATTTGGCAACTTTTATTGAAAATCCATTTTATTGCAATTTTGTCAAAAATGGACTGCGTCATCAGATTTCAGAGTCGCCACCTAATATTTTGGGAAATTAGGAAACCCATGACTCGTGCCAAGGCCACTGTTCGTCGTAACCAAGGATGCTTGGCTCGGAACCTTAGGTATGAGAGGGGAAGGTCAATAATGAGCACCCCCACTTACCCGATCAAAAGATCGGCCTCTACTAAACCATGATATGACTTTTATTTTTTTTATATGTTCATGTTCTGATTATTTTAGTAAATCCTAAAATTTACTATGTGAAGCATACAAGTATAGACTAGTTTGCTCAAATTGGAACAATTCAACTTCATGTTTGTTTTTCGAAAAGGAGTTTGAATTTGCCACTTGACAAAGTGGGCTTAAAGTTTGTGAGTTTGCCACTATAAAGTGGGCTTAAAACGTACAAGTGTTGAATCATTCAAATTCAAGTAACAAGCCTTCATCCACAGACATTCATAGAGTTATATCACATAAGCACATAGCCTCATGGTAGAATGCTAACACATAGTAAAAAACACAACAAATGGGATGCTAAAGCTTAAAAACTCACAAATTTACTGACGTCCCTCGAACAGCTACAAAACAAAGTTAGTAAAATATGCATAGTCATATATACAAATTCCTAATGCAATTCACTTACGAGATGTAGCTAAAGATCCGGCTTCTAAGATATGACATATGAAACATTGCAGGTGATAGCGCACATAATCACGTAGGAATTGATGAAATCTACAAATGCAAACTTAGTCGAATCAAAATGCATGAAACATGGATGCAAAGTATGGGTATGCATGGCATGTCAGATATATACATATGTACAGTTAGGGAAAGCGATTAAAGAATGGGATAGAAAGAAGCGGGGTGGGGGATTATTACAACACTTTAAATATTACAGATCCGAGGGAGAGGGAAAGGAATAAATATTAGCAAAATATATAAAAATCCTAACAAACTCTCAAAATAAAAATAAAATGAAACAGTGACACCTTAGTCAATCCTGGCAGAGATGGCTCGAGCAAAACCTTATAGAATCACATGAGAATCACATGATCAATCATCATAAATAGACCGTTATAAACCATATACTGCAAGTGGACCCCATCAGCCCATGTCTTAACTCCCACCAATTTCTTAACAAATTGGGTCCAAAGAGATGCAAAACAAACCCACGGCCAAGCACTACTCAACCAGCCCATAAAAATGGGCCAAACTGTTGACATATGAAACAATGTTAATGGCCCATTAATATCAAGGCCCTCTGAGAGAACACGTGAGCCCCCCTCCAAATTGATGTTCAGCAGAAGTGCCACCACCCTTACTCCCATAACACCATGGCGTAGACGAGGTGGCCGCCGGAGCTGGAGTCGGGAGAAGGAGAACAGAGCTTCAGATTGTCGAGAGCCCATCAAAAGGTGTTCATGCTCTCTTCGCTGCTATCTTTTTTTTTAACCACATTTGCATGCCCCTTTTCTATCCACCCTGTCAGTGTAGTGTAGTCCAACTCAATCGCAAGGATCATCCCCAAGCGTCATTCACCTTGTCAACTCTACAAGCCATTCCTCCATTTTGGAAAGAGAGAGATAGAGAGAGGGAGATCCTTGAGAAGAGAGAGTTGCCGAGATGATGATCCTTCCAGCGGATCGGCGCCACCGACGTATCGGGAAGAAAGTTGGTCAAGTGAGGAACATCTTCGAGTTCAAATCCATCATCAACGGTGTCGTTTGAATTTTGAGCTCTGATGGGGTGATTATGGTGCCAAAGCAACAATTTTTCGGAATAGATTGGTGAAAACAAAACAAATGGGAGTCCACTCAAGAGGGAGAGGAGATAAGAGAGAGAGATGGGCTGCTTGTGTTGATTCAAAAACTCAAGAGAGAGAGAGAGAGTCCATGTCGGTTTTGTGAGTGTGTTGAGTGTCTCCATGTGTGTGATCTGTGTGGAAGGAGAGAGAGAAAGAGTCATTGGATGCATGTCTCAATGTGTGCGGTCCGTGTGTATGGTGATATCCCGTGTACCTGTGTGTGTATGGCAGTCTTTGTTTTCTCTTTTTGTACTCCAACCATCTGCCGAGAGAGAGAGCTAGAGAGAGGGAGTTGTAGAGAAAGAGGTGCCAAGAGGTTGATGCCGTGTGTGGTGTGTTATGTGTGTGCTGGGTGTAATGCTCTCTCTCTAAACCGTGTGTGTGAATATGCATGTCATCGTGTGTGCTGGGTCCGTTTAGCTCTGTGATAGCCGTGTGTGAGAAGATGAAGTTGGTGGTGTGAAGTGTGTGTCCTCTCTCTCTCAACCCGTGTGTGTGTGTTCAGTGGTGAATAGGTGTGTTCAGTGGTGTTATGCATGTGTGTTGGGATGGCAGTGGTGGTGTGGTGAGAGTGTGTGTTGTGCATGTGTGTGGTGTGCTGCTGCCGTGAGTGTATATGCATGGCTGTGTGTGGTGTGAGTGGTGTGAGTTGCAGTATGTGTGTATGTATGGTGTGTGATAGGAGAGAGAGAGAGATGAAGTTGGGTTGGTTTTTTTTTCTCTAGAGAGAGAGAGTTTGCAAGACCAAAAATTCTCTCCCAAAATCCCCCTCAGAAAATATCACTCCTCTCCCTCTTTTCTTATGAACACCACTCTCCTCCTTTTTCAATCTCAGATTATCTCCCCTCCAATAATACACCACACACTCCCCTTTTCTGTCCCTCTCTTTTTATATTTTCCAACTTCTCACCTGCTCTCTTCTCTTTTTGATTATTTTTCCCCCTGACCATGCATGCTCCTTCACTTTCTAAAAAAATAATTGTTCTCCACCGCCCCACACAACCTCACCAAAAATCTTATCTCCATCTCCCCACTCATTCATCCTCTTTTTTATTTTATTTTTATTATATATATATATATTATTTTTTATCATTTTTTTTTATCAAATATCAAAATTATTTATACCAATAAAAAAAAACATCAAAAACTATGTACAACACATAAAATTATACAATATTATGAAATACTAAAAATTAATAATTTGGCCAACATGGGTGAGGTTTGGGATTAAATTTTTTTTTTGATATTTTCTGCTGAGAAATTCATAAAATAGTATATTCCAACTTTCATCATGGGGTGTTCAAAAGAAAGTGCCCAAGTCTTAGGGCCGGTCAAAATGGGATGTCTATACATGTGTATTGCATTATTTATGTGTTTCTATCTGTTTGCCACAAAATGATCTGTTCATGTCTTTGACTTTAAATTGCGAATTAAAAGCCGTATCGGCGTCCAAATCAGAAATCGACTTGATTTTTGTGCTAGTTAGGATTTATAGAATCTTATGGTAGGTTTAATTAAAATTCGGTTCGGAGCGATTAAATTAGATTAAATAACGTTAAATTACATTAGTCCAATTATTTACAAAGTTGCCCTTGAGTGGACCACTACCTAAGACTATGTTGAAGCCTTATTACACTTGATCATACAACATTTCCTCAGCCACTTTGACAAGACAAAGAGAGAGAGGGAGTGAGGGAGGAATTGAATTCATCTAGAGATTAGCTTGGAGAACTTAGGAGAATTGAAGGAGGATTGCATGTTTAAGCTCCCACACTTGAAATTGAAGACATATGGTAGAGAATTGATCTTCTCCATTGTGATTTTGAGTTACTTCTTGCATGGTTCATGGTGAACTAGAGTTTAGAGTCAAGTTTTGGTTCTAAATGTTGAATTGAGTAGGAATTCTTGCAAGCATGTATACATTGTTGAGTTTGAGGTTGTTTTCATGAAAACTTCTACATGCATGTTCATATTATGGTTCTAGTTCATTATTTCCTCATGTTTTTGAAAGGATTGGCCCATTTGATCTTGTGTTTGGAGCTTTAAATTCATTTAAGCTCATACTTGTTGCATGTACATCATGTTCTTGAAAGTATTGTTGAAATTGTGTTCACTTGACTTACCTTTGGGCTTGATTTTACAAAATTGATCTTCAAAACATGTCATACTATGAGTTTACAAGAGTTTTTCAGAAAATTAGCCCAAAAGGATTGAATTTGATGCATTGTAGTTGAGTTTTGAGCTTGAGGTTCAAATCTGGAAATTCCAGATTTTGGACTCACGCTCGAGCAGGGAACTCCACGCTCGAGCGTACATACTGAGTTCACGCATTCCGCTCGAGCGGGGGAAAGTGACGCTCGAGCGGGAAATGCGTGTATCCAGTACTTTGCATGTGTTTGTAGTCCGCTCGAGCGGGCTAATGCACGCTCGAGCGAGGACTTGTGTCTCACGCTCGAGCGGGTATCGAGCGCCCATCGAGCGTGAATTTCGTGCATCCAGTACTTTTACTGTAGCTTACAGTACGCTCGAGCGGAGTAATCCACGCTGGAGCAGATACCTTTTGTCTGCATGTCCGCTCGAGCGGAGAAAGCCACGCTCGAGCGGGACCCTTGTTTCAGCAAATTTTTGAAAAGTGTCTTAAAGTGCATCTTTGCATCCTCATTCCATCTTAGGCATTCCTAGGCCATGTTTAAGACTTTATAATGAGGACTAAGGGTTAGAAACACACCAAGAGCCAACGAAATAAGTTTTGTACAAATTAGAACGTGTGTTTCAAGTGTACATCTGTTATGTGTTGTGTAGGTCACGTGCCACGCACCGTTTGACCAAGTTTACTCCGTCTGTTTGTCTCAAGACCCACTGTGAGTAATAACTCTGTAAAGTTACGTTTAACCTATGTATTTTCTGACTGATATGGTATGATCTATTTTCTGAAATGCTATCTTACAAATTATGAATGAATGTCCAAATTTTCTGAAAAGTATTTGTGGCACCCTTAGTTCGTATGGCCCTCACCCGGGGGTAACAATACCGCGGCCAATCTGCTTATAGCCCTTGCCTGGGGGTAACAATACCACAGCTACTTGCGCGCAAGATATGGACCTTTGTGGTCGTTGGTACCAACTACGTATATGGGTCTCTGGACCAATCTAATCTGATAGCTAATGGGTGTACCATGTACGATCTTATGCAAAATCTAAATATAAAAATGTATATGAATCTGTTTTTGTTTGAAGTCTAATTATGCTTTGATTTAAATGCTGGATTCTAACCTGTGCTGGACATCATTCATATAACCCCTTGACTCTGTTGTTATTCATTGGACTTTCGCTCATAGTTTATATTATTTATGTAGGTGAGCCGGCACATGACCAGGGCCAGAGTTGACGGCCTTTTGTACTGTTTTTGTCAGCCAACCGTTGTGCCTCCCGAGGAGGTTCCGATCGAAGTCTAATGCCATGGCTGTTTTTATTTTCATGCTAGTCTCTGTAACTGTTTGTAAAGTCAGATCTTGGAAAGTTCATTTTTGTACATATTGTGTATCTGGACTAGCATGTATATATATATATATATATATAAAAGTAAGTTTTGAAATGTTCTGTCCCATGTACGTTATCACAGCTCATTGGACCTTGTCTATTTTGTATTATTGCTTCCGCAGCCCCTTACTATTTGCTAATCTACTTTAGAGGCCTTTGGTAATGCACGGATTACTAGCCGGTTACAGTGCTAAACCTACAGGGGCAGGTTTGGGTCGTGACAGAGTGGTATCAGAGCACGTGTTCTACCGCACACACCGGTCCGTATGAGCTTAAAGTGTCCTAGTAAGACTTAGGGGCATTCCATCTGCATGTGTGAGTGTGTGGTAATGCAACCGAATATGGAAACTGAATATACATTTGAATCAAATGAATTGAAGGAAACGAATAAGATTATGCCTGTGTTTATTATCATTTGATGTCTGTATAGTAAGATGGAGAATGCAAGGGGAAGTGGTGAAAGTGAATCTTCAAAGGCTCGCATGGGCCGAATGGAACAGATGCTTGCAGCATTGACTGAAACCTTGATACAACAACAGAGACAACAACCTTTGCCCCATCCGCCTCCACCAGCACAAGCCGAGGCAGATAATAATGACATCATCAATCTAACACAGAAATTCATGAAAATGAAACCGCCAACGTTCTATGGTGGAATTAAACCATTGAAAGCAGAGACGTGGCTACTTGAAATGGAGAAGTTATATGAAGTGTTCCCTTGTACTGAAACTCAGAAAGTCCTCCTAGCCACCTACACTCTGAAAGATGAAGCTCGCAGGTGGTGGTTACTGGTCCAAAATGGCAATAGGAATATGACATGGGCACAGTTTAATGCTATCTTCTACGACAAGTACTTTCCCCAATGTTTCAGGGATCGGAAAGTGTCGGAATTCCAAGAACTTAAGCAGGGAAGAATGGCTGTAGCAGAGTATGAAGCTAAATTCACCGAACTAGCACGGTTTGCTCCACATATGGTGGATACTGATTACAAGAAAGCACGGAAGTTTGAGGGAGGGCTGGACCTGGAAATATTTGACCGAGTGGGTGTCCTAAAATTACCTACTTATGTGGAGGTACTTAACAGGGCATTGATGGCAGAAGCCACAATAGCAGCTAAGAAACAAACTACAACACCAACAACAGAATGGAGAGGAAAGAGGACTGGATTCAGTTTCAAGAAAGGCCGGTCGTTTTCAAAAAGGCAATATACAGGATCCTCCAGCAGCTCTAGCCAAAGTAGCGGATCTACCCCAAACTGCCCCGACTGCAGGAAGAAGCACAGGGGTGTCTGTTATCGAGCATCAGGTGCGTGTTTTCACTGTGGCAAGACTGGCCACATGGTGAGGGATTGCCCGATGAGATCTAACAAGGTTAATCGTCCTATGACAAGTTCCACTGGATCTGTTTCCGCAGCAAGACCAAATGTAAGGGTCGATGTTAGAGGGAATGCAAACAAAGAAACATTAAGGCAAGGGAGAGTGTTCGCCTTTGTGCCTGGTGATGTACCCAACACCTATATTGTGGTGTCAGGTACACTCTCTGTATGTTCTCAAAATGCATGTGTATTGATAGATTCTGGTTCTACACATTCCTTTGTATTGCATGCTTTCTCTCGAAAATTGACTAGACCACTAGAACATATGACATATGTGTTATCTGTATCCACACCGTCTGGGGTTCTATGATGTGTGCTCATGTTTATCCGGCATGTGATATTGTGATTGGCGATATGATGTTATATGTGGACTTATTACCCTTGGATATTAGCCATTTTGATTGTATTTTTGGGATGGACTGGTTGACTAAATACTGTGCTACCATTGACTGTGTAAATAAAACTGTTGTGTTTAGACCACCGGGAATGCCTGAATTTACTTTTATTGGGAATGGGGTAGTTCCTCCCCGTAGGTTACTACCGGAGGTTTGTGAAAGACTTTTCCAAGCTCGCCCTGCCATTGACTCAATTAACTAAAAAAAAATGTGCCATTTGACTGGAATGAACAAAGAGAGGCAGCTTTCCAAGAATTGAAAACCAGGTTAGTGACTGCACCAATCTTAACTTTGCGTAATGATACTGATGGGTTTCAAGTGTACAGTGATGCTTCTTATAAAGGCTTGGCATGTGTACTAATGCAAAATGGAAGGGTGATTGCCTATGCTTCTAGACAACTCCGACCGCATGAAAATAATTACCCAACGCATGATCTTGAGTTAGCAGCTGTGGTGTTTGCTTTGAAAATCTGGCGCCACTACTTGTATGGGTTAACTTGTGAGGTGTACACAGACCATAAGAGCTTGAAATACTTCTTCACCCAAAAGGAATTGAATATGAGACAGAGGCGATGGTTAGAGTTAATCAAGGATTATGATCTACAAATCCTGTATCATCCAGGAAAGGCTAATACCGTAGCAGATGCCTTGAGCCGAAAATCCAGTGCGAATTTGTCATGTTTGCTATCCAACCGAAAAGAATTGTTGACTGACCTAGAACAAGATGGGCTGTTATCTGCTATTTCTGCTCAACCTACTATTCTTGATAAGATCAAACAAAAACAATGTGAAGATGAATACTTGAAAAAGATTATCGAGGAATTTGATTCGAAGCCAAGGCCAGGATTTGTGTTTGAGAATGGTGTGCTGAAATTTCAAAACCGTTTTGTGTACCTGATTATGGTGATTTGAGAAAAAGTGTTATGACCGAAGCTCACAGTAGTAAGTTTGCTATGCATCCGGGGAACACGAAGATGTATCATAATTTGAAACAGAATTTTTGGTGGCCTGGAATGAAAAAGAGTATTGCAGATTTTGTGGCTAGATGTCTACATTGCCAACAAGTTAAAGCTGAGCATCAACGACCCGCTGGGTTGCTACAACCACTCACAATACCGGAATGGAAATGGGAGCACATCACCATAGACTTCATTGTGGGATTGCCTCGTTCTTCTCGAGGTATGGACTCTTATCGGTTATAGTTGACCGTTTAACTAAGTCAGCCCATTTTCTACCTGTCAAAACTATTTATAATGCTGATAATGGCCAATATCTATATGACTGAAATTGTGAGATTACATAGAGTGCCAGTATCTATTGTGTCTGACAAGGACTCAAAGTTTGTATCGAGATTTTGACAGAGTTTGCAACAGGCTTTGGGGATTGAATTGAGACTAAGCAGTGCCTAACACCCACAGATAGATGGCCAAACTGAACGAACGAACCAAACTCTGGAGGATATGCTCAGAATGTGTGTGTTAGACTTCCAAGGGAATTGGGAGACCTACTTGCCATTAGCCGAATTTGTGTACAACAACAGTTACCATTCAAGCATTGGAATGGCTTCTTACGAAGCTTTGTATGGAAGACAATGTCGATCTCCGATATGTTGGGCTGAAGTAGGTGATAGACCTTTGTTAGGACCGGAACTTGTGCAAGAAACAATCGAGAAAGTGAAACTGATCCATCAACACCTGAAAACTGCACAGAGTCTGCAGAAAAGCTATGCCGATGTCCGAAGAAGGGATAGGGAATATGAAGTTGGAGACCACGTGTTCATAAAGGTGACCCCAATGAAGGGTCAAACTCGGTTTGGTGTTAAGGGAAAATTGGCACCAAGATATGTTGGACCTTATGAAGTTCTCGAAAAGATCAATCCGGTATCGTATCGGGTAGCCTTGCCTCCAGTAATGGAACATATGCATAACGTCTTTCATGTATCGATGCTACGAGAATATTTGAGAGATCCACTCCACGTCATTGAATCGACACATGTGCTTTTGAAAGATGACTACACTTATGAGGAAAGACCTATCCAGATTGTGAATCGCCGGATCAAAAGGTTGAGAAATAAAGAAATACCGTTGGTAAAGGTTGATTGGCAAAACCACGGAGGAACCTATGCAACCTGGGAAACCGAGGAAGACATGATGAAGAGATATCCGGAATTGTTCCATTGGACCCAATGTTGATTCAGAATGAAGGTAATTCGAGTTTGGAGGAGCAAACTCTTTTAAGAGGGGAAAACTGTAATGACCCCGACCTCTGATTAATGCTAATTCATGATTAATTATGCTTAACAGTAATTTAGGAAGGATTTGGGATTTATTTGCATGTGTATTGCATTATTTATGTGTTTCTATCTGTTTGCTATAAAATGATCTGTTCATGTCTTTGACTTTAAATTGCGAATTGAAAGCTGTATCGGCGTCCAAATCAGAAATTGACTTGATTTTTTGTGCTAGTTAGGATTTATAGAATCTTATGGTAGGTTTAATTAAAATTCGGTTCGGAGCGATTAAATTAGATTAAATAACGTTAAATTATATTAGTCCAATTATTTACGAAGTTGCCCTTGAGTGGGCCACTACCTAAGACTATGTTGAAGCCTTATTACACTTGATCATACAACATTTCCTCAGCCACTTTGAAGACAAAATCGTGAGAGAGAGGGAGTGAGGGAGGAATTGAATTCATCTAGAGATTAGCTTAGAGAACTTAGGAGAATTGAAGGAGGATTGCATGTTTAAGCTCCCACACTTGAAATTGAAGACATAAGGTATAGAATTGATATTCTCCATTGTGATTTTGAGTTACTTCTTGCATGGTTCATGGTGAACTAGAGTTTAGAGTCAAGTTTTGGTTCTAAATGTTGAATTGAGTAGGAATTCTTGCATGCATGTATACATTGTTGAGTTTGAGGTTGTTTTCATGAAAACTTCCACATGCATGTTCATATTATGGTTCTAGTTCATGATTTCCTCATGTTTTTGAAAGGATTGGCCCATTTGATCTTGTGTTTGGAGCTTTAAATTCATTTAAGCTCATACTTGTTGCATGTACATCATGTTCTTGAAAGTATTGTTGAAATTGTGTTCACTTGACTTACCTTTGGGCTTGATTTTACAAAATTGATCTTCAAAACATGTCATACTATGAGTTTACAAGAGTTTTCCAGAAAATTAGCCCAAAAGGATCGAATTTGATGCATTGTAGTTGAGTTTTGAGCTTGAGGTTCAAATCTAGAAATTCCATATTTTGGACTCACGCTCGAGCGGGGAACTCCACGCTCGAGCGTACATACTGAGTTCACACATTCCGCTCGAGCGGGGGAAAGTGACGCTCAAGCGGGAAATGCATGTATCCAGTACTTTGCATGTGTTTACAGTCCGCTCGAGCGGGGTAATGCACGCTCAAGCGAGGACTTGTGTCTCACGCTCGAGCGGGTATCGAGCGCCCATCGAGCGTGAATTTCGTGCATCCAGTACTTTTACTGTAGCTTGCAGTACGCTCGAGCGGAGAAATCCACGCTCGAGCAGATACCTTTTGTCTGCATGTCCGCTCGAGCGGAGAAAGCCACGCTCGAGCAGGAGCCCTGTTTTAGCAAACTTTTGAAAAGTATCTTAAAGTGCATCTTTGCATCCTCATTCCATCTTAGGCATTCCTAGGCCATGTTTAAGACTCTATAATGAGGACTAAGGGTTAGAAACACACTAAGAGCCAACGAAATAAGTTTTGTACAAATTAGAACGTGTGTTTCAAGTGTACATTTGTTATGTGTTGTGTAGGTCACGTGCCACGCACCGTTTGACCAAGTTTACTCCGTCTGTTTGTCTCAAGGCCCACTGTGAGTAATAACTCTGTAAAGTTACGTTTAACCTATGTATTTTCTGACTGATATGGTATGATCTATTTTCTGAAATGCTATCTTACAAATTATGAATGAATGTCCAAATTTTCTAAAAAGTATTTGTGGTACCCTTCCCGGGGGTAACAATACCGCGGCCAATTTGTATACAACCCTCGCCCAGGGGTGACAATACCGCAGCCAATCTGCTTATGGCCCTTGCCTGGGGGTAACAATACCACAGCTACTTGCGCGCAAGATATGGACCTTTGTGGTCGTTGGTACCAACTATGTATGTGGGTCTCTGGACCAATCTGATCTGATAGCTAATGGGTGCACTATGTACGATCTTATGCAAAATCTAAATATGAAAATGTATATGAATCTTTTTCTGTTTGAAGTCTAATTATGCTTTGATTTAAATGCTGGATTCTAACCTGTGCTGGACATCATTCATATAACTCTTTTACTCTGTTATTATTCACTGGGCTTTCGCTCACAGTTTATAGTATGTATGTAGGTGAGCCGACACATGACCAGGGCCAGAGTTGACGGCCTTTTGTACTGTTTTGTCAGCCAACCGTTGTGCCTCCCGAGGAGGTTCCGATCGAAATCTAATGCCATGGCTGTTTTTATTTTCATGCTAGTCTCTGTAACTGTTTGTAAAGTCAGATCTTGGGAAGTTCACTTTTGTACATATTGTGTATCTGGACTAGCATGTATATATATATCTATAAGTAAGTTTTGAAATGTTCTGTCCCATGTACGTTATCACAGCTCATTGGACCTTGTCTATTTTGTATTATTGCTTCCGCAGCCCCTTACTATTTGCTAATCTGCTTCAGAGGCCTTTGGTAATCCACGGATTACTGGCCGGTTACGGTGCTAAACCTACAGGTGCGGGTTTGGGTCGTGACACTAATGTTTGTATGATTGGGCGTGTATTTTGTAATGTTGGGAGCTAATGAGAGAATGTTTGCTTGAAAGTGTTGGTGGGATTTGGTGGTAGTAGGGGGTAGTGGCTGTTAATTGTCGGAGATTGTCGGACTGTGTCGATATTATAATATGTGGTTGGTGTTTAGAGCTAATGTTATAGATTGTTAGTGAGAGGCTTAATGGTACGGCAATGTCGCTCTAGGCTGATGTTCTGTAGGTAAATGTGAACATTACAACCCACACACCTCCCCACATCAATAATGTAACACCAAGTAGGTAACATCAATAATTTCCACAATCATTCCACGAAATCCCTAAAAAAATAGATGTGTTAAATCATACCTTATTCACATACACTCAATCCCAAAAAAAATTAAAAACATAATCACTGAAAGGGTAATTTGTAAACAAATTGGGCCGAGCTAGGAAGAGTCTTATTTGGGAGTTGGGCCGCGTAATGGGCCGAGATAAAGGCTGGTGTAGCTCGGTCTTAGGCCAAGAAGACATCTCATATTTCGGGTTTGGGCCGAACTATGGGCCGAGGTAATTATTTATGTAGCACGGTCCTTAATCATCTAAACATCGGGTCGGTCAGAGATGGGCTACCAGTGACCTGACCTAGCTATCCTGGACCGAGGTATCAGTGGAGGGAGAACCGAGCTAAAGGATAGCTCTGCAGGGCGTCATCTCAGAGTCAAGACTGATAGTGGTGCTTAAAGTATCACCAAGCTATGTGAGTACGGTTGACCGCAATGTCAGTCAAGGTAAGGGTTCAGCCATCTCACTTGGCTTGCAGTGATGAGGGTGTTTTAGGGATAATCATTATCCTTGGGCTTAAGACTCCTAGGAGGACTCTGCTAAGGAGAGTAGAGTCCTACTAAGATTGTGCAAAACCATCTCACTTGGTTGGTAGTGAGTAGGAGTGTGACTCCTAGAAGGACTCTGCTAAGGAGAGTAAAGTCCTACTAGGATTGTGCAAACCATCTCACTTGGTTGGTAGTGAGTAGGGTGTGTGATTCCTAGAAGGACTCTTATAAGGAGAGTTGGAATCCTACTAGGATTGTGCCAAGTAAAGTCTATAAAAGCTAATGACCAGACCTATGTACAGGTATCACAATTTCTACTCTTAATACACAGAGCTTATTGTCTATTGTCTAGTTGCTGACTTAGGCATCGGAGGGGTTTCCGGCACACACCCGCCGGTTAGCTCACGTTTGTGTTTCAGGTGGCAAAAGCAACGTTGTTTGGAGGAGTGCAAACTTGATCAATAGAATTATACGAGAAGATTATTTCGCGCTCGTACAATCACAATAAGGGGCAAACAAAAAAACTCAAATATTACTAAATCAAATCAATAATACATACTACAAATAAAAGGACTATTTGGTTTTTTTTAAAAAAACATGTAGGACTAAATGAATTAACATTTCTCCAAATGGGATTTATGAGTAATTTTTCCAAGTATTTTCCCAACTTCTTTTCTTCTTCTATTAATTTCCTTTTTGATAAATTACATTAATCTCTTTTGAAATTAAAAAAATAAATAAAAAATGATTCAATCTTACAAATTTGATATAACTATTACATAATGCTTACCCTTTTTTTAAAAGTAATTTCGTTAATTATATATATGAAAATATGATATTGTCATTTATTTTACATAAAAATGTATATATTTTTACATTTCTTTATTCTTATTTTTACAAACCATCTCTAGTAGTTCTGATTACTTAAAACTTACTCAAAAGAAAGACAGTGTAATTTATTTCTTTTTTTTTCTTTTTTTCTTTTATTTTTGTCAAATAGAGCTCGATTCAATTCATTATAGCAACTCACACTCAAATTACCTCTTAATCATAGAAAGCAATTGAAGTTGTGTTTTAAATCTAAGTCATTATAAAGAGTTTAAAATAAATTAATTTGAAGTCGTATTTTAAACAGCACTTCTTCATAAAACAATATGAGTTTGAAAAATACGTCAAAAATGCATGAATTTAGAAAATATTTTTTAAAAGCAAATGAATTTATGGGAAAAAAAAATTTATTTGTTAGGAGGCCTTCTAAATCAAGATTCATAGGAATTGAGTTTGATGCTTTCGCTGAATGAACTGTATTCTCACGGCCAAGATGCATAAAAATCTTTTGCACTCTCTATTTGTCATACCAAAGGCAACAAAGGAAAATGATAGAAAGTAAATAAAGTGAAATTTATTCATTTATTTATTTTTTGTTGATATAACTGAGGATCAAAACATAACATTTATACTGTGTTTGATTGAGGGATTTGATGAGAGATTTGAAAAGGAAAAGGAAAAAGATGTGTGAAATTAGGTGAAATGTAGGTATATTTTATTTACATTTCACATAACTTTTATTTTTCCCTTTCTAAATCACTCCTCAAATCCACCAACCAAACACAACGTTAGAGAAATCACAAGAAAAAAAGACTGGCTTTTTTTTTTTTTTTTTCTTTTGTCAATGAAAGAAATTATTAAATCTTTATCTCTGAGAAAAATTAATAATCATTTGACCTCTTAATTAAAATGCAAGAGTGATTAATTTAAAGAAAGTTTTTTTTTTTTTTTTTTTTTTTTTTTGGGTGTCTTGTTCAATAGATTAGAACGTAGGCTATCTTGTTATTGCAAACTTCACAGTTCCATTGGTGATGTGAAGTCATATATGCCATTTGGTAACATTTACTTTTGTTATTTATAAAAAATATTAAACATATTTATGTTTATTTTTGTTAAAAATAAAAATAAAAATATGTTTAGTACACACGTGTGTTTAAAAACTTACTTTGAAAACAAATAAAAAGAAATAACCAATGGTTCAAGGCCGGTTCTGAAGGTAGGCAAGAGAGGTCTGTGCCTTGGACCCCCAAATTTGGGCTAAAAATAGGAATTCCCAAATATAATTTTGTGTTTTAGATATAAAAAAAAAATACTCAAATACTATAGGCCCAATTGAACATGAGGCTCAAAAAAAAGCAACAAGATTAGATTTTTATTTTTTTAAAGGGTAAATTATAATTTAACTCCCTGTGGTTTGCCTAAAAAACATGGAGCCCTCTTATAGTTTCATTTGTAACACTTAAACCCTCTATACTTCATACCAGAGTGCAAAATCTAACGGAACTGTTTGTTTAAACAGTGCGTGTGTTGCACGACTAGAACTGGTGAGTGGAGCACGTTTTCCCGCCCAAAAACATATGGCAAATGACCAAAACACCCTTATTGCCATATATATACACAAATCAAGACCCAAATAAGACAGAACCCTAAACTGAAATGTTCCCAGATTGTTCGAAAGTTGCCCAGATTTTCCCAAAGTTGAAGATTATTGTTGGATGGCTTCTTCATTTGCTTTCGAAAGTAGACAGTCAAGGACAAATGCTCCAAGACTATGTTATTGTAGAGAGAGATCCCCTGTGAAGACTTCAATGACATCTGGAAATATGGGTTAGAAGGTTTTATGGTTGTGCAAGATATGAGGTAAGCAAAAATTAATTTTTTTTTTTTTTTTTGGAAAAAAAGATTGAATTTTTTTTGAAAATGAATTTGTGGACTCGTATTTTTTTATTATAGGTTGATGTAACTTGTGGCTACTTTGAATGGGTTGATCCACCTATATACCAACGTGGGAGGGAGGTGTTGCCAAAGATGGTTGCAAAAATGAACAGATTGGAGAAGGAACTAGCAAAAAGTCGTAGAAGGGAGAAAATGTTTTGCAAAGCTCTGTTTGGGACATGGGTTTTTTTCTTTATCATGACAATGTTCTGGGTGAAGTTTGCTGGAGTAAAGAAAAATGGGTTGTTATTGGGCCATAGAGTTTGAGAGATGAAAAATATAGTCAAGGTAGAAAATGAAGGTGTACAATGGTCTGTGAAGCAATTGTAATGAAAAATGAAGGTGTAAAATGAAAGAATGTTTTGGTCAAGAAATGTAGGCATCTGATGAACCAAAGAAATTGTAATGAAAGAATGTTTTGTTCATTACATCTTCCAAGAACATTAAAGAATAGAAACATATTGGTTCCCATTCTTCTCCTGTAAAACATGCTTCATTTGTAATGAAAGAATGTTTTGGTGAAGAAAGTTAACCTACTTGATTTGGATCTTGTGAAACATGCTTCATTTGCTTCAACCCAAAAACATGCTTCATTTCCTTGATTTGAAACATAATTCAAAAACATGTTTCAACCCAAAAACATAGTAAACTAAGATACATGTATTAATAAAGATACACAAAAACATGCTTGATTTGGATCCTGTAAAACATGCGTCATTTGCTTCAGTTCACATTACTTTAATACAAGCCATAATTCAACCCACTGAGCTTCTCAAAACATAGTAAACTAAGATACTAACCAGTTTCAAATTCAAAAACAAATTGGTACAAGCCACTTAATGGTTTAACAAGTTGAAAACTACTCAAAACACAACAAAAGCTGAGTTGTAGCTTTCTCTGCCATCATGCTTTCCCTTTGCCTTTGTCAGTTTGCCTCAGAGTTGTAACTTTTGCAGACCCACCTCCTCCTCTACCTCTTGTAATGAAGCTACCTCCCAATGCAGATCTGGACATAACCCTACCTGTAATAACCCCTATCCGTAATTAGTCACTAATCCGTATTTAATGATGTTAATGAGTGGATTAAAATAAATTATGTGTTTATTCTGCACTCTATATGATTTTGGCTTTCTATCTGTTACTTATAGGAATATCTGTTTGGAATTTCACTTTAATATGTAAATCGAAAGCCTTATCGGCATCCGAAACCGAAATTGACTACACTGATATGTTATTTGAAATTTTTAGAACCTTATGGCAAGTTTTATTAAAAATTGATTCAGAATGATTAATTAAGTCATGTTTGGTTAGCCTTATGTTCTAATTAATGTATTTCAGCCCCATAGATATATATATATATATATATATATGAGCCTTAAGCTCATTTTGAGCTCAATTCTTTACTTCTTGAGTGACAAAATCTGAGAATTCATTTTAGAGAGAGTGTGTGTGCATTTCTAAAGAGAGAGGTGAAGGAATTGAAGGAGAATTGAAGACCTTGGCTTAGATTCATTAAAACTAAGCTAGAGCTAGATTAATTCAAGACTATAGGTATGAATTCAACCCCTACATTATGAATATAAGTTATCAACATGAAGATTATGTGTTTAAAGGTGTGTTTTGAGCTTAGAAGGAAGATTTGAGTGGCAATTCATGCATGCATGTACATTTTCTTACAAATTGAGCATGAACTCCAAGAATTCTTTCATGCATGTTTGAAATTCATCTGATTAGGGAAGATCATTGAGTTTCAAGTTGTTTTGTAGTGTTTGATCATGTTTTGAGAAGTTTGATGCAAGAAAAATTCATGCATGTTGTGTTCATAAACATTCTTGAAATTTAAGTTGAAATTGGGAACTTTTGGCAAACCCTTGGGCCATGATTTTATGAAATGATCCTAAATTCTCCATGTTTTACAAGTTTACTATGTTGTCTCTAGTTTTGGGGCCCAAGAGATGTGTTTTGGATGGTTGAATTCGAGTTTTGAGCTTGGGAGGTCAATCTGGATTTTCCAGAAATTTGACCCACGCTCAAGCGGGGACTTTCACGCTCGAGCGTGAACCCTGAATTCATGCACCACACTCGAGCGTGGGTCGAGCGCTCGTCAAGCGTGAAAATCTTGCATCCAGTACTTTTAGAGTTTACAGTCCGCTCGAGCGGGGAAAGGCACGCTCGAGCGGAGCTTCATTGTCTGCATGTCCGCTCGAGCGAGGAAACCCACGCTCGAGCGTAGACTTGATTTTCAGAAAATTTGACTAAGTGTTCCAAGGCATATTTTGGCATCCTCATTGCATCTTAGGCATTCCTAAGCCTTAATTAAGCCATAGTAATGAGATTTGGTTTAGAAACACACTAAGAAACGAATGTACTAAGTTAAGAGAGTACCAATGTGTGTTTGAAACAATGTGTTAAGCAAGAAACCTATGTGATAAGAAAGTTAAGATGTGTTGGCCATGTGAATGTGTAATGATAAGACATGCTTGTGTTATGTATTTTGTGATTGTAGGTCAAGACGCGAGGATTGATTGACCGCTTACTGGAACCACTGTGAGTAACGTTATCGTAAAGATACGTTCATATGAATTATGATAAGTTCTGATTTCTGAAATGATATTGTTTTCATGAACGAATATTCCATGTTTGAAATCTATTATGGCATCCATAGATAGTCCCCAAGTCATGGGGGACGGCATGAAAATGATGCGGGAACATGACATACAAGTAATTACGAGATCTCGTTAGCCACTTCATTGTGGTGATATGTGTTTAATCGGTATCCGGAACCGATTACTCTAGTCGGAAGACGTTCTGTGATATGTTCTATGGGATGTACCATTATTTTGTTCTGATATGAGAATGCTTATGCTATGATCTGTTTTACACTTATGTCATGTTCGGATTTCGTTCACTAACCCCTTTACCTTAATGTTATTCACTGGGTTTTAGCTTATTATGTGTATATATATGTATAGGTGAGCATTCTGGAGCCCGAGCTTGAAGGCTTTTTGTCTGGATCTGTGTTCTGTTGTCAGCCAACCATTGCGCCTCACGTGGAGGTTCCCGAAGCGTCCTGTGTTTAAGTTCTGTGGTTTCTATTTATATAAGACTTGATTTGATGTCGTTGGTTGTACTTAAATACTGTAATGTGTGTGGGTATGATGTATGGTTGACTACCGGTTATATATATAAAGTTTTAAATATTCTGTTTCATGTAAGTCAGCACAGCTCATTGGACAACTATATTTATATATTAGCTTCCGCTAGCCCCTTAATTTTGTTAATCTGTTCAGAGGCCTTCGGTAATCCAAGGATTACTGACCGGTTACGATGCTAAACCTATAGGAACGGGTTTGGGTCGTGACACTGCCACCTCCAACTGGTTCACCCCTTCCTCTGCCATAATTAGTGGGCTGCAAAATAACACACACAAGTATCCAATTATATTTTGTCAAATACTATAAAAGAAAATGAACTTGCAAATGAAATTTGACTATACCTGAGATGAGGAGTAATCAAATTCTGGAGAATTGTATTGAACTCTACTGGGCTGCAATGATAACGGTCCAAGTAAACAATTATATGTTGTCAACTATGTCAAAAACCAAATGACACCCATAGGAGAGAGAGCTTACCTGAGATGCTAATGTCTTGCCTGTCATACTTAGAAATTCTTCAAATGTGTGGCCAATTCTAGTGGGCTGCAATGATGTAACAAGTATGCAAATTACCAATAGAACTGGGCTGCAATGATGTAACAAGTATGCAAAGTGGACAGATCTTACTTGAGATGAGGATGTGTTGGCCCTCTTACTAGGGAGCTTCCTTCTGGGCTGCAATGATTTATATCTGTATTAAGTCATTGTTGTGGAATGTATTGCAAAATGAAATGAAATTGGAGGTTCAGGTTACTTGATATGCTGTAGCTGTAGCTGTTGCTGTTGCTGGTGTTGATGAAACAGTTGCTGTTGCTGTTGCTGTTGCTGCTGAAGATGGTTGTTGTTGGTTACTTCTTGTTGGCTTAAAAAGCTTGGACTTGGGATGGACAGGACCCTTACAAGACCTCTGGTTGTGACCTTTCTGAAGGCATCTAGCACAAACAATGAATCTATGCTGCCTTGAAACTCTGACAGGGTTTATTGACTAATCTATACCCTGCTTTCTCATTTTTGGTGGTCTTCCAGGCTGCTTTCTGTACAATGGTGGAGCCACTGCTAGCAGTCCTGTTTCAACCCAATTATGCTGGCTTGGAACAGGGTGCATCATTGAGTTGTAGGCTGCAAGATAATGTTGCTTACTGTAATAAGGGTGCACATAGTCCTCTGGCTTCTCTCTTTGAACAAATATGGAACTTATTGCATGTTTATAAGGTATTCCAGTCAAATCCCACATCCTACAACTACATTTCATTTCCTCCAAATCAACAATATGTGTGGTATCACCACAATCTACTTCAAATTTTCTGTCACCACAATAGGTTGCAAAACAATTCCTAGCTTGCACTTTCAGTGCTTCTAAATCTTTGACAATGTTGGGACAAATTTCACCAGTATATTTTTCCATCCCTTCCTTCTTGATTTGGATCATGTGCGTTACCCTCCTTCTAATCCATTCAAGCATGCTGATTATGGATTTGTCCCTAGCTTCCAAGATGTTGTTATTGAATGACTCACACATGTTGTTGACCAATGTATCACACCTATATCTTGGGCTAAAATAGGACCTAGTCCATAAAGTAGGATCTATCTTCCTTAGCCACTTGTATGCTTTCTCTTCTGGATCCATCTTCTTTAACTTGTTCATGTGAAATTCAAATTCCCTCACAGTCCCAGCAACAGCTGCCTTCCACAATAGGTCCCTCAATTTAATCCCTTTGAACTTTGCTTTGAAATTGGAGTAAATATGCCTCATACAGAATCTATGTTCCACATTTGGCATTACCTCCTCAAATGCAGGTACTAACCCCTTCTGTCTGTCAGAAATGAAGACCCATCCCATGTCATCAGCACTACCAATATCATCCATGAGTTGCCTTAAAAACCACACCCAAGAATCTTTACTTTTTGCCTCAATAGCTGCCCATGAAATTGGAAAATAGTTGTTGTTCCCATCTCTTCCAAGTGCACATAATAATTGTCCACCATAGATTCCTTTCAAATGACACCCATCCAATCCTATAATGGGCCTGCATCCTCCAACAAATTCTGTTCTAAGGGCTGCAAACCCAACATATAACCTCTGGAAAACTGGGGGCAATTCTAAGTTGGGCCTAAGCATGTCTTCATTGGGCCTATCCACCACTACTTGCATTACACTATTTGGATTATGCAGCCTCACTGTTTCACAGTAATCATACACCTTTGCATATTGGACCCTTTGATCTCCTTCAATAACTTCTCTTGCTTTTTTTTAGCCCTATACAATTGAGGCCTACTAACATCAACCATTAACTCCCTCCAAACTGTCTTCTGCATAGGCCCAACTTTGATGTTAGGGTCATCTCTTAACTTGTCCATATACTTGTGTGCCAAGTAAGTTGAGTTCACCAAGTGATTATTATATGACCTTCCATATGTATGCTTTGGCTGGAATGATTTTATTTGAAAAGTTCTCTCACCTTGCATGGGAAAAAACATGCAATCTCCATCCACATCTATGCTTGCACACTACAGTAATCCTAGAGTTGTCATTCCTTATGTACTTGATGTCATAACCATGTTGGATATTCCACTCTTTCATTGCCTTCCTAAAAATTTGAGGGGTGGCAAACTTCATTCCAAGTTTGAGTTGTGGCTTCTTCATGTCTGCTTCTTCAATGAACTCAGGATATTTATCTTCACATTCCTCATCTGATGAGTTATGTACACTATGTAAATCTTCATCCTCAGAATCAGAATACCACCCTTCATCTGCCTCTTGATCACATGAAGGAGGTTGCCTCTTTCTTTTCTTTACAGTCTCCCTTGGTGAGAAAATATCATCTTCTGACCCCTCTAAACCCTCATTCAACCAGCCAGGTTCATCACTTTCATAGTCTTCATCTTCTGAACCACTATCAACATTCCCATCATCCATGTAATCAGGATCATCACTATCTTCTTCATCCCAAGCTCTGTTATCCATTTCCTCATCTCTGGCATCTTCATCTGCTGCTCCTTCATCCCCATCTCCATTATGCATTTCCTCATCACCTACATCTTGCATTCCATCTCTACAATCCATTTCTTCTTCACTTATTTTCCATGTCATTCCAAGTCAGTGCCTACTTAGCACTAACTTGTACTCTGGGGGGTACCAAATGTTTCTCTTTTGAACTTACCACTTGTAATGGGTCCTGACCCTTCTCCATATATAATTGAATCACATCTAAACCTTCATACTCACATATCATGGTATATACATCAACATCTTCTTCAATTATTGTCAACCCATCATCCAAACTTTTTCCAGATTTCATATACCACAAAACAGAAGTATTATAGACATCTATTTTCATTTCCCTCAAGATGGTATAAATCTCAATAAAAGATAGTTTGTCAAGATCAACATCATATATATATTCCACTTTCCCTTGTTTATAAGTAATATTATAAGGCTTACTGAAGTATCCATTATAGTTGATCTCAAAAATCATTTTTTTTTACCTCACTACAGAAAACAACAAAGCTTCACAATATTACATTACAAAACTCAAACTCATTCAACCAGCCAGGTTCATCACTTTCATAGTCTTCATCTTCTGAACCACTATCAACATTCCCATCATCCATGTAATCAGGATCATCACTATCTTCTTCATCCCAAGCTCTGTTATCCATTTCCTCATCTCTGGCATCTTCATCTGCTGCTCCTTCATCCCCATCTCCATTATGCATTTCCTCATCACCTACATCTTGCATTCCATCTCTACAATCCATTTCTTCTTCACTTATATTTTCCATGTCATTCCAAGTCAGTGCCTACTTAGCACTAACTTGTACTCTGGGGGGTACCAAATGTTTCTCTTTTGAACTTACCACTTGTAATGGGTCCTGACCCTTCTCCATATATAATTGAATCACATCTAAACCTTCATACTCACATATCATGGTATATACATCAACATCTTCTTCAATTATTGTCAACCCATCATCCAAACTTTTTCCAGATTTCATATACCACAAAACAGAAGTATTATAGACATCTATTTTCATTTCCCTCAGATGGTATAAATCTCAATAAAAGATAGTTTGTCAAGATCAACATCATATATATATTCCACTTTCCCTTGTTTATAAGTAATATTATAAGGCTTACTGAAGTATCCATTATAGTTGATCTCAAAAATCATTTTTTTTTACCTCACTACAGAAAACAACAAAGCTTCACAATATTACATTACAAAACTCAAACTCATTGGAACCACATAAAAACAATCATAAAAAAATCCAAAGTTAACATCATAAAAAAATACATGTAGTTTATGAACCTCTATACCCCACCCCACTTTAACCAACATCCCAAAAAAATAAAATAATAAAAGGCATGAATACTAAAGTATACAAAAACAAATCTGTGAATAAAAAATACTCAAAGTTAACATCATGAAAAATGTTCCCCATTACTTATGAAGCTCTATACCCCACCCCCCTCCACTTTAACCACAATCTCCAAAAATTAAAGCAATACAAGCATACCATGCCTAAAACATTACAAATTTTGTGAATCGAAGTCAACACACACTCAGTTATGAATCAAAATTAGGGAAAATCAACATCTAAGAATCAAAATAAATTAGGGTAAACAACACATATCTAATCTAGTAATGGCGTTCGTGATATGATAATGAAATTGATGATGAAACCCTAGTTCAATCCAATCAACCACGACGAGAGAGAAGATAGAGAGAGAGAGAGCAGATAGAGATGTGAATACTAGTGTTAGTCAAATGAAACGAAACGACTGAGAGATGTAAAATATCTAGGGGCATTCCTGACTTTTTACAACTTCTGTTACGTCCATTGGATTTTGCACTCTGGTTTAAGGTTACAAATGAAACTATAGGGAGACTCCGTGTTTTTGAAACAAACCACAGGGGGTTAAATTATAATTTACCCTTTTTAAAAATATTGTAATGATTTCTTCCTATCTTAATATATAAAAGTAAATTTTTATTTATAATTTTAATGATTATATTTGCAAGTAAATTTTTTTGTAGTTACAAACAAATAAAAAAATTGTAACTTATCGTTTTATTCATAAATTTTTTTTTTTTGAATGTAAGAGGCCTCATTTTCGAAGTGTCGCCTTGGGTCCCTAAATCTGAGGGCCGGCCCCAGTTACTAAAATGCCAAAGATGAGAGGTGGTATCCAGAGTAGTGATTGGTCATTAGAAGTGGTTACTGCGGACAATAGGTGGTTTGGTAACGATCAGAGGTGGTATTGGAAGATGGTTAGTCAAAGATAGTTGTCGAAGGTCTGGACAGAGGTAGTAGGATTTGCTGGATGAGTGAGAGGAAAAAAGAAAGGGATAAAAACTTTCAAACAATTTTTCTTTATAATTTTTAAAATTTTATAAACATTATAAGCATAAACCATTAACGTTACCAAATTGGTATAGCAATCAACAACATAATGGCTCAGTTAACCTCAGGATAAGGTATGAAGCCAACAGATCCCCCAACCTTAAATACAGAGAACTATGTAAGAAAAAAGATTCAAGAATTCTTCATTCATAAGCCAGCCACAACCTCAAATACAGATAATTTACACATAATAGTCTACTAACTAACATCTCAACAGTAAACAAGAAGTCCACACGAAGAAGAGACAAATACACAATAAAGAAAATAAAAACAAGGCACATAGGGTGAGATGAGACAATGGTGAGACTCAAAAGTGGCTTAAATAAAACTTTAGGCCCTGGACTTGAAAGGCATGGCTCTGATGACAATCTGGTGGTACAAAGCAGCAAGAGCAGCTCCAATGAATGGTCCCACCCAGAAAATCCACTGAAAGCAGAGAGAGAGAGAGAGAGAGAGAGAGCAAGAGATAACATTAGCTTCTGATGATTTTTTGGCCTTGTTAAATCTAAAAAAGTTGATGTGTTTACAGAATTGCTAAAACAGTAGGGTTTTTTTATTAGAAAAGTTTACTTGTGTTTATGCTAAAATTAATTTATGAACCAAGAACTTGTGTTTTCAAAAAAACTTCACCAAACAATATGGCTTTGGAAATATGTTTTCAAAAAACATGGGTTTGGTTAAAAACTCATTAATAATGTATAGTGATCTCAATCAAGGGTGTACTGACTTGATCATCCCATGCAAGGTCCCTGTTGAAGACGATGGCAGCTCCAAGACTCCTGGCTGGGTTAATGCCAGTTCCGGTGATGGGGATGGTGGCTAAGTGAACCAAGAACACAGCGAACCCAATGGGAAGAGGTGCCAAAATCTGCAATTATTTGCAAGAATGGAAAAATTAAAACAACATTGATTTTTTTTCTCAATTAACACCTGATTAGGTTTGTATCAAGGTATTAAAAACAAGTAAAAATCTCACACACAAAAATAAATAAAAAAACCACGCTGCAGTTTTCACACAATATAAGTTATTCTCCCAAAACAAACTATGAAATGGATGTCTAAAGCTTGAGAGTACTCTATGGTCACTACTGAAAACTCCCCTCACCATTACATATACAAATCAATGCCTTTAGGGTCGACTTTTGTCAAATAAATTAACAAAATATAGTAAAATACGAGGGTCTGAGCACGGGCTGGGATCATCTGTCCCAGTTTTCTGTCCCCCAGCTCTTTTATGCTGCCATGTGTTCATCGGGCCAAAACCCAAAATTCTGTGTTGTCATCTCTATTTGTGTAATATTTTTTGTCTGGGTTTTGAAAAATTTTGCTCCAAATAACTGAAAACAAATTTCGATGGAGTTTAAAAGCTGAAAATGATTAAACTTTCAATCGGTATGTGTTCTTGGTGTTGATGATGACCCAACTTATTTGTTGCTATTGGATTGTATGCCCATTTTGAGAGGGGACGAATTTGGGTGCACTTGGGTTGATTTTTTATGTACATGTGGTGTCATATGAACAGCGGGGCAGAGGATCCTGACCCCTGAAGCAAAATTCAATGAATAGTATATGCAATCATGTAACTAAATTTTTTTTTTCCCCATAAAGGAACAAAAGTTTGGCTTTGGATCCTGTTGTTCCCTTTCTCTGTCAAAAACCTTTGTAGGACCACAAAGTCTCTTAGGAATTTAAAAAATAAATAAATTGCATTGGATTCAAATTGTGATGAACACTATAAGGGTGAGACGCAGGCAGAGAATGAGGACAGAGCAAGGATGATCCCACGCCCAACAGTTTATACTATAGGCCGGGGAATAATTGCTGAGCAAGGATCATTAATAATTGACACATAATTTTATCCACACAAAAGACACAACCAAATCAAGCAAATATATAAGTCAGATCCTGTAAAATTGAATCCAAATAATAGACAAGAACTTAGTTCAAGTAAATTTATTAGAGAGAACACGTACGGGGACATGCGAGTCTCGAGCGCTTCGCTTGGCATCGGTGGCAGAGAAGACAGTGTAGACGAGGACAAAGGTGCCAACAATCTCAGCACCAAGACCATCACCCTTGGTGTAGCCATGTTGCACAAAGTTGGCCCCACCATTGTTCATCTGATAATAGGAAGGCTGGAAGCCCTTGACAACACCAGCACCACATATGGCACCAAGGCATTGCATCACCATGTAGAAGACAGCTCTGGTGAGAGAGAGCTTTCTTGCTAGAAACAATCCAAAGGTCACAGCTGGGTTAATGTGTCCTCCTGTCACCAGCAAGTTTAGTTTGATCAGAGAAGTACTTTTGACTAAAAAAAATAGCAGTTACAGAGACAATTAAGCAAGCAAAATATACGGTGTATGGAGCTAATCTTGGAACCAGAAGAGAATATAAGAGAGGCTTAGGTAAAGAAAAAGAAAATGACAGTGGTATCTATCTTTCCTTCTTGTTTGGATCGTTTTTGGATTATTTAGGAGAGAAAAGAGAAGAAAATAGGCTTTTGTTTGGATAATTTAGAAGGGATTAAGAAAGATAATAGTAATTCATCCTCACCCTTGTTTGTCAAAGATGGAAAGGAAAAGAAAAAGAGCTACAAGGATTTTGGTTTCCTTTCATTTCTCTCTATTTCCCTCATCACAGTTGATCAGGGGGAGAGTCCTCCTTTTTCTTTTCTTTTCTTTTCTTTTCATCAAATCATCCAATCCAAAGGGAAAAAGCACACATGATGATCAAATATGTGTGGCTCAACCAACACATATACACACAAATCCACAAACTTTAACTGATAAATACCCATAAAAACACAAATTACAAAATAGTGATCCATTAGAGTGCAGAAAAACAAAAACTAAGAAAAATCCATTAATTTTACCTTTAAAAATAGGAAAATAAATTATTTATCAAAAAAACAAAGGAAAATAAATTAGTGATCCAGGTTCAAATGAGTAGCAAAGAGAAGATCTAACAAATCTAAACAGAAGAAGAAAGTACACATTTGGCACAGATTATAAGCAGGTTTATTTTACTTTTTAGTGAATTCTTTGAAATTATTTCATCAATATTTTTACTTATCGACATCCATCTCCACTTAACAATTTTGAAATATTTTTTTTTTAGTGATCCAGATTCAAGTGAGTAGATCTAAGAAATCTAAAGGAGAAGAAGAAGATACACAAAGGAAAAAGAATTTGGCATAGCTTAAGCTGACTTATGTTTTCTACTTTTGTTTTTAATGAATTTTAAAGAAAAATTATGTCAATTTTTTTAAAAATATTTTAATCTGTCAACACTATATATTTTTTATTCTTTAATCCATCAAATTTCTTACCCAAATCAAGAGACTCAAATTCGTACTACGAAAAAAAAAAAAAAAAAAACCACTATCTCATATTTGTACTTAAATCTGAGTTTGTTCACTATTTCATGTCAAATCAAGATTTCAAACAAAAGGTTTGAATAAAGACTGAAAAGATCGCATAAACCCATCTTAAAAATTCACCCCCCTCAAAAAAATAAAAAAAACTTTTTTGGAAAGGAAAGTTGGTGCTAACCTGAGATACCAGCAGTGCAGTAGACAAGGGCAAAGATCATACCACCAAAGGCCCAAGCAATCCCTTGAATACCCACAGAGGCACACTTGTTGGGTGCCCTAACAACACCCATAACAGTCAAAAGGGTGATGTACAAGAAGAGGAAAGTGGCCATGAACTCTGCAATCCCAGCCCTGTAAAATGACCAAGACAATAGCTCCCCTGGCTCAAACAATGGTGCTGGTGGTGGCTCCTTGTAGTCTTTGTCTGTCTGAGCTGCTGTGCCCAGTGGCTGCCTCTCTGAGAACTTGTTGGCTCTAGCTTCACATCCTCTTCCTTACCCTCCATGGTCGCTCTCTAAAGCTCTCTGTTTCTCTCTTTCTTTCACAGATTGGATACTGGGAAAAGTAAGCTTTGTGGAAGTGGTGACACAGGAGGGCTGGGGTTTGGGTTGTTTTATAATAGGGTTCAACTCATATTTTGCACTAAAATGAGTATAATAATATAATAATAATAATAATTTTTTTTTTTTTTTTTTTTTAAAAAAAAAGGGTAAGAGAAATGATGTTCATGCCGCTCACAATTTTATTTTATTTTGAGTTAAAAAGACAAATGTTAACAGTAAGCATTGTTTGGTTTAGATGTTTTAAAAAAGTATATTTTTTGATTTATTGGTTTATATAGGTTGGATTTGGATTGGGTTTGATGTGATATGCTAGAGAGGTGATGTGATTTAAATAAAATGATGTGACTTAAATAGGATAGTGACTTTTTAATTTTTTGTATTATTTAGCTTATGCCAAACCAACCCTTAATGTTAGAATTAAGATTAAAAAAAAAATTATGTTAAATATAAATGAAAGTATTTAAAATATATTATTATTTTTTAAATGTATTAAATTCAATAAAAATGTCACGTATGTTTTTTTAAAATGAACATTTTTGGCTATAATTTAATTGGCAGTGGCTTGCCTCCAGTCTAGATCTGGACTGGAGGGTCCAGTCCGGCCCATTGGGTCTATTTTTGGGCCCCTTTTCGATAATCCAACCGTTCATATTTTAGGGTTCGTTGAGTACATTATCCTTGTAAAAAATCACGTCGATCGGATAACATATACTATGTATTCGGATCACTTTTTTATAAACCGTTAATTTCTAACCGTCTATTTTTTTCCAAACAAAAGTAATCCGAATACATAGTATCTGTTATCTGATCGACATGATTTTTTACAGGGATAATATACTCAACGAATCCTAAAATATGAACGGTTTAGATTATCAAAAAGGAGCCCAAAAATAAGCCCAATGGACCGGACTGGACTGGACTGTCCCAGATTTGGACCGGAGACAATCCAGACCCAATTTAATATCCGTCAAAGGTATTATAACTTATGGGCATGTAGGCAGCACTTAAATAAGGATTAATTTAATAATTAATTATTAACTTCTACCAATAAAAATAAAACTATAATTTAATATCAATTAACACTTTAATTATAAATTATATCATTTCATCTTCTCAGAAAAAGACATATCATTTTGGTCAATTGTAAAAAATAAGATAACACAACATAATTATAAGTAGCGTAATACCGTGCTAGTCTGAAATAAATAATTAATAATTAATTTTAAAATTAAAATTAATAGTAAAAAAATAAATTAATTAAATTTTAATTATTTGTATCACAATTTCGCTTATGATTTTTTTTCCCTACCATTAATGCTATGTTTTAAGTTCTAAATAATAATAATATGAATCATAATGTAATTAGTAAAAGTTATAATAATTATAAAATTGCACTTTTTAATTTTTATTTTTAGGAACAAAAACTATACCTATGATAAAATATGAATACATTATTATTTTCTAAAGGTTTCATAATTTTAATTTGCCATATATTAGATGATATCGTAAATTATGTGAAACTCAATAATTATTATTATTTTTTTTTTACTAATTACATTTTTTTACTTTGCCATATAATAATAATAATTATACTAATAATTTTTATTTTTATTTTTTTATTTTTGTGAAAATCAATCTAGCAAAATTTGTTAAATCAAAAAATTGAATAACAAAATAAAAATGACAAACAATGAACTACACCAATAACCCTTATCCTCTTATCTTTCCTGTCAAGTATAACTTTCAGATTTTTTTCATAATCGTTAGTTTTGGTATCTCACATTGGGCCATTTTCTTATTTTTTTTTTCTCATTCCCTTTGCTTAATGGATCTTCATGGTGCTGGTGTAATTTTTTAAAATTATTTTATAAACCATACACGGGTTTAAATAATAATTAAAAAATAATTTTGAAATTAATAATAACATAAAAATATATTTATAAGAAATCAATGAACTATAGTAGAATGTATTTTTTAAAAAAGTGCAATAAAATTACAAAAATTATATTTATAATGAAATATAAATGCATTTTTTTTATAAGTTTTGCAATTTATTTTATTTTATGTCAGAGATAACCCAAACATATAATAATTACATTTGTCAATTTATTAACTACCGATTATCTATTTTGTAAAAGTTTAAAAATATATTTACTTAGGTATCCTATGCCATAATTCATGAATACAAAAGAATAAAAGTTGGCTTGAGGATTTATAGTTGTGCTAGATATGACATAATCTAATTAACTCAATATTTATCTCAACTTGGCCATGATCTAATCATTAAGTATGAACCACTCAACTCATTTATTTTATTAAATTGGTGAATAAATATATGTTAGTATTTTTTTTAATATAAAATATGAAATATGTACATGTTTATGCATAGTTATTAAAAAATTCAAACTTTGATAAAATCTTATATTTATATTTTAAATTATTACATGAATAGTTAAGTATATTTATGTGTGAAAAAACTATTCAATGTCAACCTAAAATATGGGCATTGTTCAAACCACTAATTTAAAATTTTGATTGGTTTTAATAGAAATAGTTGGTAATACTCAATTTAAATTTTATGTTTAAATTATATTCTAATTCTTGGATTTTGAATAGTATGAACTAATTTGAGAGATAGTATTTGCATTAAATATTAAAAGTAGTTTAGAAGTTAGATTAATATCAATTTTTATGCCAACAATTAAATTATTGGATAATTATCTTCGTTTATACCCAATTTATGATTACTTAACTTACTTATTTTTTTTATTTTTAAAATTAGTAAATATATTATAATTATTTTTTATAAAAAAAATAAAATGTATGTATATTTTTGGCATATTTATTTGTTTATTTTTGTAAAAAATTTATATATTTATATTAAAAATTCTTACACAAGTAATTAAGTATATTTATGTATGAAAAAATTATAATAATACTAGGTCGACCTAAAATATGGAGCTTGTTCTAATCCTACCTTAAGCTCGATTTAAAAATGAATTGGTCAATTAGTGAAAATAGTTAACAATAATCAGTTTAAGGTTATATTTAATAATTTGTTAAGTTATGATGGGTATGAGTTAATATTAGATCAAATACTAAAAGTAGTGCATAAACTAGATTTGGTTGATTTTTATGTTATATATCAATCCAATTTTTACATAATCATTTGGTTCATGCCCAACTATCACATTGCCCACTTATTTGTTTTTTAAAATCGTTAAAATATTGTAAAATTTTTATAACCAAATTAAAAGATATGAATATATATTTGGCACATTTATTAATATTCTAAAACTTCAGTTAAGAAATATATTTATTCTTAAAATATGTCTAATATTAAATTATATTTACATATGAAAGAATTATTTAAAATTAGATTAAGCTAGTTCATACATTTTATTTTAGTATAGAACTTGATCAAAAGTGAAGTCACAAAACAAATTATAATTTTCAATTTAAATTTTATCAAATTTTTATTGAATACAAATTTTCACGTAAAATGTTTTAATATTTTAAAAATAATTAATTATTTGTGAAATGAAGTTACCATTATAAAAAACACTAAAAAAATTGTATTTTAGTAGTGTAAAAATTCATTAATTAAAGAATTAAATTGATAAGATATATAATTTTTTTTTTTTAAAAAAAATTAATGAATGAGACTAATAGGAAGGGTGTTTATAATCATTCATGCTTAATTTCTGTTCACACACATCACATTTATTAAAAAATTTATAACTTAGGCATAAATATTAGTACATATGAGTGTACAAAATCAATCAAAAAAGAAAAAAAAAGTGTACAAAATAAATTAAATGTGTGTAATTTTTTTTTTTTTTTTTTTTTGATCAAGTAAAAAAAGGGCTCTGTGGTGTCATCATGGCCCCGTTGGGCCCTGACCCCGGAGTAACCGATTGCCAACTAGAAATTAACCCCCACCAAGTGAGGGACCCACCACCAGGGCACCAATGGAGCGTGAACCCACGCCACAGCAGTGGACAGGAGTCGAGGGGATTTACAGAGCATGTTCACCGAAGTGATTTCAAACACTCCCTCCCTAGGAATCGACCCTGGCACGCGGCTGTGGAATGCCCCACATTCTCCACCAGGCCACCAACCCTGGTGGTAAATGTATGTAATTAAATCAAACTTTTTTGAAGGTTCCTAATTTTTATCATGAATTTTAAAAATTTAAGAGTAATTATATATGGTATAAATAATATAATAATGCAGTAAAACCTAAGTTTTAATTTTTTTCAATGGAAATAAAAATCACTGGGAGAGGAATTATTAATATTTTTATATCTTTCTTTTTTGAAAAACTATAAATTATGAAATTATTTATATTTTGAAAATTATTACTTTAGCCAAAATCTCTCTATTTGACCTTTGTTTGGTGACAAGGACTACTTGATTTATTTTGTTTCATAAATCCTCTAAGGAGAAAATACATAATTAAGTATAAATAAAATTATTTTTTTTTTTCTTGAACAATATTATCAGAGTAACATGTTACTTGTGAGACAGAGCAACATATTACTGTTAAATAGAGTAACATGTTACTGTTACAGTTTACATCAATTTCGACAGTATTAATTTTTTTTAAAGAATTTTATAATCAACATAAATCTTATTTGATAGATCTTAATGAGAGAATTATAAAAACACTAATTTTATTAAAAAACAACATTTACATCAAAAGTTATATTATTTTAAAATTTAATATTTTAATAAGGGAGCTTTTTTAGTAAATCCCTTTTCTAAGAGTTTCATTCTATACAACCCAAAATGTTTTAGATTATTCCATTAGGTCCTACTCATCATATAAAGACCAAAAACCCCCTCAAGCCAAAACTCACGTTCATCATCTTTGAACCAATCTCTCTTTCTCTCTCTCTCCCTCCCTCCCAGAAAATTGTGGAGAAGATCTCTCAACCTTTCAAAACCCTAAACCCTAAACCCTAGTCATCAATCCCATATTTTCCCTCTCATTGTCTCATCGCGATGTTCATTGTCCTTGCGCCGTTCTTCGCCGAAATCGCCATTGTCGTCTCCATCTTCGCCGGAATCACCATTGCCGACCATCTGTGGCAACCAAACCATCGAAATGGTCAGAAAACGTAAGTATTCATCACCTATTTTCTATACAAACCCTAAAACTCTTCTTGAATTTGCACCAATGTGGATTTTTACACATATCCCTTGATTCTATTCATATAATGTGTGGAAACTCATATTATTGTTGTTATTCCCGTAATCTTGCGGTTATTGTTATTAATACTATTCATGATTGAATGTGAACCCCTCACCCCCAATTATATGATTTTTTTTATGAAAAAAATTATAGTAACAGTTGTTGTTGTTATTAATGGTAGTGAACATTCACATGGAAAACACTATTGTGGACCAACTCACTTGTTTTAGTTGTTGTTGTTGTTATTATTATTGTTGGTGTATGTTATTCTGATGTGAACATTCACAATCGGCTTAAATTGACCACCCCCTTGTTAATGGCTGTGAACATTCATATCATATATGGTATTTGATTATGAGGTTTATTCTTATTTTTATACTCTCAGTAATTTGTGTGAATATTCATATTGTTCAATGTATTTCTGTGCATGTTGACACTATACAAGCTATTTTATTTTAAACATAATAGTTTTGTGTTGCTATAATTAGGCTTAATTAGATTTTTCTAAAGTTTAACATTATTCACAATACGGCTCATGTGAATGTAAGTGTGAACATTCACATTATTTTTATTGCTAAAATAATTCTTACATGGGTTTGGTCAATATGGTTATGTGAATGTTACTGTTGAGATAGTATGTAAATGTTTCCTTTGTGTTGAGAAATTATGTTCTTATCAATATGATGTACATTGAAATTAATGATATGTTGGTGATGTCTTAGTGGCCCATGTTGTGAATAAATTTGTTACATGATTGTTGTGGATCTACCCATTTGTATGATATATTGTGAACATTCACATCAAGCTAACCTCCAACTAATAAAGTGTCTTCTAATTGTAGTTCGATTTTGATGTGAACCTTAATTATTGGTTTAAGTTTAACTGTTTTGTGATGTTAACAATTTGAATGTTCACATAGACACTCACTAATGTGCATGTCTATGTAGCAGATGTTGTCTTAAATTCAGAAACAAAAAGGAATAGAGAGGATTATCATGTCAAAGATGATAACGTGCCGACAGAGAGGAGCACCCACATCGACATGCATTGTGTTAACTACCACCGATCAAATATTACAGGCTTAATTAAATTGATAACGAGCACCAAGTTCTCAGAGGCTCAGTTGAACTGCTTGAGGCAAACTCCATTTTGAATATTATTTGATCCATTGATGAACGCTAAGATCGACCACACCAAATGCATGAAGTTTGATGATGCCATTGTACGCACGTTGAAAGCACACAAGCATGCCAAAAACTATTATTGATGTGAATATTATAGTTTTTTCCAATACAAAATCCATGATTTACGTACAAAACCAATGTATCTACTACCAATGGATGCGAACTTCACATCCTTTGCAATTTTGTAAAAATATTGGAATATATATTGATTGAACAAAAGAACCAGAATTAGTTATTTTGGTCGTGCCTAATAAGGTACACTGGTATGTTATCATAATATTTGCTATTACAATGTCAATGCTAATATTCACATTGGTTTCTGTTGCTTTATAATTATGTACACATAACTGCTAGTTTCATGTGACTAAACTAATTTATTTGATATTTTATTCGTGATGTTAACACTCACATTAATAATTGATTATGCTTAAACGTATACTTCATGTTTGTGTACACATAGAGATGGTTTGTGGTTATTGCAATGTTGATATTGCCATATTTTTGGAGATTATAAAGTCAATGTAAACATTCACATTACTTCAGCTGGTTTACAATTGTGTACACATAATCATTGGCTTAATGTGATTTTTGGGCAATGCAATTTTGATGTGATTTTTAATATCACCATTCCATAATGGTAATTAACACTTTGAAACCATGGTTTTATCTATATTCCAAAATTCATGCGAACTTTCACATTTGTATGTTCCAGTGTAAACATTTACATTATGTTTGTATCCAAAATAAAAATTAAGACTTGTGGTTGTGTGATTTAATGTAATATTGATGTGAATCTTAACATCACCTTGTCACAATAGTAATGAACACAGTGAAAACATATTCACCATTCAAGATTATGTAGGGGTGTAAATATGAAACCGATCGACAACACAATGACAATTTTTTATTTCAAACTAATGTGAATATTAACACTGATTAATAATATGAACATTCACATCATTTATATGCGAGACATATTAACAAACTCAAAAAATTATTACTAAATTGAAATCCAACAGTAAAAAATCAAAATCAATAGCAGCAACAAAATCAGAAATCCAAAAAATCTCAACATATCAAAAAATAAAAAATCATCACCCATATCTTCTTCTTCAACATCTTCATCTTTATCTTCATCTTCAACAATTCCTAGAATTCTACCAATCCAAATCAAACCAAACCCCACCTCCCTTCTCTACAAAGAAAGCCCTATTACTATATCAGAGACCTTACTCCTCATAATTCCAACACCCATCTCTCAAACTTTCACAGAAGTCCACACAGAGTAAAACTAGAAACATAAATAGAAATAGAAATGGAAACAAAACAACATCGCTAAAGCTCGTCACCGACTGTGACTGTCACGCCAATACTGATGTGAACCTTAAAATCACCTTATCGCAGTGGTAATGAACACAATGAAAATATATACACCATTCAAGATTATATAGGTGTGTAAATATGAACACCGTTTGACAACACAATGACAATTTTCTATTTCAAATTAATGTGAATATTAACAATGATTAATGATATGAACATTCACATCATTTGTATATGAGACACATTACCAATCTCAAAAAATTATTACTAAATTGAAATCCAACAATAAAAAATCAAAACCAATAGCAATAACAAAATCAAAAATCCAAAAAATCTCAACATATCAAAAAATAAAAAATCATCACCCACATCTTCTTCTTCATCATTTTCATCTTTATCTTCATCTTCAACAATTCTTAGAATTCTACCAATTCAAGTCAAACCAAACCCACCTCCCCTCCCTACAAAGAAAGCCCCATTACTATACTAGAGACCTTACTCCTCATAATTCCAACACCCATCTCTCAAACATTCAAAGAAGTCCACCCAGAATAAAACTAGAAACATAAATAGAAATAGAAATGGAAACAAAACAACATTGCTGAAACTCGTCACTGACTGTGACTGTCGCGCCAATACTGATGTGAACGTTAACATTACCTTGTCATAGTGGTAATGAACACAGTGAAAACATATTCACCATTCAAGATTATATAAGTGTGTAAATATGAACACCGATTGACAACACAATGACAATTTTCTAATGTGAATATTAACATTGATTAATGATATGAACATTTACATCATTTGTATATGAGACACATTACCAATCTCAAAAAATTATTACTAAATTGAAATCCAACAATAAAAAATCAAAATCAATAGCAGCAACAAAATAAAAAATCCAAAAAAATCTCAACATATCAAAAAATAAAAAATCATCACCCACATCTTCTTCTTCATCTTTATCTTCATCTTCAACAATTCCTAGAATTCTACCAATTCAAATCAAACCAAACCCACATCCCCTCTCCACAAAGAAAGCCCCATTACTATACCAGAGATCTTACTCCTCATAATTCCAACACCCATCCCTCAAACTTTCGAAGAAGTCCACACAGAGTAAAACTAGAAACATAAATAGAAATAAAAATGGAAACAAAACAACATCGCTGAAGATCGTCACCGACTGTGACTGTCACGTCAATACTGATGTCAACCTTAATATCACCTTGTCACAGTGGTAATGAACACAGTGAAAACATATTCACCATTCAATATTATGTAGGTGTGTAAATATGAACACCGATCGACAACACAATGACAATTTTCTAATATGAATATTAATACTGATTAATGATATGAACATTCACATCATTTGTATATGAGACACATTACCAATCTTAAAAAATTATTACTAAATTGAAATCCAACAATAAAAAATCAAAATCAATAGCAGCAGCAAAATCAGAAATTCAAAAAATCTCAACATCTCAAAAAATAAAAAATAATCACCCACAACTTCTTCTTCATCATCTTCATCTTTATCTTCATCTGCAACAATTCCTAGAATTCTACCAATCCAAATCAAACCAAACCCACCTCCTCCCTCTACAAAGAAAGCCCCATTACTATGCCAGAGACCTTAGTTCTCATAATTCCAACATCCTATCACTCAAACTTTCGAAGAACTCCACACAAAGTAAAACTACAAACATAAATAGAAATAGAAATGGAAACAAAACAATATCGCTAAAGCTTATCACCAACTGTGACTGTCGTGCCAACGTCGATTTCGACCAGATCAAACTTGATTCAACATTCGATGAAAAGATGAAAGTGATCTTATAATCGTATCCCGTTCATCACTGTCTCTACCTCCGCCGATTGTGACTGTCACACCACCGTCGATTTCGACTGGATCAAATTTGTTTGATATCCAATGAAGAGATGAACACGATCTCATAATCGTATCCTAATGAATCCCTAGCAGACGGTGATGATGCAAAATTGTTAAAACAAAAAGAGCAAAAAATGGAAAACGTATATATCAAAAAGAGCAAAATATGAAAAACATGTATATCTTATTTTGTGTGTAATACATATGAATAAAGTAAAATAAGGGTATAATAGTCCAACAAAAATTCTAAATCAGGAAAAAAGAACCTCATGGAATAAAACTATAAGTACATGGGACTAATTAGGCTACAAGAATAGTTTGTGGACTTATTGGAATAAAACACCTCTAAAAGGGATTTATAAATAAATCTCTCTTTTAATAATAATGGTATGTATTGGTCTTTTCAATTATATTATTTTTTGTGTTTGTCTTTAATGCATTAATTTTATTATGAGTGGATTTTGACCAAATTCCCCATCAGTCAATATTACTTTTTAAATTTATTTTTAATCCAATAAATTCACAAATTTATTAGATTTTGAAATTCTCACAATACTCCTCACAAAAATTTCCTCTTGCTTATATAATATATCGGTGGTGCTACATGAATCAATTAGTATACTAAGGGTTGGTTTGGGAAGTGGGTTGGCTTTTTGATTTTTTGACTTTTTTGGCTATTTAGCCTGGGTTAAAAAGCTTGGTTTGGGAAGGGTTCTTTAGCTTTTTGGCTTTTTTGACTTTTTTTGTGAGAGAAGAGTGTAATGGTTATGTGATGTTTTGTTTTTTGTGGCTAAAATAGCCTATTTTGTCTTTTGTGGCTAAAATAGCCAAAAAAAGCCCCATATCCTTCTTGCCAAACGGTGCCTAACTAGTGTACCAACACTAATTATGATATTATTATTGATCTCACTCATTATAGAAATTACAAATATCAAAAATCTCTTAAATTATATCACATATCAATTGATATATTAATTAACATACTAATTGATGCACATAGTATAATTCATAAGGAAAAAGCCTCAGACCCCGGGGCCCCCACTGGGAGTGACCCCAAGACCCCAGTGGGGTGTGATTGGTCCATAATTTTTTTTTTTTTTTTTTGATCCAATGATCAAACCCCACGTGTGCGTGGGGAGTGGTGAGGTATTTGGAGACTGGGGGTGTCCAGCACAGCTGTATTCATAATATATAGATTTGATAAATCGAGCAAAATAATTGCATAGTATATAAAAGGTTACAAATAATTGTAAACAAGTGGAAATCATTTATAAAATTGTCATCCCTCTCTACAAACCCTCTTCCCCACCCTCTCTATCCACCACCCAGCCTACCCGCAACATCTCCCACCCGTCTCGTCATCTCTCTCAACTAATCCCTCTCTGACTTTTCTATATTCACCATCTTTTTTTTTTTCTTGCCCTCCGTCGACTTATTCATATTTTGTATATCATTAACCTTATAGAGAGGCAGAAGTGATTAATTTCGTCCTTTAACTAATAAATTATGATTGTCATTACATTATTATATTTTTTAATAACAAAAAGAAACGAGTTTGCTTTTCATATTTTAAATTTTCTCAATTACTTGCTTTGATAGTTTAAATTAACTTTATTAATATATTTATTCTGTTAAAGACTGTACTGAAGGAGAGGACGAGAGGAGCAATGGTGGAGGGAGAGACAGAGAGAGAATGCACACTGCAAGTCTGCAAAGAGCATAAGGATGTTGACAAGTCCTGAATAATTTATTTGGTCTTATCTTCAACAACAACAGAGTGTTTCATCACCACCACCATCATTTATTTATTTATTTATTTGTTAATTTGTGGTGAGGTTTGATTATTAGCTGTTGTGGGCCATTCCATTCACCTAATGAAAAAGATTGTTGCCAACCTAGCAAAAATGGGGTTGAAGTTCTATAGAACAATCTGGATTATATTAGGGCAAGAATGATTGTATTTTAAGTTTAAATTATTTACTTTAATTATAATTGATTACGTTTTGAGTTTGAATCACTTAAATTAGTGTTACAAATTATTGCAAGTGGAATTATTGTAGAGAATTTCATTCTGAACAATCTAGATTTTGAAACCAAAATATATACTAATAATATCACACTAATGCTAACAACATATTAAGAATATAGAATGGACGATAAAAAAATATATTGATAAAACTGCAATTTATTTTAAGTGTTTAATTTTAACTATTCATTACATTTTTTATGACCTATATTTGCCTTGAATTATAAAATAAAAATAAAAAATCAGGATAATACAAAGGTTAGGAGAGTTTGACTCCGAGTAATTGGCAGTGGTCATGGAGAAATCATGCAGGTGTCAAAGTTACTAAAATTTCATATTTGAATTTATAGAAAGATGTTTATCTGCATTGTAATTTAGCTAACATACTTGTCATTTTCTTGTGCCTAAAAAATAAAAAAGTAAGGAGTTTTATAAATGGGTTTGGAGTATCTCTAGTTGGCTAGCCTAACTAGACAGTCCAATCCGGTCCATTTTGGATCCGTCTCGATAATCCAAAACTCAATGTGTAAGACTCGTCGAATATTTTATCCCAATAAAAAATTACATTGATCGAATATCAATAGTTACTTGATCAGATCATATTTGTGTGAATAATTTATTTTTGAAATCATAATTACCATTGATACAAATTTGATCTAATTAAGTGATTATCGATATTTAATCAATATGAGTTCTTGTAGAGATGAAGTACTCAGCGAGATTTACACATTGAACGGTTTAAATTATCGACGTGAGTTCCGTGGTGGGCCCATAGAAGCCCAACAACATTATCCAATTCGATTTTAAACTAAAGAGAAGCCACTACATTTATAAAAAGATTCACTTTATTCATTTTTACACTCCATAAAATAAAAAAAAAAAAAAAAAAAAAAACTGAGACAAATGGGTCATAATCAAAGCTAATCTATTCCACCATAAAACATAAATAAACACCATAATAATTTGTAATAAAATTTAATTTGATAATTTACTAATCTAACTATGACATAACAATTTTGTAATTCACATTGGGGACTTACCTTTTTAGTCAATTAGCTAAAAAGTTACTAAATTAGCCAAAAAGTCAACAACTCATACCAAAAAGTCAAAGATTCTCTTTTCTCCCTACTTTTTGCACATCTTTTCGTAATTAGCCAAAAAGTCATCTCAAACATACAAGTTTTTTTTACCTACATTTTTAGCCAAATAGCCAAAAAGTTACTAAATTAGCCTGTTCCCAAACGAGGCCTAAGTATTTTTTTGACAACTCAAAAAAAAGTCACATCTTTTTTTAATTTTTTTTATTTTTAGTAATTTAAAAAAAAAATTATGTCAGATTTTTTTTATTTTTTTGTATCCATCTTGTCGAGATAAATCTAAAAAGTATATATATTTTGTTTTGAAATTTTTTTAAAAAAAATTGAAAAAGCCAAAATAAGCTAAAAATGATTGTTTATTTTCGTCTTTTTTGATTTTTTTTGGTACTTTTTAAAAAATTTATAAATTTTCGGTTCATCTTGTTGAGTTAAATTCAGAAACCTAAATTTTTTTGAATTTTTTTAAAAAAAAACTCTCTAAAGATGTAAAAAAATAAAAAACAAAAACCAAAAACTAGCAAACTCCAAAACAAACCTAATTATTTCACCATCATAGAACCAAGATGATGTTAACCAAACGTTAATGGGTCAAGGAGGAGGCAAATGACACTTGGTTTAGTTTTTTTTTTTTTTTTTTGATCACAGACACTTGGTTTAGTTGAGAACAAATTGCAACCATAAAATAAATGGAACGATTACACCTCAGTTGTTTTTTTAAAAAATAATTACACATTTAATTATCAATATTTATAAAATTTATTATTAATTTATAAATATTTTTTAAAGGGTATTGCTTCCGACCCCCAGTGACACTCTTAGTGACATGACAGTGTGTGGTTGGCTGAAATCCAAAAAAAAAATTATTTTTACACTAATCAGGGACGACCCCCGGGGTCTAAGTTATTTTCTTTTTTTAAATTTGATAATTTTCAATAACAAATATGTGAAACAAATCGAATGGCTTTGAGAGAAAATAGCCGTTTTATGACCGTTTTGGAAAGTGACAGCCTTTGCGTTGCATTGATCACGGGCGTAACGGCTACAATAATAGGCAACGGCTAAGGTTGTGTTTGTTTGGTCTGGGGGATTAAAGGCTATGAGATGGCAGTTATTATTATAGAGTTTTGCTACGAATACATAAATGATGTATAGAATGAGTCACAAGACAAGACGTTAAAAAGTCTCACAAATGGGACTCACTTTTTGTGTCTTGTCTCTAACCACTTTTATGCATCATTTCTGTATATTTAGGTTGTGTGCGGTAAAATTTTCTAAATATGATTTGAGAGTAGGAGTTTTATTTTGAGTTTGTGACTTTTGAAATTATGATTTAAGTGTAGAAATTTATTTGGTGAAAGAGTTTTGAATTGAGTGGGAAATTTTGATATGACATATGATATTTGATACAAAAACTTATAACTCATAACCAAACATACAACTCAAAATTCTATTAAAGTACATAAAAAAATTTTAAAAATTCGAAAAATATTTTTTTCAAATTTATAAAAACTAACATATGGCAATTGCGAAAAAAAAAAAAAATTTACACTGTTTTGGTCAACCGATAGGGACATCCAGTAGAACGTCTAGTGGGCGATCAGTTAGTCCAAATTTTCCCACTTTCGACCGCATTTTCAAAAGTGTGCAGAATTATGATTTGAAACACCTAAACAAACATCATATACAAAATAAGTTTTGAAACGTTAGTTCCAGAGCTGTACAAACAACACCTAATTTTTCTCTATTATATAAATGCTTAATTTTGAATAGTTCAAATTTTCTTTTCTCCCTTTGTGATTAATCTTTGTTTGAAAAGTTGAGTTTTAGTTAAATTTTTTAAATATTATTATAAATTATTATACCACTCTCTTTATTTTTTTAATATATATTTTTATAAAAATTTAAAAATTAATTAAAATAATCAAATCTCAAATAGAACCTAAATGCACATAATCCCCTTCTTAATTCAAAGACATTCCAAACACAAAATTTTAAGAAATGGATAATTTTAAGATTGAAAAAGCAGAGCTTCTCTCTTTAGGAGATTTTCGACGATACTCCGACGATATTTCGAGGATTTCTTTTATCTTTTTAAAGTATAGATCTATATCTATAGTTTTAGAGTATATTAGATTTTTTATGTCTGAAATAAAATTTTGAGAGTTTTCTCTTTTGATTTTGGTATAAATTTTTGGATTTTCTATATCTACAATGGTTTTCTCTTTTTTCAAGTCTTCTCCTATATCATTGTGGGTGTACCTCCTCATCTCTAGCTTCTGGCAGTGTCTGAAGTACGACGACGATGGTGACAAAGTTGTGTAGTGTCGACAGGGATGACGTTGATGGAGGCGGTAGGCTTTCAGGCAGTTCTTACTTTCAAAATCACATATTTGAGAAGATCAATGGTCTTCCGTGGTCGTAGCTGATTTTTTGACATATTTTTATTTTTTTGTTTGTATTGTTTGTATGGCCATTGGAATCTTATCCATATATTGTTGTTTTTAATATAAATGTTTTTTCATGTTGAAAAAAAAAAAAAAAAAAAAAAAAAAAACTAATGTAACATTTCATGATGTTAGAATGGTATGCTACTCATTAGTAGAGGTTATAGATTCGAACCCCATGTGAAATGTTGGAGGCGATTCCTTTTTTATTTATGGAAAAATTACTCATAAGTCCATATTAGAAAATGTTACTCCATCTAGTCCTGAGTGTTTTTTTATAAACCATTTAGTCCTTTTTTTACATCACAACATCATCATCAAAACAACATCAAATTAAAACGTCAACAAATATAAAAAAAAAAACAATAAACATCAAACATCACAAAACATCATCAAACACATTCAACATCAAACATTAACAAAACATCATCAAACATCAACAAATATCGTCAAAAAAATTATGAACATCATCAACAACAACAAACATCATCACCATCAACAAACATCAATCAATATTCGAACATCATCACCAATGTATTCAACATCATCAATAGATTGATATATACATAGATATACCAATAGATTCATATATTTATATATACCAATAGATTCATATATTTATTTATATATATATATATTGCTGGAGAGAAGGGTTAGGGTTTGAGTTGTTTCACATACATGATGATGATGGATGATCACTCGAATCATCAGAGGCGAACGGTTTGCTGTTGCCAAAGACCAGTTCGCACTTGACATTGGCCTTTTTAAGCGGTCAGAGGGAGAGAGTGGAGATTTTTTTTTTTTAAAATTGATCAGCAAGAGAGAGGTTTCATGGCGACTTCGAAGCTTCAAGCGCTGTGGAACCACCCTGCAGGCCCTAAAACAGTGAGTTTTTTTTTTTTTTAATTTTTTCGTCCGGGAGACTCATTTCTAAGCTTCTCTCGATTTTTTTTATTAAATAAATTTTTATGCTCAACAATTAGATCTAATTTATTCGTCATATAGATTCGTGTGCGTGTTCGTAGACTCTAATTAGTTATTACTATTGATTCTTGCAGATTAGATAGAGAGGAGTAAGAGAAGTCGAGGCGGCGTCACCCACAGCCCCACATCCACCATGGGTTCGATCCCGCAGCATGAAGATTCAACCTGTGTGGGGTCTCGCCATTCGGAACCGCACAAGTGGAATGTATGAAAATATATTTCATTAAGATATATTTTGTTGGATTTTATGTAATTCAAGTATTTGATTATGAATTTCTATCTTCTCTTCTTCTTTTTTTTTTTAAATCTGATACTTGATGGCAGGACCTCTGTTGCCCACATGGATTCTCCAAATATTGTTGATGTTGGCCTCACCAGATGTTAACTTTAGTTGTCAATCAAAATTCTGATGCTGAGTTGGATGTATCCCCTTCCCCTGCATTGAACATCATCGAATCTGGGTTTTGGATCGCGATGATGCCAAGTGGTGTGCTCGAAGTCTGCCTTGTTCGGTTCCCATTTTTTATGATGTTTCAAATTAATGAATTTGATGAAACACCCACAAACACCCACAATCTGATGAATCTAATGTATTTGATGATGGATCTCGAGCAATAATTTTAATTTTTAAAAAAATAAATTTGATGTTTGATATTTGGTGAATAATGTTTGATATTTGATGAATTTCTAATGTTTAATAGTTGTATTTGATGTTTGATGAATAATGTTTTTTGTTGGTGTTAATCCTAATGTTTAATGGTTCATGTTTGATGAATAATCCTGACGTTGTAATGTTTGATGTTGATGAATAATTCTAAGTTACTAATGTTTTCACCGATATTATATGAATAATCCTGACGTTACTAATGTTTGATGTTTGATAAATAATTCTGACGTTGATAATGTTTGATATTGGGATGAATTTCTAACGTTGTTAATGTTTGATGTTTGATAAATAATTCTAACGTTGTTATATTTGATGTTTGATGAATAATGTTTGACATAAAAAGGCCTATAGTAAGCTTTTAGAGAAATAGGACCTATTAGTTTAACAAAAAACATTCGGGACTAAATAGACTAACATTCCCAATTTAGGATTTATTGGTGCTTTCCCCTTTATTTATCCTTAGATTAGGATAGTGTCTTTTAAGAAGTGACACCAAAATAATAATAATAATAATAATAAATATTTAAAAAAAATTAAATTCATCTATCATTTATTATAATTTTATGACATTAAAACACACGCATATATATATATATATATGACAAATGTTAAAAATAGTCTTAGGAACTATTATTAGTGTTGAAAAGATGTGTAAAAATTATATTGAAATGTATGAAAGTATTTTAAAATATACGAAGAGTATAACAAAATTACAAATAATTTGATATTTTACATTTCTTATTGATAACCATTATAAATTTTAAGATAAATTACAAATACATCTTTTGAGGTTTAATTAAAATACAAATGTTCCTGTTTTTCTGAAAATTATATTCCACCCTTGGGGTTTCTACTTTCATAACAAATCACCTATTTTATTAATAAATTATCAAGACAATTAACATTTTTTAACGATGTTAGAAATGTGTTTCAATTAATAATTTAAGTAATTTTATTATTATATAAGAGATAATTATGAATTTTATTTTTTTAGTTAATTTTTTTAAATAAAAAATTATGACAAGGGAATTTTTATAATTTTTTAAATCATAGAGGATAATATGTACTTTAAACAAATTTCAAGATGTATATTTGTAATTTATCCAAACTTTTATTAACATAATCATAAAATATTAGTGGTCCACCTCAAGTGAGTAGTAGCTTTTAGGCGGTGGAATGGCTTAAAATAATCTCTAGGTTTCAAATTTTTAATCCCAGGCTGACAATTACTAAATTCAGTTTGAGGGTTGTTTGGAATGACCTAAATAAGTGTATTTTTTATCTTTTTACGAAAAGATGTGCAAAAAAGTAGAGAGATGATGTGATAGAAAAAAGATAAAAAGATAAAAAGATGGATTATTTTGCAATTGCCAAACTTTATGCTTGAATTAAAAAATAAAATAAAATAATTAATGTCTCCCATAAGCCTGTTTGGCTGCAGATGCATCTCCCATAATATATAAGAGGCGAAATTTCATGTTGTTTGGTTGCAAAGCTATATCCTGATCTACACAAGGATACAATTTCATGTGCAATTTTATGCCATCCCTATCAATGAAAAAAGAATAGGGCAACCTAATGGTCATAAAAATATGTACCATACCCTATTCATGTGCAATAATTTGTTTCCCAAAATTGACTCTTTTTCAATTTTAATATATAAATACAAAAAGAGTGCTTTATCTTCAATAATGCAGAGAAAATAACACCCATGTGAGGCCTTATCATGATCGGTACAAAAAATAACATTTAGATGAGGGAGAATTATTTATAAAACTTATTTAATTTAATGTGAAATCTTATAAATATTTTTTTAGAATTTGAAATCTTATTTAAATAGGAATGTGTTTTATAAGTTCTATGAATTGTAAATGAATGATATTAGTATATTATTATACTCCGAATTTGTTTTCATATTGTACTTTATTTTCTCATTCATCATATCACATTTAGGAAGACTTTTAAGAAAGACAAGTCTACAGGCAATGACTATGCGAGTTTTTTTTCCGCTTTGATCGCGAGATTCCAGTATATTTTCAAAATATTGCTTAAATGGATGTGGATATGGTCGATGATATGATGAAGTTTGAGGATTGTGTGTTGATTTCTTCAACAAATTTCGACTCCAATCGATTGGGGGGAATATGTTTTTTTTTATTTTTTATTTTTATTTTATTTTATTGTTGTTGTTGTTGTTAAGTGTGTTGTTGTTTGCTGAAGTGTGGATTGTTCATCTTTAATAGGATATTGACAATCTATTACACTCATTGATAGGCACACTTTGGCTAATGTTCAGATTAAATGTGTGTATTTGACATTGTGATGGTTGATGCATTTTGATATGTTCAATGTGTAGGGTGATGTATATGGGTTCAAGGGTTGGGTGGGGAATATTTGGTTTTGATTATTAATTGAATGTCGAATGTGAACCACGTCGTAGTATGACAATTGTACATTGGGAACTGGATGATTGTGTTACGATGCATGTTACATTTAGTGTGTAATGTTAATCCACATACACCATGTAGTAGATGACATTTGTATGTTTGTTCGGTTGTGTATGTATTTGAATGTGTATCGTATCTTTTTTGTAATCAGTATTTACATATATGTCACAGTACGTTGCACAAAATTATTCGGGATTGGGGTTTGTAATTAAATGCGGATTGAATCCCGTCGCTCAATGTTAAAGTTACGTTGAGTTGGGGGTGCTGATGGTTCAATACATGGGTTGGGTTGGGTTGGGTTGGGATGGGATGTTACATGTTACATTATTCATAATTCAACAGTAGAGTATTGGAATGTCACGTTGGGTTTTGGGATGAGAAACATATGAGAATGTTACGGTGGATTTGAGATGTTACATGTTACATTTACGTTAGATTTGGGATGAGAAGCATATGAGAATGTCACATTGGGTTTGAGATGTTACATGTTACATTTATGTTTATGATCACAATTTATGGTGACATTGGATTTTCCATATATGGTATTGTCATTAATCAAGTTATTTTGAACTTCATAAGCACATGAGAATGTCACGTTGGGTTTAAGAATGTCACATGTTACATTTATGTTTTGAATTTCAAATTTTCAACCATATAGATATGATTACAATCTATGGTATCATTGGATTTTCCATATATGATATTGCCGTTAATTAAGTTATTTTGAATTTTAAATTTCTAACCATATAAATATGATCATAATTTATGGTAACATTGGATTTCGTATATATGATATTGCCATTAATTAGGTTATTTTGAATTTTAAATTTCTAACCATATTGATATGATCACAATCTATGATAATATTGAATTTCTCATATATGGTATTATTATTAATCAGTTATTAATTAATTAAGATTGGAATTAGATGTGTTTACAAAAAAACCATAGGACCTATTGGATTATAAATTTTTTCATAATACCGTATCTTGTATAAGTCATTCAAATAAAACTTATAAATAATTTACCCTTTAGATAATTTCATGCTTTTAGCAATAAACAAGCCAATCAGTAAGTTATTCAATTTTAATACACTCAATGAGCCGTGTTAAAGAAAATTAACAACCTTCAAAATGTGTTCAAACTTATACATAACAAGTTATCCCAAACAAGTTTTTAACGAATCCATCCTCAAAGATTTGACCTTTTCAAAAGAGGCTCAAGAAACAAAAAGTAGATGCAAACGAGATATACAAGAAGAAATAAAAATTGTATAGAGAAATTGAAATTGAATAACTTAGATTCGTTTTACAAGTCAAACTCACATACAAAATGAGAATGTTAGCAGGGATCAAACTATGAAACACTAGCATGGTCATTGATGATCATCATTCACCCTACAAATCAATAGCTAGGTTGAGTCTTTACCAGAACATTGATGATCTACAACATACTACACATGCTATTATACAATCACAAAATGAAGAGTGTTACACCCGTTCTCTTAGTTAGATTCTTCAGTGGGTAGGAGTTGGACATGAGAGCAAACCCTTTCCGGTTCCCCTATCGTCCACAGATTCTTCAGATCACCTCTCTTCCTCCCCAATGTCAACATAGTCCCTGCATCAACACGTAAAACAAAAATAATTAACATAAAGCCGTTTTGCATCCAACAATGTCTCTCTCTCTCTCTCTCTCTCTCTCTCTCTGTGCTTCTTGTGTTGAAAATTACCGAGTGTGAATGGGACGATATATAGCAATGCCGGTTGGCCATGACCGTCCATCAGATTCAGTGCCACATAGGTAATAAGAAGACCTGCATATATATTCAGATATATATTAAATCTTGAGTATTGCAGCCTACAAAATTACCACAGGAAGTATTGTAATGTTCTTTCTACATTGTCGCATGCTTTCACTTTGTTAATGAATTATAGATTTCTTGATATCCTAGTCGCAAACTTAAAAATGATTTCTATATTATTTCTTACCAAATCCATAAGCAAACATTGCCCACAAAAGTATCCAGATCGAAGATTCTTCTTCGCCAGCCAATCATACCTGCAACACCAACTCATGTCATTTCAATTAATTAAGTACTCATTAGCTGGAAAAACACGAGTAATTGTTTCCCCACTTGTTTAAAAACTTGAGGAAGTTGCAATCAACTGTTTGTTTGTTATTGAAACTTTTAGAGCAGTTCAACCAGAGAAAAAGAAACGTTTAATTATTCCAGTTTTGAAATGTTTCAAGATCAGAGAGAGGAAAAGAAATCAGTGAAATCTGGAAGGAGAAAAAAAAAAAGAAGTCTATCAATTGAAGAATTTCGAGAACAAATAAGGAACAAAGATTTTATTCTACTTTCTTTTTTCAAATGGATGAGAATGCATACTGAGATCTTTCAAATGAGACAGGGCCGCAGAAATCAAACCTAAGTGAAAATGCAATTAGCAATCCTGGTAAAAGGATGTCACCAAAGCCTATGATGCTGTAACCACCCCAAGGATCAAACATTCGTGGGATCTTCAGTAGCATTGGAATTCCATCCTCTCCACTTTTATCACCACGAGCCACCTATAAAATAAAAATTTTAAAAAAACATCCAAATTACTCCCTACCTAGCAGTCAGAACACAATTATTCTGTACCAATTAATCATGCTCTAGGATAGTGGCAATGTTGGGAGGATTACTTACCACAATCATGACACTTTCATGGAACAGCTCCTTAGAAATGAACACCCAAAATATGTCATACAAGAAGGCACAACCGAGGAGAACAGTACCCACCTGATTCACAAAATCACAGACTCATGTAAAAAAAAAAAAAAAAGACCTAATAAAAAGGCATGCTTTTTGTTCAAAACTTTTACATCCAAAGTCTAAGAGATTTTTTTTTTTGCTTCCACCAATGAAATATCATTATCTAATAAACTAGGAATATAGTGTTCCTTGTACTAGAGAAAAATGAATACAGCTTCAGCCCAAAAATTGAGTTTTCTCATAAATAACCAAGCCAGTCTATTAACCTAGCCAAGCATGTTCATATGCAGTTCCAGCATAACCAATTGAGTTCATTTTTTAGATGAAATTTTAACAAGTTTTTTTCATAAACAATCATCCGTGGCACCATTCAAAGAGGCAAAAACTTAAGGTAGTACCCAAAACTCTGAGCATAATTCTTTAATTTTTTTAATGACATCTATCAGGGATTTCCAATTTCTTAAAACACACACACACATATATATGTACATGTCTATTGTCATTGCACAATAGCAACCAAAGAATCCAATAAATGGTGTGAGCATGCTTGAAATAGTCATTTACCACCAATGAACCTATGTGACTCAGAATCATTACCTTGAGATTAGGTACACGCACAATCTGAAGAACTGTAATTATCAGTGCAATTCCCTGATTGAAAAGGAGATTAAAAAAAAAAATCATTATTTGAATGCCACCAGAACTTAGAAAAAGTCAGAAACAAGTGTGGTGTGAATGTGTCAGATATGTACAGCAACATGAAGAGAAATGCCAACACTAACAGAATAAAACTATCTCTTATTTAATGTGATAATGCTGCAAAAATAGCATGCGAAGCATCAAGAAGCAAAGGCTATGCTAATTTAGTGTTAGTATTTATATGTAATGTATTGTTAGTGATCTAGATAGTGGATGTAGTTAGTGATCTAGATAGTGGATGTAGTGGATGTATATAATATGTAAGGATATAGATAGTGGCTCTTAGTGGTGATAGTGGCTCTTAGTGGTAATAGTGGCTCTTAGTGGCACAAATAGTAGCTCTTGTTTTCTCCTATATAAGGAGTGTAATATGGTCTTCATAAATGTGTATATTGATATCAATCAATAATATCTATACATTAATTTCCTACATGGTATCAGAGCTATAGGTTAAGCTCCTAGTGTTCTTCGCCTTCTGGCGGGCGGCAATCTTTCCTTGGCCGCCCGCCGGACCTCAACCTATTCCACTTGTGTTTCTACACATACCTTCTTCCATAGCTGAGCTCTTACCCCTCATTTCAGCCTCTGTAGATCGCAAAGCAAACAGCAAGCAGCCACAACATCCGCGAATACAACACCCATCTTGGAGCATTTATCAACTGTTATGTTGTTAACTTTCCCTTGGATCTGTAAAACGGAATCTTTGCATCCAAAAATGTATACAGACTGCTTTGCATCACAGTCATCAATCACTAAATTCTTCTTTCCAATTTGATTCTCCACTGCCCACTTACGACCCATTTGAAGCTCCAGCTTTGGAGGTCCTGTTTTAGAGAAAGATGGTGAATTCACACGAGTTTCTTTTTCATTGGCACCAACAATGCCTGTCCTATCTGCACGGTTCTTGGTTTTCATATCGGCTGTGACCTTTCTCAAACCTGTGGTCACTGGCTTCCCTGAATTAATTTCTTGAAAAACAGCAGCCATTCCTTCCTTTGGGCGTGATGATGAAGAATGAGGAGATTCTGAACTAAAGAGTGATGCTGATGGAGGAGGTGGAGGAGCAGGAGCTCTTGATGTAGGAGCTTTTGATGGAGCAGAAACAGTTGATTTTCCTGTGGCACTCCAAACAGGGCCCAAAGGATAGTGACTCTTCACATAATCCCTCAAACCTGGCATGCTCATACCGCAATCTTTGCCAGTATATGCAATCCAAGCTACAGCTGTGAGACTGTCAGCAGCAGTTTTCAAGTGGTTAAAGAAATCAGATCGCCTTCCCTCTGTCATTGCGTTGGCTTTCATTATCACGTTATTTAGCGGCTTGAGAAATTCAACCCCACTGTTGCATGTATTATTTCTGCATCATTTAAGGCCAAATTTCCTGCCCTTCCGATAATTAAACAGCTTAGTGAAGATGATCAGGAAAAGAAGGCACAGCTATTCTGATGTTTGCCAATAGCCAGAGGAGGACAATCAGATCTCTTGAGCGTGATGTTGGGTGCAAGTTTGAATTTATTAGTCCACCATCCGTTGAAGAGGTTTTGGAGTCATCCGCTGAGCAAGTGGTTGCTACCCTTAGTGGAGTTCATCCTGAGTCTGTGGAGTTCTTCACCCCAACTGCACAAAAGTTGATTGAAGAACAAGGCACGGGTGCTCTTGCTGCTGTGATAGCACAACTGAGTGGTTTTTTCTCAACCTCCATCATCCCGGTCTCTTATTACACATGAGAAGGGATTGGTGACATTGCAGCTGACACGTGATCCGAGTTATACTAGAGGCTTCTTGTCTGCTAGATCTGTCATCTGCTTCACTGATGCTGGCTGGCTGAAGTGGTTTGCTTCTGGCTGCTATAGTATTTGTGGGAAGCTTGGGCTCAAGGAGTGGAGTTTATGAAACTGAAGATGACTCTTGATGATTATGGTGGAAGCTGGTTGCTAATGGTTGCCCTCTGCAGTAGTTGCAATTTTGGTTTTGCTTTATTAGCTGGTCTAATGCTGGGAGTTGATTGAGTTGGTGAATGGAGTGCTGGTTTATTGGCTAAGTCTGGGTGTTCTTGGTATATTGGCTCAAGTTCATTTTTGAGGTTGTTCTTGGACTGATGGGTAAGAGCTTTCCTCTGGTTTCGTTTGGGTTTCTCATACTCAGAGGTGGAATGCAATTACCATCACCATTTACTGCAGGGAATCTCTGGACAGGTTCAACAGATCCGTGCAGAACCACTCCTCCTTGTTTTTTAATTTCACCTTTTATTTCACATTATTTTTTCAAATCTCATTCATACCATATCGATTTGCACACCAAACCTTACCTTATTTTATTCATCTCGGGGATCAACCCCGATCACATTTTTACACCAAAAAAAAAAAAAAAAAAAACCTCACAAAAACAAATCAAACCACACAACAAAAACCGGCCTTATTTTTTCGCCTCTTCAGCTGTTCTCTTCTTCTTGCCTTTGTCTTGGGCCTCCCTTGCCGGTGCTGCCTCCGTGTTTCCCACGCCGCCGAGCACGTTACCTTCCCGTTGCTCCTCAACCGTCACATATGGCGACCCTCCAAATCTGAGCATCACGGTGGCCTTCCGCTTCAGTTCCTTGTTTTCTGCCTTCAGCCCACATATCTCTGCTCGGGCATCCTTATACATGCCCTGGAGCAGAGCCAGTTGGGCGTTTAACTGCTGCACCTCATTTGTCCTACTCTGAAGCCGGTGCGACAGGTTTGAGACCGCAGTCATGGTCTCAACACATGACTTCAGTGTGTAATAATTCGTCTCAATATCCGATTGTGCAGCCATTCTTTGCTCCACAGACAGCATCGGAAAGTTCAAAGGCGCAAAACCAGGGGCGCTTGGTCCAGGGGCGCTTGGTTGCGGTTCAAGGGCACCTGCCCCGGCCATCTCTCTTGTGGACTCGTTGAGGTCGGGAAAGAGAGTGAGAGACCACGGGACGAAGAGGCTATGTTCTGGGTCGCTGAACGGGAAGAAGAGGCCATATTCAGGGTTGGTTGTAGAGTGTTTCAGAGATAACAGCTCTCAGAGAACGAAGAGTTTTTTTTCAGAAGTTTTTCAGCTGGTTTGTTATACATCAGCGGCAGCCTCGCTTTGGTTTAAATAGCAAGGCAGACACGCGCTTACGCGCCTCTCAACGCCAGACGACAAATCGGCGCGCCTTTTAATGGCTGTCGGGCACATCTTTTGATGGCACGCCTTTTGATGGCACGCCTTTTGATAAGATTGGGCACGCCTTTTGAGGGTCCGACAAGACTCGGTAAACTGTCCCGACATTGATTCCGGTTAGCTCCTATATGGGTCCGACAAGACTCGGTAAACTGTTCCGACATTGATTTCGGTTCTCAGCTACAACGGTTCGACACAGCCATATAGTGTCTTCTACAACGGTCCGACATGACCCCGTAAACTGTTTTCTACAACGGTCCGACATGACCCCGTAAACTGTTTTCTACAACGGTCCGACATGACCCCGTAAACTGTTTTCTACATCGGTCCGATATGACCCCATAAACTATCTTCTACAACGGTCCGACATGACCCCATAAACTGTCTTCTACCTTGGTCTGCCATAACCATACGGTCTTCTACAACGATCTGACACGACCATACAGTGTCTCCTATCCACTTTTATTTTATTTGTCAGATTATTTTTTCCTGTTTTGTTACTCTCTCCAAACTCAAGTTGGCTAGTCTCTATCCTCCTTGAGTTTGAGGGGGGCTGTTAGTATATTATATGTAATGTATTGTTAGTGATCTAGATAGTGGATGTAGTTAGTGATCTAGATAGTGGATGTAGTGGATGTATATAATATGTAAGGATATAGATAGTGGCTCTTAGTGGTGATAGTGGCTCTTAGTGGCACAAATAGTAGCTCTTGTTTTCTCCTATATAAGGAGTGTAATATGGTCTTCATAAATGAGTATATTGATATCAATCAATATTATCAATACATAAATTTCCTACATTTAGAGCAGAAACAAAATGATTAATTAGGAAATAATCAACAGTGCAAATTCCCAAACCATGGAAAATGACAAGGAAGCCACCATATTCTTTGCCAGAAATAGAAGACATCGCAACAACCATTCTGCTGATAATTAAACTATCATCACAGTTTTGCCTCATATGAGGGCTAAACGTAGGGCACATCACAGTTATATAGACAAAATATTACAATTGTAAGAATAATCATCAAAAGCAAAAAAAGCACAGAATAAAGTTTATCCTTACAAGTATATCTTGACCTATCCAGGCAAATGAGAGATCTCTGTAACGTGCCCAAACAGCAGCGAACGCTCTGCAGAATGGAGAAACAATCAAAGTAAGGTATAAGACAGCTCCAAAGAAAGGTACTTTAATGAATGATTCCGCAGTATGTTTGAACCGTCTGAAAAAGTATTTGTCCACTTAGTACCAAAACATTAAAAGGAAAATCTAAAATCTCATAACTATATTACCATCACATTGTTCACGAATATAATGATTGAAATGTGATTTATTATCATTTTCATCATACAAGCATGCGTTCTGTCTGCCCGCTTTATTATTCCACTCAACCTGTGGTGAAAATCACAGTAATTTTCAAGCGAACATACACAAACGAAATCCAATTTCCAAATTCTCCTCTAAGTTTGCCAATAATCATATTCATGTTCTACGGCACCATGTTTAAAGTTCTCTCAAATTTTAACCAAATCCCACAGGATTTGCAGCTACATACAGCTAATGACTAACGACAAATTCTAAAAGTTTTCCCAGATTCTTTTGGTAACATACTGCACATCACAAAATAAGCATAGCGTCACGAATAAAACACAGATTCCAACCAAAAGGTCATCATATTTGTTGTACAACAATGAATGCAGACCTTTATAGAATGCTGAAAGGCAAGTGTGTCAAGAAGAGAAGAGTTATTGTACCTCGATAGCAAGGACACCAAGCATGTTAGCAAGCCCTGCAAGTACAACAAACCAGCCAGCTTTCAGTATGTTCAAATTTTCAAATATTCATTGCTAACTATTAGGTTTTGAAACAGATGTGCAAGGTAATCCATGTAGTGAAACACGCATGGATCATAAATAAGAATGGAAAGGGACTCCTCACACACCTCTACACCACCAACAGCAAATAGAATCACCAAAAGTTCAATGAACCAGGAAGACATTAGTTTGTAAACTACAATCAAGAAGCATGAAGCAACAACAACAAACAAGACTGCTGATGTTGTGCTAACATCCACCACACCACTAGGACCAATGTCTTTGGTGATGGGAAATTCATCTGAAGCATCCTACAGGAATGAAATAACTTGATACATCAGTGAACATACAAAGGCTGTAAAAGAGAGACACTTTAAAGAAAATTATTAACTAAATAAGAAAGGGAAAAGACGACTTTTAATAGGTTGTCCTGTTCAATAGCTGCTTCTCTTGCACTCCATGCAGACCAATAAGATGCACACAAGATGGAACCAACTGCCATAAGCCATAAGAAAACTTCGGCTATGTCAACTAGTGGTCGTAGTGGAGAGTAGAGCTGCACAGACACTGTAGAGAAGGGTCAAAACTTTAGAAAGCTATCTTGCATCCAGTTGTAACAGAGGAAACTCTTTATTATAAACGATATATATCTTGTTTATTTATTTATTTATTTTTTTAAGTATAGGTACACACTTTATTAGTTATTCCTAAATAAAAATTTAGCACTCACAACAATTAACAAACACAAAATTAGATTTCAGGCAACCCAAGTCATGTTGCATTGTCTCTAAGTGGTTGTTTGGGGTGCACTTTTTTTGTGGCTTTTTTAATGTGTTTGGGAAGATGCTAAAAAAGTTGGTTTTTGTGAGTGAAAAAGTCAATGTGGTATCCAACTTTTTTAGCTGATGGCAAAGGAGCTTAATGGCTTTTTTGACTTTTTTGGTCAAAAGGTGGCTTTTTTTGGAAGTTGCCAAATGGCCTCTACATATGATCCATCGAACCAATCTTTGGTTTTTGTTAAGGCTTTTAGTACGATTTTAATGTACAAATGATATAGGGATATAGGTACCTGTTCATATTTTGTAACGGGTTGCACTCCCTTGGTAATTCTTTTATAAAATACCCTTTACTTATAAAAAAGTGTATATACATCCTTGTAGCCATGATCCAACATGTTGTAAATAATTTGAAACGCGAGTAAAATCCATTTGTTCCTAAGAGGAGTTAACTTGAGCCTGCTAAATGAATTGGGCCCAATCGGAAAGTCCAAAAATTGGTGAGTTTGGAGAAATTCTTGCCAAATGGGCCCAAGTGAATTCTATTGAACGGGCCCACAAAAAAGTCAACAAATTGGGCAGAGGAGGACGCATCAAGAAATATCTTTAAAGGGAGCCCAACAAGCCCATCTGAGGAGACCAGATTATACGGACATCCAAGGAGGTTAGCCATTGCTTTCAGAAGAGATGAAACCCTCGGAGGAGATCCATTCTCCGAGGTATTTGTTTAGTATTAAAAGGGTTCGGAACCACGAACCTAGAGATCTATTTGAGCTCGGACTCGAAAGGGTACATATCCACAAACCTAGAGATCCGAAGCATTTGGCTTCGAACGGATTCGATCGCAATCTAGAAGCCGCTCCGTTAATGAGTTCCAGAACACTTGTGGGCTCGGAGTTTTTCGGGATTGACGCCAGAACCATGGGCGTGGCGGAATTCGAACAAAGGACCCGATTCCGAGGACGGTGAGTGGAGATAAATTCACTCTTCGGTTAAACCAGCCTATACCTGAGTCTAGGTGGCACGATCTAGGGGTCCCGGAGACTAGGCAATAGTTGCAGCAAGGCGTTCTCTTGAACTACCTGATCATTGGTTAGGCATGGCTAAGAAGAAATGTTTGCTAAGACATTGATCTCCTGTTCGGGATTTTTCTCATCCTCAGAGAGATTACCTCCTTGGACAACGTGGTTAGAAAGAATATTCCCATGTGCCTTGCACATGGGCTCCATCCTATATCATGAGGTGCCTATAAATAGCACTCACCTATAGCATTACGAGGGATTGGATTTTGGAGAGACAACTTTTGAGAGAGAACTAATTTCCCCTCTTTATTATCCATTGAGAGTGAAAGTGGGAGATCCATGGGTGAGCCTTGTCATTATTTTCTCTCCAATCACTTTGCCTTTTTCTTCACCCAATTTTTTATCTCCATCATCTCTTTGCTATTGTGTTTCTAGTTGTGACCGACGAAGAATCTAAGCCTCTCATCGTTTATAAAAAATTCAAATTTTCCAGCGATCTTCGAAGATCTTCGAATTTCCGGCGAGCCTTCGAATTTTCCGGCAACATTCTCAAACCCTCACATACAGTTCCAACAGAAGCAAATTAAACAATAATACTTATTGCAGCAAAAATGAAATTAGTCTTTGAGAAGGAATTTCAGGTTTTGCTTCAGACTATGGATAATATGGAAAATTACCTGATGAACTGTTCATCAGCATTTTCTCTAAGCTTGTGCCAGCATCTTGTGGGAGTATGACAGCAGGTATGTGTATATTTAAATCAGTTTCGTCGGGTTCACAAACCATCTTGTAAAGCTCTGCAGGTAAAAGAAACAAATTTGATAAAATAGAGATAATAGGGGAGAACCTCAACTTTATCAATGTAATCAATCTCTATGTTTCCTTCTATTTCAGAGTTTTATATGCAAAACACTAGTTAGCAACTTATTTTAAATATTTCATATTGTAATTCAGGTCCTTTATTCATGTCAGTCAGAAATGGGATTAGGTAAGAATAACATCAACTACTGAAGTTTCTCGGAGCTACTGTTATTAATTGACACAAGCAGCGAATAAAAGACTACACATATGGAATTACTAATTACCTTTCTGGTTATTAATAATGAGGACTGCTGAAGCACCAGCAGCTTCTGCAATATTTGCCTTGGTTGTGAATTTGCAATTACCTCGGTCCGCCATGATGACATCTCCAGCAAACTAATAAAATTCAAAATTATGAATTAATTGCCATTGATTAAACACGCCATAAATCCCCATTGTATAACACAAATGTTAAAAATGTAAATGCAGGGGGGAAAAGCAAAACCTTGATATTTGGCTGACTACAACAATCACGAGGGTTTGATTGCAAAAGGCGAGTTTGGTTGGCATTTTTTTCCTTTGACACAATGGTAGTACCAAATCGAGCACCGACGCCAACAAATTCACGGTTCTCTATGCCATCAACCCAAGTTTGAACTTTTACCTGACAAAAGCAATGACAAATTGATGAATAAATCATAGTGAGACAAAACAATGAAGAACAAAGCGATGAGCAACTATGAAGACATACCAATAACTAACTATATTCATACTCATCACTTTGGTGAAAACTAGATAGGTTTATCAGATACAATGTGGCCCATATTAAGTCAATGACAATAGTTCATACGAACATGATAAACTTTCCTTCCATTTATAGCTTACTGATGAGGATCAAACTAAACTAGCAAGGCTGGATTGGGCTGAGCTAGTGGGACCCTAGGAGTGCTATCACATAAGCCCTGGCTCCATTCCCAGCAAGGCTAGTTGTGGGTTGAGCCATGGTTGTTAAAATCGGAATCTTATATGGGATCAATGTAAGGATCTCACGAATTGGATCAATAATCGTAAGATTCTCCATTCTACAAATAAATAAATAATTTAAAAAAAAAAAAACCAATAAGGATGATGCATATTAAAAATACCATCCCAAATATCATACCTACGATCCCACACAATCCTATTTGTGATCTTGTTATAATATTGGATTTACAACGATTTGGATCATTTTAGCAATTTAGAATCGTAAAATCGTATGATCTTATGATTCACATCGCAAACTTGACAACCATGGGCCAGGTAGAGTCTAGAGATGGACATTGATTGAGGTCTTTTGGTGAGCTGGATAGGGCTTCACCATCTGGAGTTACAAGTCATAAGAAGCCCTATAGACTTCATGACATCAGCTAAGAATCTTCTATGGCATGGGCTAACGGATTGCCTCGCGAATATTCCACGTAACAAAATGGAGGTCCCCCTTTATCTAGGGATGCTAATGACCCAACTAAGGGGGCAAGTGAGGTAATTATCCTCATGTGGTTCTTGGAGAGAAAAGAAGAAGACTCTATAAAAGGGAAACATCATCTACTTTGAAGTGGACACACATTGAATCCTAATTCTTTGCATTTCCTTGCTATATACTTTCATGTTTCCAATCACTGACTTTACCATTGGGGAAGGTTCTCCGGCCAAACACCTAGTCGGGCAGCACTAACAATGTGCTCTAGTGTGTAAGTTATAGCTGCTAGATTGCTTTGGGAGGTCACGAAGCTCCAATTCCATTTGTATAGGAATCACACCCACACAATTTAGTGTCGTTTGTGGGAAAAGAAAATTCAATGAAATTGATGACAAAGTTGTTTTGAGAAATGTTAAAAGTAATCACAGTGCATGTACGGTTAACAAAATATTACCAAGGCAAATATATGCATGCAACATCACATGTTCTGAGACACATAGGTAGTCGAACAAGCGCAAGGGAAGAACAAATGGGTAGCTTGACGTCACCCACCATCTCTTGGCTTGTGAGATGGGTTCTATCATCGTTAAAATCAAAATCAATGAGCACAGGAAACCAACTATGCCTGACCACGGTGAAGTGTTGGCAACAGTGGGGCGGCAACACGTGTTTCAGTCTCCTGAGCAATGTTTTTAAAGGCTAATGTTGAAATCGAGGAATTTGACCTCTCATGAGGAGAGACATAAGCCTTAAAACGTCGAGGCGTAAGCATTTCGAATTTTAAATTTTAATATTTATTAGTAAACAAATTAAATATTTTAAAATAGTGAAAAAATAAATAAATAAATAAATATAAAGGTGTAAATATTTTTCTCCGTAAGACGTCAACTGTAAAGAATGAAACTTACCTTCATTGAAAGTGAAATTGACATTCTCAATTGAACATTAACTTAGTATTTTTTCTTAATTAGTCAGTTACTTACTTTTTCTATAGAATATAGTCGTAAAAGGGGTTCGTTCTTATTTTTTGCTTTTTATATTTAAACCATCTACTAGACTAAGTTTAACAAGTGCCCACCAGGACAACCTTTTCATATGCGTATTTCTTATATGCTTATGCGTAAAGACGTACAAGGTGTACCTAAGGTGCATGCCTCAAATTGTGATGCGCAAGATTTTGGGGAGTATAGCCTAAAAATCAAAATCTTGATGCGTTTTATATATGCCTCGAGGCGAGGCAAGCCTCAGTATAGCCTTTTAAAACTTCGCTCCTAAGCACGGAGGTGTACCAACAACAGCGTGAAAATAACACATGTTTCGGTCTCCCAAGCACGACAGTATACTGACAACAGCGTAGCAACACATGTTTTGATCTTTCGAACAAGGCAGAGTGTCGACAACAGCATGGCAGCACATATTAGCACATGTTTCGGTCTCCCAAGCACAGTGGAGTGCCGACAACTGCATGGAAGCACATGCTTTGGTCCCCGATCACGGTAGAGCATCGACAACAGCGTGACAGCACATGTTTTGGTAGCCAGGTACAACCTATGCAGCACATCATTATTGTCCAAAGCCCTTTTTTTCTTAAAGAGAACCAAACACTGGACAATTCAGGTCACACAATTATGTGGATCTGACCATGTAAGGCTGCTAATCAGAGCAAAAGATATCTCCCACCCCCTTCTCAATGCACTAGGAGAAAGTAGGACTGGGGGGCAATTGTAAGAGGTAAAAATTAGCATGAAATTATGGAGGTCCCAGCACAGACATGTAGGGTTTCATGCGCAAGACGGTGGTCAAACCCAAGCCAAAGATTAAGTGTCAACATCTTATAATGAATCACACTCATCAAAACACGAAGACCTTGTCAGTATGGAAGTCCCAAACAACTAGAAGTTGTGTTGGGAAAGACTTCTTAAGCAATTATAAGCCTATAAACATGAACCCTAAGGAGTCCAGGAATGCAATCTTTGATACAATAATTTGTATATACTAGCACTATATTCATGGAAATTGTGTTAACTTAAGTATCAGAGTGTCCATCTGGCAAAAGCCGCGTTGCCTGTCTCTTCAATGATCTCTACACCATTTAGTGTGTTCCGATTTTTCCCCCCACACACTTATTATTACTAAGTATGCACATATTGTATTCATCTTCAAACTAAAATTAGTAACAATATGAAAGGAATGGGGCATTAATTGGAAACTAAAGCAGTCAATTTCTGGCATCATCCCTATTTGAAGAAAAACAAATAAATGCAGCACATTTCCATGAAAAATACCAAATTTGAATTGCACATCAATGAAATTTTGAAGCATGAAAAACAAAAACAAAACAAAGTAAAGCAGCTGAAATTATTAGGTTAATTTTAAAGGCCCCAAATTATAGAACTAATTTTCTACATGTACCACCATTGTTTTCTTTTTGTAGTCAAACCCAGAACTTGATTCACGAGCTTTGACACAACGATTGAAGAAAACAATGAAGACCCAGTTGAAGAATCAGAGAGAGAAAAAAAAAGGGGGGGGGGGGGGGGGGGGGTTGTATAGAAAAACAAAAAATAAAAAAGGAGGATTAGATGTACCAGTATGAAATCGTTCTCACAACCAGGCTTCTTCGGAGCCGAATCGTCGCCTTGAACGATGTCACCGGCTTTGACCGAACAAGGGTTGTTGAAGATGAGCAAAACCACTGTGTAACTGCACAAAACCCAGCAAATTCTTCGCAAATCCATCAAAGTTCTCAATTTTGATGCGTCTCCTTTCAATGCATCAGAACCTTTCAAGTCTCCACTTACATATATATAATATATTTATACATACAGCTAGAGATTTTGAGAGAGAGAGAGAGAGAGAGAGACGGACAAAGAGAATCCAAAACACTTCTATCCACAGTTCTAGCTTAAGAAAATTAAAAATTAATGAAATAAATAAATAAAAATAAAATAAAAAAAATGGGTCTGCTGTAATTAGTTTTGGGAGAGCGAGATGGTGCAGAGGGGACGTTTACCGAACTGCGGCGACGTGTAATGTCGTTTTGTTTTTATTTTGACGTAAAATATTTTAAATATTTTTATTTATTTTTTGTTATTTAATTGAATAAAATGTAATTAAAATATTTTTTAAGAAAATTATTTTTGTATTATATTTTTAAAAATGACTTAGTTTTAAATTTTTTATAAGTTAAATTTTATAAAATTGACTCACCTTTTTAACATATTTAATTTTTTTAAATAAATATCTTAACTCACTAAAAATTCATATATGATATTTTATTGAATCAAAATTTTTCTATTATGCAATAAAATATTTTTGTTTTAATATCAATCAAATGCTGAAAATAAAAACAAAAACAATTTTTATGTGTAAAATTAATTTATAAGAAAAAATATTTATTACATCGAAACAAACAGAGCTTTAGTGTATTTTTTGGGAATTTCAATTTGGAAATATTAAAAAAAAAAAACTCTTTAAATCTTATAATAAAATAAATCATGATTTTTGATTTTATCAATTTAAATTATTTACCTATTTACATTAAGTAAAATCGATACAAAAATAATATTTTAGTCATTAAACTCAATGAAAATGATATTTTAAATATTTTATGTATATTTATTGATTTAATAATTAAAATAATCTTTTTTTTTTATCGATTTTACTTAACAAAAATAAGTGAATGATTTAGATTCAAAATAAATCAAAATATTATGGTTTAAATTAACAAAATTTAAAATTTATGATATTTTTTTTTACAAGTCTAAATTTTGGAGTTTTTTTTTTTTAAATTGCCTCTTTTAGTTATGTTTGGTTTGATTTTCGGAGTCTTTTTTTAATTAAATTAAAAATTAATTTGATAAAAAATATAAAAATACTTATTATTCTTATATAATTTTATCTTTTAAGAGGGTGAAAATAACTTTTAAATTTTTGTGAAAAAACTACATTAAACACTATATTACAAATTTTTTTTAAAAAAATAAATAAATAGAAGAAGATTGTAAGCAACTCCAAACAAGCAGTAAACATGTTTAACAAAACCATAGATTAATATGTATATTGTACGTCAGCAATGATCTAACACTATTCAATAATTTAACATTAATAATAATTATTAGTATTGAAAGTCCACAATGAAGAGCCATCAGGAATCATAGTTTAACACTTTATTCAAAAGGCTTTAACTTTTAAAGCTTATAATAATCCTAATTCACTTCGAATCAAGCTTGTAAAACAATAGGCACGTGAATATTTTAAAACCTAATTATCAATTAAAATTACATAATTAACCTCATAAAAACCAAAAGAAAAGTTCTAGAATTAATTCCACTCAGTTAAAGTCAATTTTTTAATTTTTGACTTTTTAAAATTACATCACCTCTTTATTTTTTTTACTTGTTTTTTCAAAAAAAGTCCAAAAAAGAAAAAAATCAAAAAATTGACTTTTAACCTACTTCCTAAAATGAACCAAGTCATTCGACAAAAGTACTTACGTGCATATGTTTACAGATCATAATATCGAACCGAAAGTTAAAAGTATATTTTCTTTCACTTTTTAATAATTATTTATTTAAAATTTATTGAAGTGATTTTTTAAATCATAAACTATAAGTAAAAGTTTGATAACAATTTTATGCAAACTTTTTTTTTTTTTTTCTAAAATCTATAAACACCTTAATAAACTGCAACAAAGACGTCCATAGTAATTTTATAAGTTCACTTTTAGAATGTTATTAAAATTGTGATTTTTTTTTAAAAAATATTTTTTTAGAGTCAGTATTAGGCTATGAATAAATTCATTTTTTAAAAAGTAGATGCCCACATATAATCAGCATATGATCTTCAGAACGAGGATCGATACCTTTGACCATGTGGCTCTCAAAGCTAATAATCTACGTTAAAATATTTTTCCATTTAATCAACCATAAGATTATTTAATGCAAGCTATTCCCCTTCCTGACCTAATTTGTATTGTCATTTACATCCAAAGGTTACGGTTTAAATATGACGGACATAGTGGTGTAAACAATCACTATTGGATTAGGACTTAATATATATTCATATATTGAAAAAGTGTCAAATAAAATTAACTTAACAAATTATTAAGTTGTTTAAGCAGTTTTCTTCAAGATTCCATCTCTTATATACTTTCTCAAGACTCACTTCAGAAGTTTCTTGGTGTCCACGATGGTGATTCGAAATGCCCATCTCTTAGACTCCGCAAACAAGAAAATATATATGCAAATGTTAACGAAGAAAGGACAAATGTTGACGTTGTACCAAAATTAGTTGAGAGTCATTCCCATGCTTCTAGAAGGCAAAAGTAAAGGAAAATTGAAGTAAAGTATTGATATAGAAATAGAAATTATATACACAATGATGTGATAAAATTATTGATTTATCACATTAAAAAAGAAAAACATTAAAAAGTGTTTTTAAATATCAAGTCACTAACATGTCATTTTGGTAAATTATTTTGTATGAAAATTTAGAAGAAAAAATAACATTTTCTATTGGAGCATTGTTAGGTGGGGCAAATTTGACCTCTGATGATAACACTAAACCATGGATGGAGATTAGCTTAACTTTAGGTTTGCATCAGCACTTGCACGAAGGAGCAGTGAAGTTTTTACAATGCCAAAGGCCCTCTCATTTGCATGGTCACTTCTTAACAAACTATTCCATTGACCAATCATTCACAAATAGTTAGAAGATATGTACATACATAGACTACTTAGTAGAATAGTGTTGGCTTATTTTTCTTATGAAGGAAAATATTATAAATGCGAGCGTGCCAACAAGGATTGAAAAATCCTTACAGATTAAATTCAAACCAATTATCAAGTGATTGTGTTGACGGTTCTTTGCCTCAACAAAGAGGACTTCAAAATTGCCAAGTGTAGAGAAAAGAAAAATTAAAAGAAGAAAGGGGGATGGAGAAAGACGATTGAGTGAACAATCAAAGTAAAAATTACTTACCTCTACTCCTATGCTTCGAAAAGGAAGTGCATGAAATGCTTCGAAATGAAAGTGCTGAAAATAAATGCTTCGAAATGAAAGTGCTGAAAATAAATGTTTTCGAAATATAAATCTATGTTAAACTACTCCTAAGATAGGAAAATGACAAGAAATATTGAAATCAACTGTCTTTGATTTGAGTTCTGGATCTTTTACAATGTAGCCATTAATGGCTATTTATACAGGAAAAAATAAAGCAATAACTACTTAGTAACTACCCATTTCTTCCATCTTCATTCTTGTCTTGCCATGTGTCCTTCCACTCATCCACTTTGTCCTTCATATTCTCCATCATCTCTATAACTTCTTTTAACTTCCAAATGAATAAGAGGATGCCACGTGTCCTGCAATTATATAAATAATAAAAATTGCAGATTTATGGTGCTAACATTACCCCCGCGGCCCTTAAAAATGATATTTACTTGAATTTTTGAAGGGCCGAACCAAGCACATGACTAATCTAAGCAACAAGTGCTTTGAATGATATAACAACACCAATAAGGTGCTTCAAATGAGTATGAAATTATAACTAGATGACCAATAACAAGCTTCGAAAGTGGTATAAAAAACCAAATTCATCGTTCGAAGGTCTTGCGGCATAGTTTTGAAGGAACAACATCATCCCTCGAAGGTTGGAAGCATTGATATAGGATGATGATACTTACAATGAAGTTTCAAGGTTAGGCTTGACGCTTCAAATGTTTCTTCGAAGCTTTATACAGTTTCGAAGGTGAAGTAATCAACCTTTGAAACAACTCTTGATGCTTCGAATATATCTTCAAAACTTTATACAGTTTCGAAGGTGAAGTAATCAACCTTCGAAACAACTCTTGATGCTTCGAATGTATCTTCAAAGCTTTATACAGTTTCAAAGGTGAAGTAATCAACCTTCGAAACAACTCTTGATGCTTCGAATGTATCTGCCAAGCTTTATACAGCTTCGAAGGCGAAGTAATCAACCTTCGAAACAACTCTTAATTCTTCGAATGTATCTTCGATGCTTTGACTGTGTACATACAAACAACTGGCCATCAATTTGAAAAGATAAGCCATTCTCAACCACTTATTTAAATGCATAGGCTTTTTCTAGCCAAATTCATGCATTTTAAATGGTCATCCCTTGTTCTTAGTGCTTCGAACTCATAAGAACAATTTGTTAATTTTATTAGCCACATCATTAGAATTATATTTTGATGTGAACCACAAATCCAAAAAGGATTTTGAACCAAAAGTCATGGTATAGTGTGACCACGAAAATTCATACTTTTTGACATTTTGAAAAATGTCAAAAAATTTTGAATTCATGAACAGTGGCTTGTTCATCATTCTTGACCATGTTTGTTTTAAAAACAAAACTTTCGCCGATTGATTTTCATAATTATTTAGCAAAGTGGGTTGTTTTTCCATGTTAGCCATTAATGGCTTATGAAAATCACCCATAAATATGTTATTTTCATGACTTGACTCTCTAAAATTTGGTTTTGGACCCCCGAGTCATACATGGAACATCATTTTAGCCAAATTTGTCTCAAGAACATGCTCTTTCGTTGTGTTAATTTCATAACTTGGCTCTTTAAAACGGACTCTTGAACCCCCAAAGCCATTGATGAAATCAACTCTTTGCTTTTGCTATTTTCAACCATGGAAAAATTTTGAAAAAATTCACCAATTCCGGCCATTAAAGCCTCAGTTAAAGACTTGGTAGTGAGGTTGATAACTCATCATTCCATTGGCGAATTTCCATATCAAGTTGATGAATTTCTCCAATTAAATGGTGTCTTTTTTCTTCCACCAAATAATATTGTAATGGATGAAAGTTTATTTCATCAAGAAAATGGATCTCTTCTTGAAGATCCAAAATTTTTCTTTCACGCCAATATATTTCAAATTGACAAGTTCGAATGGCGAAATCCAAATTGTTTGTCATTTCTTACACTTGGCTGTCCCACTGGGCGTGCCAAAAATTGTTAGCTTATTTTTCCTACGAAGAAAAATATTATAAATGCGAGCGCGCCAGCAAGGATTTGAAAAATCCTTACAGATTAAATTCAAGCCAATTATCAGCGATTGTGTTGACGGTTCTTTTGCCTCAACAAAGAGGACTTCAAAATTGCCAAAGTGTAAGAGAAAAGAAAATTAAAGAAGAAAGAAGATGGAGAAAGACGATTGAGTGAACAATCAAAAGTAATAATACTTGCCTCTAACTCCTCCTATGCTTCGAAAGGAGAATTTGGCATGAATGCTTCGAATGAAAGTGCTGAAAATAAATGCTGCTCGAAATGAAAGTGCTGAAAATAAATGCTTCGAAATATAAATCTATGTTAAACTACTCCTAAGATAAGGAAAATGACAAGAAATATTGAAATCAACTGTCTTTAATTTGAGTTCTGGATCTTTTACAATGTAGCCATTTATGGCTATTTAGGGCTGGTTTGGGGTGTCCTAAAAAAGTGCACTTTTTGTCTTTTTGGACTAAAAAAGTTGAGAAAAAAATGGAGGTTTGGGTTAACTTTTTGCTTTTTATGGAAAATGTGTATTAAAATATTGTATAAAAAAAGTGTGTAAGAGATGATTAGTGAGAGGTGGGCCCCAGCCGTACAACCGCTGGAGTGAATTGGCTATGGAAATTATTGCCTAATTTTGTACAAAGCACTGGACGGTTTTGTTTGGCCCGTGGGGGTCATCACAGGTCCCATTTTAATAATCTGAACCGTTCAATGTGTGTACTCGTCGAACACATGTATCTATAAAAAATCAGTTAATCGGATATCGATAGCTATCTGATCAGACTTATTTATTTTTTCAATCATTAATTATAACACCATCCATTTGTTGTACATAACTGATTTGATCATATAGTTATCGATATCCGATCAATGTGATTTTTTTTAGGCATATAGTACTCGACGAGTTCTACACATTTAACGGTTCAGATTATCAAAACGGAATCCGTAATAAGGCCCCACAGGCCGAACAGCGGTGTGTGCCAATCACACCCAATCCTTTCATTTAGGTGCACTGCCGCTGGCACAGCAAGTTGGCTTGTTGTCAATTCGGTGTGTACTTGGGCAGAAAAAAAAAATAATTTTTTTTTTTTGGTGAATAGTGTATCTTTTTGGATTTTGGAGTAACTTTTTTGGCTTTTTGGCTTATATAGTATAAGCCAAACAAGCCTTCTAGAGGAAAAAATACAGCAATAACTACTTAGTAACTACCCCATTTTCTTCCATCTTCATTCTTCGTCTTGCCATGTGTCCTTCCACTCATACCACTTTGTCCTTCATATTCTCCATCATCTCTATAACTTCTTTTAACTTCCAAATGAATAAGAGGATGCCATGTTCCTGCATTATATAAATAATAAAATTGCAGATTTATGGTGCTAACAAATATAATCCTAACTTTAGAGGATTAATCAAGTCATTTATATGGTGTGATTTTCTTTTTTTTTTTTTTTTTTTTTTTTTTTTTTTTTTCTTTTTTCTTTTGAAGGATGCCCATTAACTGTCACATCTAACTAGTTTTCTCATTTGTCAGACTGCCTAAAATTGCTACATTTGTCCTCAATTCATCATATCACTCCTCAATAATCAAACCATCAAAAAATTTTAAATATAAAATTACGAATGCATTAGGTCTGAATCCACTGCTAGTATATATATGTGGTCATGCGACGAGGTTCATATACCTGATTATAGGCACAGAAGACCACTGAAATCACTTTCAGACACTCATAATTTACTAGTGTTGGTTTCCTGGTGAGTTACTGAACATTTCCAACTCTCATGACACAAATTGCTGATAGAACCAAATTTAATAGCCAACATTTCTCCTACGAACAATTGCAAATCTTGTTTCTTACCACTGATAAAAATTGAATCATGAATAAAGTACGAAGAATGATAAATAGCAAAGGCAAACTGCATAGAAATGATCAGTCAAGGATTTCAACTCCTTCTACGGTTAAATTTATCATTCCTTACACTAGTTAGAGTACAGATTACCATCTTTCTGATCTTGCCTTTCACATGCCAAAAGTCTGCCCTCAGTTTTATAGCTCAGCTGGCTAGGGAAGTTGTTGGCAACAAAGTGCTCTGATAATATGAATTTTGTATAAGAAGAGAACAGAGGCTTAGAAGAACAGAGACTGGAGTGAGAGAGAGAGAGGTTTTTGAGACTGTAACTATTTGCTGCTTTATTCCAAAAGTTCCCAGGCCATTTATAAGGCAAATGAGAACACACCAACTACAAGATGTAACAACCATAAATATAAACGTGGCACGAATTGTGGAAGCATAAACAACCATTACAACCATTATTGAAAATAATCTACCACTAATTCCTATTCTGGAGGCAGCAGTTCAACAGTTCCTATTCTCATGCTAAGTCCTATTATGCATGACCCACTCCCAAAAGCAGCAAGGCCAACGGACATATCATTCCTCCCCCCTGGAATTATCCTTGTCCGCAAGGATAAAGGCAGGGTAAGTCTTTAAAAAACGCCAACGATTCTCCCAGGTTGCATCCTCAATTGGCGCCCCAATCCATTTAACCAAAATCTCGGTTTTGGGGCGGTAACGTCCCTTTTGAACAATATGGGTGTCTAACACAGCTTTAGGTTGAGGAAGGATCTCGGATGTGTCCGAAACTGGTGGAAGTTGATGGGAAACAATGGTGATGGGACCGTCGTGTTTCTTGAGAAGACTAACATGAAAAACATTGTGGATTTGGGAACCCTCTGGCAGCTCGAGCTTGTACGCCACTGGACCAATTCTAGCAAGAACCTTATAAGGACCAAAGAACCGAGGTGAGAGCTTCATAGAGCTGCGAAAAGCCACTGATTTCTGCCGGTATGGTTGGAGTTTGAGGTACACAAAATCACCGACCTCAAAAACAAGCTCTCGTCGATGTCGGTCAGCCTGGGATTTCATTCGGTCACGAGCGACAGTCAAGTTATGACGCAATGCACTAAGGATGTCATCTCGGTTGCGCAAGAGGTCGTCAACGGCCTGAACTTTTGTTGTGCCTGGAATATAGGAAAGTAAAGTGGGTGGAGGTACCCCGTACACGGCCTCGAAAGGGGAAATTTTGGTGGACGAGTGAGTGGAAGTGTTGTAGCTATATTCAGCCCATGCAACCCAGTCCATCCATTTTCTTGGCTGCCCATGTGTGAAGCACCGAAGATACTGCTCGAGCGTGCGATTAACCACTTCCGTTTGACCATCGGTTTGTGGGTGATAACTAGAACTCATGCAAAGAGCTGTACCTTGGATCTGAAATAAAGTTTTCCAAAATAAACTCATAAAGATTTTATCTCGGTCACTTACAATGGATGCTGGCATGCCATGAAGTCGAACAATTTGTTCGATAAAGGCTTTAGCTACAGTGATGGCAGTAAAGGGGTGCTTGAGTGGAATAAAATGTGCATATTTGGTCAAGCGATCCACGACCACCATGATGACAGTTTTACCGTGGGACAGCGGCAACCCTTCTACGAAATCCATGGAAATGTCAGTCCATACTTTGGCTGGTATTGGCAATGGTTGTAATAGGCCAGCGGGTCGCAAGCAATTAGATTTGCATCGTTGACAGACATCGCAATTTTTGATGAATTCCTTGATTGCAGTTCGCATGTGAGGCCAAGTAAAGCTTGCGTTAATGCGGCTCAATGTTTTATGATAGCCAAAGTGTCCACCACTTGGTGACGAGTGATGTGTTGACAAAATTGCTGGAAGTAGTGGCGAAGTAGGACTTAAATAGATACACTCTCCTTTGAAAAGAACCCCATCACGTAAAAAGTACTGCGGCTGGAGGTGTGATGGAATTGATTCCAGTAATTGACTATAGAATGGATCGTTGGCTACCTCACATTGGAGTGTGACCCACCAATCGGCAACGGGCAGGGACACGGCGAGGAACTCTAGTTCTCCAACCCGTGAGAGAGCATCCGCACCACAATTCTCCTTTCCTTTCTTGTACTCAATGACATAATCATAGCCAAGGATCTTCGGTAACCACCGTGTTTGTGCCGGTGTCGTGATCCGTTGCTCTAGCAAATATTTTAAACTCCTCTGATCCGTCCGGACAATGAAAGGTTTACCGATTAAATATGGTCTCCACTTGCGGATGGCCTTTACTATTGCTAGCATCTCCTTCTCGTAGGTCGATAGAGCTAAGGCCGACGGTTTGAGAGCTTCACTGAAGTAGGCTACGGGTTGGTCTTGTTGTGACAAAATAGCCCCGATGCCCACCCCACAAGCATCGCATTCAATCACAAAGGATTGTGAAAAATCTGGTAAACGTAGGACTGGAGGAGATGTGAGGGCCTGTTTGAGTTGTGAGAAAGCGGCGGCGGCCTCAGAAGTCCAATGGAACCCATCTTTGGATAATAAGCGAGTGAGAGGCGCAGCGATCCCTCCAAAACCACTAATAAATTTTCGGTAGTATCCGGCTAAGCCAAGGAAGCCGCGAACACCTCGGGTGGAAGTGGGAGTTGGCCACTCGAGAACTGAACTAATTTTGCCGGGATCAACGGCCACCCCTGCAAATGAAATGAGGTGTCCCAAATATGCCACCTGTAACACGCCAAAACAACATTTAGATTGTTTGGCAAACAACTGATTGCTGGATAAAACAAGAAGGACTGCACGGAGGTGCCCGAGGTGATCAACCCAATTTTTGCTATACACCAAGATGTCATCAAAGAAGACCAGAACAAATTTCCTCAAGTAAGGTCGTAGCAAGTCATTCATCAAACTCTGGAAGGTGGAGGGGGCATTTGTAAGGCCGAAGGGCATAACAACAAATTCGTAATGTCCGTCATGTGTGCGAAAAGCAGTTTTGTGTATATCAGCCTCTTGAACCCGTATTTGATGGTATCCGACGCGGAGGTCAAGTTTCAAAAAATACCTGGACCCGTGTAATTCGTCGAGGAGTTCATCTATGACCGGGATCGGGTACTTATCTTTGATTGTAATATTGTTGAGAGCTCGATAATCAACACAAAACCGCCAACCTCCATCCGCTTTTTTGACGAGCAATACTGGTGACGAAAATGGGCTGGTACTGGGCCGAATCAAACCTGAGTCAAGAAATTCCTTCACCATCCTTTCAATTTCTGCTTTTTGATAATAAGGGTATCGGTAGGGTCGGACGCTCACTGGTTCTTGATTTGGTTGTAATGGTATGTGGTGATCATGGGTTCGTATTGGTGGCGAGGTATTGGGGACGGCAAAGACATGCTCAAACTCAGTGAGGATTTGGGCGAGGTCGGCGGGGTGGTCCTTGTCTGAAGTTGGTTCGTGGCTTGGAATGATTTGAAAGAATAAGGCTGTGCCATTGAGGTGGAGTAGTTCCTTATCACTTAAGGCAGTGGGTGTAGGTTGCTTAAGGCCTTGAAACATACAAGATTTTCCTCCTTGCTGGAAAGACATTGTGAGACGGCTGTAATCAGTCTCGATCGGACCCAGGGTGGCCAACCACTGAACTCCCAAGACCACTTGACAGGCCGCTGCAGGTAGAACATAAAAATCTGCTTGAATTGGAAAGTCTTGGACGAGGAGGGTGAGCCCAAGGCATTGTCCATCACAGTCGATTTTGTCCCGATTAGCCACCATTACTTGCAACTTCTGATCTCGTGCTACGGGCAACCCGAATTTCGTGACTATGGCTTGATCAATGAAATTGTGGGTGCTTCCCCCATCAATGAGGACAGTCACTACTTTATTTTGTAATTTGCCTACCACCCGGAATGTTTGAGGATGTGTCGTCCCAGCTATTGCATGGAATGAGATTTCAGGGAGGAGCTCGGCCATATCGGGTTCTTTGGGAGGGTCCATGGCAACGGTAGGTTCGAGGATTGGTGACTCTTCAATCATAAACAACTGGGGTCTTTGACAGCGGTGACCCGGATTGAATTTCTCATCACAATAATAGCACAGCCCTTTTTCGCGACGTTCACGTGCCTCTTGACTGGTAATTCGTCGGACTGGAACTGGAGCATTGGCCAAGGTTTGACCCACCTTCAATGTGGGTGGGGGTCCTAGAACACCGACTGTGTTGTTTGGAGAAGACCGTGTGGTGAAGGCTGCCACTTGAGGACGAAAGAAGCTATTCCCTTTTTCTTGTAGAGCATTGCGCTCTTCAATTAGCCGTGCCGCTCCAATGGTGTCGGCCAAGATGCGGGGTTGCTTGAGTTTGACATCCAGGCGTATGTCGTCACGGAGTCCCGCAATGAAACACCCAATCAAGTAATTTTCGGGCAACCCATCAACACGATGTGAGAGCATCTCGAAGGCTTCTTGATAGGTAGCCACTGTCGAAGTTTGTTTGAGGCGGGTCAAGGCTTCTGAGGGATCCTCATAATCGGTGGGACCGAAGCGGAGCAAAAGGGCCTTGGTTAGCTCGTTCCAAGTTAATGGACCTCTGAACTTGGTTAGCCATCGAAGCCACTGGAGAGCTATGCCTTCGAGGTGAAAAGAAGCAAGCTGAACTTGTTGGTCAGGAGCAACACTCTTGAAATCAAAGTATTGTTCAGCCTTAAAGATCCAGCCCGTCGGATCGTCTCCATTGAATTTAGGAAATGATAGCTTCAAGTGTGTGTGGTTTCGGTCTGGGGTGTTGTTGCGATTTCGGTCTGGAGTGTTGTGGGTAGTGGAAAGAGGTTGGTTATGAGAGGTTTCGGCTGGGGCAAATGGGTTATCGATGGAAGGGGTGTTTTGCGAAACTCGCATGGTCTGGAGTTCTGTCAAAACAGTTTGGAGGGTGCCGTGGATTTGGTCGAAGTTGGATTCGTGACGAGCTAATGCTTCGTTGACTTCACTGCGAAACTCAGCGTTGCTTTTGGCCCGCGTATCCATGTAACCTGGCTCTGATACCAAATAATATGAATTTTGTATAAGAAGAGAACAGAGGCTTAGAAGAACAGAGACTGGAGTGAGAGAGAGAGAGGTTTTTGAGACTGTAACTATTTGCTGCTTTATTCCAAAAGTTCCCAGGCCATTTATAAGGCAAATGAGAACACACCAACTACAAGATGTAACAACCATAAATATAAACGTGGCACGAATTGTGGAAACATAAACAACCATTACGACCATTATTGAAAATAATCTACCACTAATTCCTATTCTGGAGGCAGCAGTTCAACAGTTCCTATTCTCATGCTAAATCCTATTATGCATGGCCCACTCCCAAAAGCAGCAAGGCCAACGGACATATCAGACTTGCCCCAGAGAATCTTATCACTCCTCCACTCATCTGCAGACCCAAACTGTTATTGTCACAGGATGAGTTCTCAAGAACAGCTTGGCTTAGGGTGTTAAAATCGTTGCCTAACCCCTGATGAAATGGTACTGGAAACCTGGTTCCCATTGTTGAAGTTTGAGCATTGTATCGATAAAAACAATCCATATTTTGGGAACCCATTTGTGAAAAACTCCCAAATTGTCCTTGATAGTTGATTGAAAAGTATCCTCGGTGTGTACTTGCATCGATAACTAAATTTGGAGAAGAACCAAGCCTGTGGTTTTCAACTTGTGGCTCAGACAGGACGGTGGGTGAAGTCAAATATGGAGAAGCAGTCACCGGATCAGAGAGGTTAGACGATGAACATATTGGTTTTTTAACAGATAATCTCGACCTTTCTACTTTTCCCTTTTCATTTGATGTAATGGTTCCAATGGCTCGGTCAGGGTTAACTCGCTCTTCAAGAACTTCTAAACAGTTATTCGAATCAGTTGTCTTATCGCTTTTCACAGACCTACCTAAGGATCCACCGTCAAAATTTTGAGTTTTCAAGCCGGATTCAATGTTGTTCTGATTCTTCACTTTGCCAATTTTCTCCATGCCACTACCTTCTTTCCTTGTCGGCCTTGAAGCCAATTCAACAGGCACCAACTTTTTCATCTCTTCTCTCATCCATGTAAATGAGTTCTCTCTCGCAACTTTAAGCTCCTCTATTATGGATTCCGTGAAGATCTTAAAATCGTCCAGCAAAACAGGCTCATGCTTAATGCGATCATTCTTCTTTCTATTGCTTTTTTTCATAGAATCCGTCTGGATCTTGTTCTTAACTGCATTATTTTTCTTCCTTCGTCCAATGTGCATTTTGTGAGCTTTCCCGAATTCAAAAGGGATCCTATCATGACCGTTTTCACTCTCCTGTTGAGACAATGGAGTATTTATAGTTTCATTATTTTCAGGCAAAATCAAATTCGAAACCAGCTCATGCTTCTTGAGAACCGCCTTGCCACTAGAACTCGACTTGGAGTCCTCGCTTGAAGAATCAAGGTCATCGTCTCTACTCCTGAACTCCCAACGTTGTAGGAATTTTTCTTCCTGACTCATTTTAGAGCTGAGACGTACCGCCAAAACTAGCACTTCACAAAACTAAAAATTATGCAAGAAAACTCAATTGGCAACTAAGCCCCAACTGTAAACCCTACTACAACGGGAACCTGAAATTATTTCAAATTCATACCAGTGACTTCAACCCGTTCCTCCCCATGAAGCAAATTCTTGAATCTGAGATTACAATAACAAAATTCCAGCATAATTCATCTTCATCCTCTCTCTTTGTTCCATCTTTCCTTGAAGATAACGGCAAAAGAATGACAAAAAATTGATCATAAAGTTAAAAACGAAATAGTAGTATAACAAACATCACAACAATCTTTGAATGAATTAACACGAAACCCAAATCAGATTGGAAAAGTAGATAGGAACATATAAGCTTAGAAGGGACCAAAACCAGAAAACTTATACCGATTCCAAAAGGTTTCAATTTTGAATCACAGTTAGTAATATTAACAAAAAGGGGTAGTTTTGGCTTTCCATTGGTGTCGCAGAAACAATCTATCTATGCCCTCCCTAAATTCCACTTTAGCCTAGGTCGCTCTTTTCTAATTAGCAATATTAACAATGAGGGAAAAAAAAATTTGATGGCAACAAACAAGAAAACCCCAGATGAAAATGTAAGAGAATAACATTGTTCAATGCAAATGAACTAAAGTATTACAACAATATAGAGAAGCTCAATTCACATACTAGCCTAGAATACAATCCAATCCACCAAGACAAATATCCAAATCACCAACCCTCAAACTTCTAATCAAAATATACAAAAAGAAAACCAGAAACTTGTATTTAACAAATTAATAACAGTACAAAGGTCACAAACACAAGAAAAGAAACCCAAAAAGATAACTATCTAATATCAAATCAAACAATCCAGAAAGACAATCAAAAAAAGGGGGCACAAAAAAAGGGAAAACAACAATAGAATAATACCAAACAAACACTGTTTTTCACTTCTCTTTTTTTTTTTTTTTTCATTCTATCTATGGTGGTAGAGTATGCTTACCATAGAGCAATTGATGAAATAGTTGAAATCAAGATTCAATCACAAGCTTCTTCTCCACATCCCCAACTCTGTTCCTCTCTCTATGTAATAGAATACCAAACAAACAATGTTTTTTCCTTCACTTTCTTTATGCATTTATCCTTGTCTTTTGTCTCTCTACAAGGAAGCGAAAGATACGATTTTTATGAGTTTGTGTAAAGTTTCTATCTGTGCAATATCTTTCTGTGAATGGGGTGGGATAGTGTTGCCGGGGAGGATGGAGTCATGGGATAGTTTTTCTCAATGAGTTGCCTCTTATTATCACATAACCTATCAAATATTTTGTTTTTAGTATAATATATAATAATTGTATTTCCTTTATCTTAACACTCGCCATTTCTCAAATTTAGAGGTGTTTGGCATAACTGATAGAAGTGCACTTATTTAAATAAGTGCACTTATTTAAGTCATAGTATCTCCTTATTTTTTTGTACATTTTTTTATAAAAGTCAAAAAGTATACCTATTTAGATCATTCTCAATACCCTCTTAGAAAAAAAAATATATATATTAAGTAGGTGTTTGAGTTAACCTAAAAAAGCCAAAAAAGTTACTACAAAATAAAAAAGTTTATACTATTCACTATTTTTTGGTGAAAAACTGGGGTAATTCTATTTCCACACACCAAAATATCTCACTCTACATCCTCTCTCAATACACACACTAACTAATTTTGATTTTTATAATTTTACTCAATGCACAACCCTTTTTATAAAAAATATCTCCCTTTAACATTAAAACCTAAACCAATACCTATCTTCTGGGCTGAATGCCATTCTTGAGTACTTTTTACTGCATTCTTTTCATCCTTACATGAGTTCTAGTATGTGGTTTGCATTGGTGTCCAACCCAGAATTAAATACATTGACTTAGCTTTCAAAAAGTTGGATTCGATAATCAAACCATAAGATAAGAAAATTGCACGAACCCCAACCTATTAAATTGGGTTCAGTTTGGTTTTAAACCGTGCATTAAAAACAATTAATTTAAAGAGCTACACAAAATAATGGCTGAAAAACAATTAGTTTGAAGAGAAATAAAATAATAGACTAACATTTGTTGCTTAGTCTTTGTTCATGTATTTTCATCTAAAAACAACTGAAGCAACGTATGGGTTTCAATATATCCAGCACCACCAGTCACAAGTATGTTCTGTGCCATAACTACACAAACCCGAGAGAGAGAGGAGGGGTTGGCGGTTTTGCGGCAAAGTTGTAGCTCAATTGATGGCAGCGGCGGTGGCGGCAATAATAGTGGGCGGTAGTTAGGGTTAACGTTAAGAAATTAGGATTTTGATAGAGAAGATAAGGACACTTTAGTAATTTTATTTTAGGACAAAACTGTAATAAAAAAAATAAATCATTAAGTGTGTATAGAGGTAAATAGGTGGGTAGAAATAGAATTTTCCGGAAAACTGGGCTGATTTGTTAGAGGGCAAAAAGACACTTTTGCCCTTGTTTGTCCCCTGCAGCTCACGTGTGAAGGAAAAAGAAAAAAAAAGAAAGAAAAAGAAAAGAAGAGCAATGCAGCAATGGTCAACAGTGCACTGACTAGTTCACTAACATGCACGGCGGAAAGCATGTCAACCGTCAGTGCACATAAGGGTCTTTTAATAATTTTGTTAGTTGATATAATATTTTAACACATATTTTTTTATAAAAAGTTAAAAAATTATCTCAAATATATATGTTTTTTTTCTCTACTTTTTTAGTTAAAAAATACACTTATATAGTTCATTCTAAACAACCCTTAAGTCTTTTAAGTTAAAATAATTAGGCATTATTTTAACTATATATTCTAGTCAAAAAGTCACTATAAGTTGTCATATCACTCTCTACTTTTCTGAATATATTTTCATAAAAAGTCAAGAAATTATTAAAATAACTTGTTCTCAACGAGGCCTTAGTAATGCAAGTGCTGTGTAGATATTGAGATAACCAAAATTAAATATATTTTTTAATATAAAAATAATAAAATATTTTTTTTATTTATACAAGTAGTAAATTATTGATAAAAATTGCGTTGCGTGTTATGTGATTTAAAATTTTATAAAAATTTAATGTAATTATGATAAATTTATAGAATTTGATTATTATTTTTTTTTCAAACTTGAAGAAAAATCAATGTAATTTACGCATAAATAAATTAAATTGGTGTGTTTCATAAAAGTCAATATAAGTTTTGTTATTCAAAATTTCATAAACAACCCAGTTGTCCTCCAAAGGAAACTCTTTTTAGACTTGTTCCCTTGAAAGTCTATGCGTGCGTACTAGCAGTTTAAAGTTTACCTCAATATAATCAAATTTTGAAACATTTAGGCTTCGTTTCGACATTTCAGTTGAAACTAAAAAATATAAAAGATACAATTAGTTAAATAAGTTAATAAAACAAATATTATATTTAAATAATAATTATTTCATTTTTTTCATAAAAGTCAAAAAAATTTAAAAAAAAAAATACCAAATAAACTTTTTAATCTCAAACTAAAAAATTTCAACTCTAAAAAGCTAACTAAAAAGAATTTTTGCCAAACGGCAACTTAATAATTTTTTTATGGACCAAATTGAGCAAAAGAAAAAGAAAAAAGAAAAAAAGAAAAAAAAGAGAATTGAATCAAATTTTAGAAAACGAAGTATAATTTACCATGATTTTAACTTCCAATTATACTCCAACACTAAGAATGATTTCTTATAAATTTAAAACCTCATTGTTTACCCTAATTCAAATCCAATTGGATTTTTGGTTGTAAAGTTAGGCTTACTTCCCCCCAAACCCCTCAAGACCAGTTTTCTGCTGTGGACTCTTCTCCATCAAATCAAACCCCAAAACCCTACTCTTCTCTCTTCACCCTCAACTGCCAAACCCTTTAGACTTCGGTTCTCAGTACACCCACCTCATCAGCCGAATTCGAAGCCTCTCTCCGTCCTCTCAAATCCATCGCGGACGTAAACCCACGTGTCATCATCCTCTCCGGTGGCCCCCGCTCGGTCCACGCACCCCACGCCCGGTCGTGTTGTGCAGAGGCTTGGTGGGGAGGTTAGGGTTGGGAAGAATCAGGAGTATGGGAAGATGGAAATTGAGGTTTGAGAGGGCTTGTTGTGCCTTGTTTGGTTTAGGGATGGCAATTTAACCCACGGTCCGACGGGACCCGATCCCCGACCCGAAATCAATGGTTTTTCTCCGAAAAATATCCCACGGGACGGGGATGGTATTAAAATTCACTCCCCCGATCAATTTCGGGCCGGAGACGGGGATAGACTCTGAACCCTGCCCCGGCCGGCCCCGCCCCGAAATTTCCCCGAAATTTCCCCGCTAATACCTGTGTTGGTGTGTAGTATTATAATAAATATCTAATATTTGTCTGACTCACTCACTAGTTGTATTATAGATTCACTAGTTGTATTATTATAATATATCTATCTATCTGACTTCTATCTGAGTCACCTTCTCTCAACTCTCACACTCTCTCTCTCTCAACTCTATCACCCTCTCGTTCTTCTCACTCACGCTCTCATTCTTCTCTCTCAACTCTCTCACTCTCACAGTCGGCGTGTCCACCACCGCCGTTGATCTCGCCACAGCCACAGCCACAGTCGCCACAGTCGCCGTGTCCTCGCCGATCTCCTCTCCAAACAACGAGACCCTCCCTCCTCTCCAAACACTGTCGCAACCCCGCCGATCTCCCTCCTCCTCTCTCTCTCTCCGCCGATGTCATACTTGTGTTTGTTCTTGACCTCTCTCTCTCTCTGATTGTTTCTGATTTTTTATTTTTTATTGTTTATTTTTTACATCTGATTTCCCATCTGTGAGTGAGATTTGTTGGGTTTTGGATCTATATTAATTTTTCCGATCTGTGGGATCTGTAAATGTTGTTGATGATGAAAATTTATATTTCAGATCTGTGAATGTTTCAGATCTATGTTGATTTTTTTTTTTTTTTGACCGGGGAATCTTCGGGGTCGGGGATCCCCGATCCCCGTTAGGGGCGGGGCGGGGGTGGTAATAGGCTCCCCGTCGGGGTCGGGACCGGGGACGGGGGGAGTGTCCACCATCGGGGATCGGGGACGGGTAGGGTGATCCCCAGCCCCGCCCCGCCCCGTTGCCATTCCTATTTGGGTTTGTGTTTTTGTTCTTTTGAAAGATTGGCTCCTACTTAGCTGGTTTTAGTGAATGTTATCATGGGCTTTCTGTATCCTTGATAGTATTCAGCACGACAAAGGCAGTTTTGATTTCCTCGTGGGATTATTGATGACATTGGCTCGTTTGGAAATTTGGATTCCGTTTGGTGTAACTTTTAAAATATAGTTTCACATTTATTCTTGAGTGTGCTGTTTGTTTAGCGTTTTTAAAAATTAATTTTACACTCATTTTTGAAAACTCTTTTCAAGACTAGAAAATTTAGGCTAACCGATCGTCTCATCCGACGTCCCACCGGTTGACCGGAACAATATTCATTTTTTTTTTTGGACCTGTTATTTTTATATTACAAAAAAAATATTTGTGAAATTTTTTTAAAATTTTTTATGAGTTTTGAATAGAATTTTGAGTTGTGTATTTAGTTATGAGTTGTAAGTTTTTGTATCAAATATCATATGTCACATCACTCAATTCAAACTTAATTTCAAACTCTTTTCAAAACTTATAACCAAACAAAATTTTCAATCTCAAATCATAATTCCAAAACTCAAAATATAACTCTATTCTCAAATTATAATTCCAAAACTCTACCAAATACTACCTTGATTATTTTAGTTAATTTTTTAAATTTTTAATTATTTTAATTTAATTAAAAAGGTTATGTTTGAGTTAATAGTTAGATTTTTTTAGTTGATTTAAAATTATGAGTTAAATATAATATAATATTTCATCTTATTAATTATTTTATTCTATTTTATTTTATTAATTATTTTAATAAAAAAAAAAAAGTTAAAAAATTTACTTATCAAACAGGGCCAAGTTTTGAAATGATAGGAAGAGCTGATAATTGTGGGAATCATTACATGGCTTTTTTATTAACATTATGGGAGGAATAATATTAGGGATCATGAATAAAATTAGAAGTTACTTAGGGGAGGAAATGTAGTGAGGCCAAGTTATATGTTTGATTTTTGGTACAAGTGTCTTAAGTTTGGAGGACTAAACTTCCTAAGGGGGAAAGGCTGTGACGACCCCACCGCGTATAATGAATAGCACTTAATTAATTAAGAAGATTTGAATTTTAATTGTCCATTGTTCTAATATAATTTGGGGTCATAAGAATTATTTAGTTTAATTCGTATATGATTCTATTGAGGATTTATTTTGGAATTAGAAATTGAAAGCTAACATGGCTCAAGAGAGTATAATTGGTGAATTGAATTAGTTTAATTTCGAATATCGGATCGTATGAGAGCTTAATTAAATATTCGGTTCAGATCTATCAAATTGATATTTTATTAATTGGGTCCGAATTGGAGTTGATTAAGTCATAGGGATTGAGAATTGTAGTTATTATGAATTAAATTTATTCATGGGGTGTTTAATTTGAATATGTAATTTATTGACGAAAATTTTGAATCTGATTAGAAATTGAAGGCCTAAACGATTTGGGAAATCAAAATTGATGATGAAAATAAGTTTAATTTGACTTTTGGAGCCTCTTTGGGAATTTGATTAAGGATCTGATTCAGATTGATAAATTTAAATATAATTAATTAGGCCTTAATAGAAGTCAAGTTAGACTAATCAAATTATGTGAGAATTGTGATTAGCTATAATTAAATAAGCTATGTAGTAATCAAGATTAATTAAGACTGAGTGGTGATTAAATTATGTTAATGTGTAATTGGTGTGCCTAATCAATCCTAATCAATTAATAAAATATAAATATAATAAATAAATAAATAAATAAAAGAATGAAAGCTAGAGAGATTTCTAGAACTTGAGGAGAATGATCCCAAATATATGTAATATATTGGAAGCTTTCATTTGTTTGCTGGGCTTGGAGAACCGTACGGCAAAGAGAGAGATAGTGCCGAGAGACACAGAGAATTCAAACTATTGTCCAAGAGAATTCATGTCAAGGGAATGGAACATAAGAAGAGAAGTAATATGAGAAGGAAAAGCTCAAGAATTTTAGTCAATTAAAGTTTAAAGTATGAAATTTATGGTTAACCTTTGTAGAATTCTTGTATTACACTTGAAATTAATGATGAGTTTGAGTTCAATTTCATATAATTTGGAAGAAATTGAGTTATGTTCAATTTATGAAAATTAATTTAGAAATCAATTATGTTGAGTTTGATTTTTGTAGTCTTGCATGAATTTGAGTTCCATTTATACATGCATAAACAAATTTTGTGAGTTTTAATACTCTAATGATACATGCATCATAGATTTTAAATAATTTGAACTAATTCAATTTCATATTTTGAAGAGAAAAAGGAAAAGATTTGAAAATTAGAAATTTGTTTGATTTTGATCTTTAATCCATGCATGTAATTTAATTTAAAAGTTTTATTCAATTTAAACACATTTTAGAACATCTATGATCATAAATTAAGTTTTTGATTAAAAATTGAGTCAAGTTGAATTTCTAAGAAATTGATTTGTGTAATTCATAGTTAAGTTGATTTTTGTTATTAATAATAAAATTGGGTTCTATTTTTTTACATACATCATGAAATTTCAAGAGTTTGGAAAGTCTAATTCATATTTTAAAATTGTGGGTTTAATATAAAGAAAATGAGTTAAAACTAAATTGGACAATTGGAACATGATTTTGAATAAATGATTTCTAATTGGGAGTATTTACTAAATTATACAATGATTCTCCATATTTTTATACTAAAAATACAAGTTTAGAGGTTTTGAATATTAAATTTGAACTTCAATTGCAATTATGGAAATTTCAAAATTCATACTATTCGTTCGAGCGAGGAAGTCTTGTTCGAGCGTGAAAATCAAGCTCCCAGAAGTGTTTCAAAATTTTACAGTCCGCTCGAGCGACCAAAGTGGCGCTCGACCGAGGACCCTATTTTCAGCAATTTTTGACTAACTCTTTTAAATGCATAATTGCATCCTCATGACATTCTAAGTATTCTTAGGCACCAATTGGACTCTCATGGTCATGGAATAAACTAGAAACACATAAAGAGAGTTAAATTAAAATGAAATGAATATTAAATGGTATTTCTATGTGTTTTTGTTATGTGATTTATATAGGTGGGCATTCGAGGCCTTATATCGACATAACCCACTATGAGTAATAACTCTATAAAGTTATGTTTAACTTTAATTATTTTCTGATGATATGGAATGATTAGTTTTCTGAAACGCTATGTTTTATATGAATGAATGATTGTCTAATTTTCTTTGAAACGTAATTGTGGTATCCTTAGCAGAGGCCCTCGCCTAGAGGACATAATATTGTGGCTTATGGCCATGAGGCCCTAGCCCGGGGAATAATACCGTGGCCTAAGCCCTCGCCAGAGGGAAATAATACCGTGGCCCAGGCCCTCGCCCGGGGGAAACAATACCGTAGCATAGGCCCTCGCCCGGGAGAAATAATACCGTGGCCAATGTATGAGATATGTTACCCGGTACCGGAAGTTCCTTCATGGAACTTGATATGCTTAACCAAAGAGACATGTTTATGCTAATGGATGTACCACACATGAATTGAATATGAATAAGACTATGACTCTGTTTCTGTTACATGATTAAGATTCTGATTTGCCATGAGATTGAAATCTATTTAGGACATCATTCATTAAAATCTTTACTCTGTTATTATTCACTGGGCTCTAACTCACTGTATTATTTATGTATGTAGGTGATCAGGCGTGTGACCAAGCCTAAAGCTTCTGCCTGGATTCTGTTTTGTCAAGCAACCTATGTGCCTCCCGTGAAGGTTCTGGATATGTCTAGTGGTTATGGCTAAGTGCATTAAGTTCAAGTTTTGTTTTCTTGCTTGGTTAAACAAGTCCTTGCTTATTTTGTAAATAAGGTTAAGTCATTTCTTGTCTAATCTGTATTTATATGATGACGTAAGGGTGATGTGTAAATATGTATATAAAAAGTTTAAAATTTTTCCGTTTCATATAAGTCTGCACAGCTCAATGGATGTTGTATATTTGTTATTTGCTTCCGCTACCCCTTAATATTAAACTAATCTGTCTCAGAGGCCTTTGGTAATCCCAAGATTACTGGCCAGTTACGATGCTAAACTTATAGGGGCAGTTTTAGGTCGTGACAATAGCAGTTGTGTGGGGGCATGTTTTTTTTGAATAACAACACGTGGCGAAGGTGGCATCGAAGTGCCACGTATCCTGGTCATGGCACCGAGGTTATCTCGGCTAGGCCGAGGTTATTTGCGAAGATGCCGGAATCCGAGATAAACGGATAAGCTATAAGAGTCCAAGAATGGAGGAAGACCTCAGCCAAGGTAAGGATAAAGCTCTTAGGGAGTTCATCTTTATCTATTGGAGAGTCCAAGATAAGCAGTGGGCCAGAGTTCAAAGGAAGCTAGACTTCTACAGGGATCAGGTTAGTGCTGACTATAAAAGTAAGGCACCCTCATGGGTCTAAGGTACGCTTTTTGTATTATGGCTAGTGAATTCAGCACTATTTGCTATTTTTAAGAGATAATTGAGTACTGACTTGATCTTCGGAGTGCCCCCGGGTGGACGAACCACCGCCGGGGTCTTATCTTTCTGTGACAGGTCGTTCGGGTGCAATATATTCTGCCGGTGTTCTCTAACTGAGTACCTGTTTGACAGTGTGGTGAAAAAATAACTCACACAATTTGGTGCCGTTTGTGGGAACGAAAGGAGGATAGATGGCCAATGACGGACTGAAACAGAAGATTGGGGACGACATCCCTATTGAAAGTGGTAAACACATTGACCCTAACGGAGAGAAGGACAACTGCAACGAAGAAACTCGGGATCAGAATTTCGGAGAGAAAGACATCGGCCAGGAGGGCGACGTACCAAAGAAGTCAGACCGAGGGGTATTATAACGAGAACAATCTCCAAGTGTGGAAAGATAGATGCCTACGGAGGGACGGAGAGATGAAGGGAATGGTAAATAAATTACCAAACCTGCAATCAGTCGTCAATTTCATGATGCAGAACAACGTCATGCAGCCACCATTTTCATTACAAGACACGCCGATTCTAGCGGCCAAGAACGATGCCCAGAAAATAAGGCAGAGAACAGTCCCTGCAGTCCCCCAGCACACCAGGACCAATGAACACTCTCACCGGCCTTCAAGAGAGGTCGGGCGAGGAGAGTCAATGAAGGGAGATTCTCGGAGGACACATCGTAACAAAGAAACTAACCCCAAAGAACAACGACATGTTCAAGGAAAGGAACTCTGTTTTGACATAACTAATGGAGAGAGGTCCAAGAGGACTCATAACGACACCGGGAGTAGTGCACCAAAAAGGCTTAAATCCGTTGATAACCGAGCTCCTGGACGGACCAAGGAAGATCTGAGAGATTACCTCCAGAGAAAGCGATAAGATACCGAGGTAACCTCTCCAGTCAAGCCGAGAATACCATTTTCGGTAGAATTGGACAAATTTGAGGCCCCGAAAAGGTTCCATATGCCGAGATTCCAGATATATGACGGTAAGTCTGACCCTAACTTTCACGTCGGCTTGTACCTGAACTCAATGGCCCTGTACACCGGGAACGAGTCGCTGCTCTACAAAGTGTTTCCCTCATCATTTAGGGAAATTGCATCAGACTGGTTTCACAAGTTGCCGAAAAGAACTATGAAAAGTTGGGAGGGCCTGGCCGAGATGTTTGTAGCCAGGTTGGTGACAAACAAACTACAGCCGCTGAGGGTGTACTCCCTGATGGCTCTGAGAATTGGCGAGGATGAAAGCCTCAGGGCTTATGCCAAGAGCTATTATGAGGTATTCAACCGAATACCAAGATGAAACCAAGAGTGGCAGTCTTGTCTTTTAAGAACGGCCTGAACAATGATTGTCTGCTTCAAAAATCACTGGCAAAGACATTGCCAAAAAGTATGGAGGAACTAATGGCCAGGATAGAGAAGTATGGGAGAGCCGAGGAAGACACGTCGGGGACAAAGGCATCAAAATAAGAGAAGAGAAACGGCTCGGCGAAGCGAGGCCGGGGTAACACTAGATACAACAAGCAAGAGACAGGACTGAGGGCTGCACAGGCAGTCATAACCATATTCCGAATTCCGGTTTACAAAGTCTTGGAAAGAATTCGGAATCAGCCCTATTATAGAGCACCAGAGAAAATTCCTAGCGAATTTATAGGAAGAAGTCTGGGGAAGCACTGCGCCTACCATAATAAGGATGGGCATCTAATTCAGGGGTGCAGAGCCCTAAAAACACATATGGAAGACCTGGTAAGACAAGGTCATTTAAGGGACCTAGTAGATGAGGCCAGGACGAGGGAGGAACAAGCGAGACTGCCTCAGGCTCCAGTAGCACCACCCTCGCCAACACCACAACCGCAGGCAGGCGGACCTCGAGTGATCAATGTGATTCACTCGAAAGTGAATGAGAATGAGATACGTGGGGAAACTCAAAAGACAAAACACTTGCAACATGTGTATCAGGTCCGACAGAAAAGGCCTAGGGCAGACGAGTGCCAGGACCAATGGTGTCCTTTACTGAAGACGACCTAGAGATGGTGCAGCATCCACACAACGATGCCTTGGTAATATTCCTCTAGGTTGGAGAGTGCCAGGTAAAACGAATTCTAGTCGACCAATGCAGTTCTTGTGACATCATGTATGTCAGGTGTTACAAGGACCTTGGCCTTCACCAAGATGATCTGGAACAGTCCAATGGTTGGGTTTAACGAAGTGTCGATAGCCCCTAGGAGCAATAAGTTTGGAAGTGCAGGCTGGCACCAAGAAGGTAAAAACGGAGTTCACAATAATTGACACCCCATCCCCTTACAATGCTATCCTAGGAAGGCCATGGCTGCATGCAATGGGGGCTGTTCCCTCAACATTGCACCAGCTATTGCGATTCCCAACAAACATGGAATTGCGGAGGTCAGAGGGGATCAAGTGCAGGCAAAGAATTGCTCCATGGCAGCAATGAAATTGTGACAACCCTCACCACTATTTACTGATAATACCACTGATTACTGCTAAACTGTGACTGAACATGATTAAGTAACTGATTTGACTGACACTCTGAACTGATTGATTGAGTGTATTAGTTTAAACGCATTTCTATCTGTTTGATTGTTAATTGATCTGTTCATGTTTTAAGTTTCGAACTGCAAATTGAAAGGCCTTATCGGCGGCCGAATCTGAAATCGATTAATGTTTTATGCTAATTAGAATTTATATGATTTTATGGTAGATTTGATTGAAATGTGATTTAGAATGATTAAATTAGATTAAATAATATTAAATTATTGACTCAAGGTTAATTACCAAATTACCATTACAGTGGGCCACTTTGCTACACATTGTCTAGAGCCTAGTTTCATATCATTTGCTCATCTTTGAAGACCAAACCATGGGTGAGAGGAGAGTGAAAGGAAAGAAGTGGAGTTCACCTAGTTTGGCTTGGAACTTAGGAGAAATTGAAGAGAGATTGTGTATTTGAAGCTTCAAAACTTGGAATTCAAAACCTAGGTAAGGAATTCATCCTTTTAATTATGAATTTGAGTTATATTTTGCATGGTCCATGAGAAAGTAGTGAGTTGAGTCTAGAATTGGTTTTAAATTGTTGAATTGAAGCTTAAATCATGCATGCATGTACATGTTTTAGCATTTTGAGGTTGTTTTCATGGAAATTGCTACATGCATGTCCATATCTTGATTATAGTTCATGATTTCATCATGTTTTTGGAAGGATTGACTCATTTGTTCTTGTGTTAAAAGCTTTGAAGTTGATTAAATTCATGCATGTTGCATGTACATCATGTTCTTGAAGTTTTGTTTGGAAATGGGTTCAATTGAACTACCTTTGGGCTTTGATTTTGCAAATTGATCTTTGAAACATGTCATATTATGAGTTTAAAGTGTTTTCCAGAAAATTAGCCCAAAAGGATTGAATTTGATGCTTTAAGTGTTGAGTTTCATGCTTGGAGACAAATCTGGAAATTCCAGATTTTGAATCCACTCGAGCGGGGAACTCCAAGCTCGAGCGTACACTCTGAGTTCATGCAGTCCGCTCGAGCGGGGAAAATAACACTCGAGCGTGAAATGCGTGTATCCAGTACTTTGCATGTGATTACAGTCCACTCGAGCGAGGGAGTGCACGCTCGAGCGAGGACTTGTGTCTCACGCTCGAGCGGGGGTCGAGCGCCCGTCGAGCGTGAATTTCATGTATCCAATACTTTTGCAGTCCGCTCGAGCGAGGAATTCACGCTCGAGCATAGCTCTTTTGTCTGCATGTCCGCTCGAGCGGAGAAAGCCATGCTCGAGCGGGACCCTTGTTTCAGCAAAAATTTGAAAAGTGTTTTAAAGTGCATCTTTGCATCCTTATTCCATCCTAGGCAATCCTAGGCATTCCTAGGCCTAGTTTAAGGCATCTTAATGAGGATAATGCTATAGAACCACACCGAGTCAAGATAGGGACTAAGTTATTGTTTCCCAAACGTGCAACTTAGTGTGTGTTCATCTTGTAACTGTGTAGGGTTGGCATCCGAGGACGCTCACTAGCCTATCTGTAGCCCAAAACTCTGTGAGTAACAATGTTGTAAAGATATATTCAATCATGAGTATTTTCTGAATGATCAACTGTACTGCTTTCTGAAATGATATTTCTTACTGAATGAATATTTGTCCTATTTGCGAACTGTATTCGTGGCATCCATAGCAATTTACTGTTACTGTACTGTTACTGCTACTGTTACAGAGATCTCTGTCGGTTTCCATGTTGGAACCACTACTGTTTACTGATATGATGGCCATCAACTGACTGTTCGGTCTGTTAAGACCTACTGTACTGTTTTGCTATAGGATGTACCACATATGACTGCTATGATCGAATAACTGATATACTGTTCAAATGACTGTTTTAAATACGGAAATGACATTCATTCTTAACCTCTTTACGCATATGTTATTCACTGGGCTTTAACTCACTGTTTATATATATATGTAGGTGTCCAGGCACCGGATCGAAGCTAGTAGCGTTGGGCTTAACTCCCTTTTTGTCAAGCCAACCACTGTGCCTCACTGAGAGGTTTCAAGTCCTTCTAGCTAGGGCTTTTTGGGGTGTTTTAGATTCATCCTTTCTGTCTCTGTTTTTGTATAGACTAACTGTACTTGTACTGTACTGTTCTAATAGGGATTAGGTCCCTGTCCTGGATGATTGTATATGTATGTATATACTGTTTTGGTTCTGAATGTGAATATGTATGAAAAGTCTTTTTTGCATACAGACTGTCACAGCTCATTGGATCTTTCATTTACTGTTTTGGCTTCCGCCAGCCCCTGTACTCTGTATTACTGTATTACTGTTAAGCAGGCCTTCGGTAATCACAGATTACTGGCCGGTTACGGTGCTAAACCCATAAGGACGGGTTTGGGTCGTGACAGAGTGGTATCAGAGCAATACTAAACCACGATTTATATCGCACACACGTGTCCAAATGAGCTATAGGATGTCCTAGAAAAGTGAATAGGGCATTGCATGAGCATTGAAAAAGTGTGTGTGGCCTTGACATGGATATATGTGCTAATGTGTTAATATGTTAAGTATGCAACTGTCTATGTTTATAATTGCCATAATGTCTATAGTGAAATGGAGAATGCAAGAACTACTGATGAACAGAATCATCTGAGGCCAGAATGGCAAGGCTAGAAAGAATAGTTGAAACTGCTAACTGAGGCCTTCAGGCAACAAACAAACAACAGCCCCACCCCCCGGTACAGCCGGAACCGAATGTGAATGATGACATAATTGCTCTAACACAGAAGTTTAGTAAAATGAAACCGCCATCATTCCAAGGAGGCCTTGAACCACTAAAGGCCGAAGCCTGGGTTCTTGAAACAGAGAAATTGTTTGAAGTCTTTCCGTGTTCTGAAGCACACAAAGTGCTACTGGCTACCTTCACCTTACAAGAAGAGGCCAGAAGGTGGTGGATGCTGGTCCGCGACACCAATACTGCCATGGATTGGGCTCAGTTTAAGGGAGCCTTCTTTGAGAAATACTTCCCACAGTGTGTCAGGGACCGAAAAGTGACTGAATTTGAACAACTGAAACAAGGCACTATGTCCGTAGCTGAGTACGAATCGAAATTCACTGAACTCGCTAGATATGCACCACACATGGTGGATACCGATTACAAAAAGGCCAGGAAGTTTAAAGGCGGCCTTAATGTTGAAATCCTTGACAGAATCAATGTTCTGAAACTACTGAAATATGTGGATGTTCTTGACCGAGCAATAATGGCTGAGTCGAACATCGAGGCACTGAAACAGACTGAAACACCAGCGACTGAGTGCGCGGTAAGAGACGGGGTTTTAAATTTAAGAAAGGCCGAACAGCCCCTTGAACAAAGCAAAATACGGGGTCAACAACCAGTTCCAGTCAGGGAAATAGTTCATACCGCCCTGTTCTGAATGTGGTAAGAAGCATAAAGGGATTTGTTATAAAATTTCAGGTGCTTGTTACAGGTGTGGCAAGGTGGGCCATATGGTCAAAGATTGCCCTTCTGCTCCTCAAGGCAATAGTAAAGCTGCAGCCAGCGCCGCACATCAACTGTTGCACCAAAACCTAATTCCAAAGCTACTGGAAAAGAGCCTATGAGGCAAGGCCGAGTGTTCGCACTCGTACCGGGAGATGTACAGAATACCGAGACCGTTGTGTCAAGTATACTCTCAATCTGTACTCAAAATGCTTATGTTCTGATTAATTCGGGGTCTATATATTCATATGTATCGCATGCTTTTTCGCGAAAATTAAATAGACCACTGGAACCTATGAACTATCTGTTAGCTATATCTTCACCTGTTGGAGGATCTATGACTTGTACTTATATGTATCCTGCATGTGAAATTATTGTTGGGGATGTTTATTTATATATTGATTTACTGCCTCTAAATATTGATCACTTTGATGTGATATTGGGAATGGACTAGTTAACGAAATATTATGCTACCATAGATTGTATAACAAAACAAGCTGTTTTCCATCCACCTAGACTGCCAGAATTTGTGTTTAACAGAGTTGGAGTAGTACCTCCCCCGTATCTGATTTCATCCATGAAAGCTTTTAAACTGATTAAAAATGGGTGTAAAGGGTATCTGTGTTGTGTATTGACTGTACCTACTGATGCTAAAACTGATGTGAACAGTATTCCTATAGTCAGTGAACAGTATTCCAGGCGCCATTATACATCGGGCTCCATTGAGCCGGGGTATACGATGTCCAGGTAAACAAGGAGAAACCCAGCTGGGGACAGCTGAACAAAGGAAAGAAGAGAAACTCAGGCCCTGTAATATTTACGTCGGTGACTCCTTCCGCCTGTTTATTGATGGAAGTTCAAACCGACAAGGAACGGGGGCAGGAGTAGTGTTAGTATCACCGGATGGGCATATGCTGGAATAATCCATTCATTTGGGGTTTAAGGCCTCAAACAACGAAACAGAGTATGAAGAACTGATTGCAAGATTGAAGTTAGCAGTAGTAATGGAAGTTGACGATGTGATAGTCTTCTGTGACTCCCAGCTTATCGTCAACCAGACAATAGGTAAATACGCAGCCCGAGATAAAATGATAATGGCCTATGTAAAGGAGGTAGGCAGATTGGTGGCCTTATTCCAGAATTGCCGACTACAGCAAGTTAGCCGAGATGACAACAGCCATGCTGATGCCTTGGCCAACCTAGCTAGTGCAATGAAACTTGGAGAGGCAAGGACAATAATAGTTGACTATCTGTCAGGTCCAAGTGTAGAACCACTGAACACAGAGTATGAAGTAATGTGTGTGGAGATGAGACCAAGTTGGATGGATGGGATAATAGTATTCCTTAGAGATGTGAAACTACCAAATGATCACAAAGAAGCACACAAGATCAGACTGAAGTCAGCAATCTTCAGTCTAACAACAAAAGGACATCTCTACAGAAGATCTTTTACTGGACCCCTTTTGAGGTGTGTGCATCCTTTACAAGTTGAAGACTTCCTATATGAAATACATAAAAGAGCATGTGGAAGCCACACTGGGGGCAGGTCACTTGCTCATAGGGCCATTACTCAGGGGTACTGGTGGCCCTACATACAGAAAGATGCAGAAGCTTATTTCAGAAAGTGTGAGAAGTGCCAGAGGTTTGCACCTTTGATACACCAAGCAGCAGCAGATTTGAACCCAGTGTCCAGCCCTTGGCCATTTGCCCAATGGGGCATGGATCTTATTGGACAACTGCCCCAAGCAACTGGACAAAGGAAGTTCCTGCTAGTGGCAATAGATTACTTCACTAAGTGGGTGGAAGCTGAACCCCTTGCAAAGATTCAAGATATTGATGTGAAGAGCTTCATATGAAAGAACATCATCACCAAGTTTGGGATCTCGATGGCAATAATAGCAGACAATGGAACACAATTTGACAACAAGCTGATCAAAAGCTTCTGTGCAAAGTACAAAATCAAGAATTATTACTCTACTCCAAGCTTCCCTCAGAGTAATGGTCAAGCAAAAACATCTAATAAGGTTATCTTGGATGGGATCAAAAAGAGGCTGGAAGTAGCAAAGGGAAAGTGGGTAGATGAGTTGCCCAATGTACTCTAGGTATATCGGACTACGCCGAGAAGATCAACTGGGGAGTCCCCATTCGCCATGACTTATGGCACAGAAGCAGTTATTCCACTGGAGGTCGACATCCCAAGGATCAGAGCCCAAGGAGTAGAAAATGGGACCAATGAGGCATTCTTGGCCCAAGATCTGGATCTGTTGAAAGAAAGAAGGGAGAAAGCATCAATTCAGCTGGGGGCATACCAGCAGCAGCTTGCTAGGGCTTACAATAAGAAGGTTAACCCACAAGAGTTTCAAGTTGGTGACCTCGTCCTGAGAAAGGTCATCGGCAACAAGAAAGACCCCAGAGAGGGCAAGCTTGGCCCAAATTGGGAAGGACCTTATAGAATTATCTCGGTCCTGGGCAATGGGGCATATCGGCTTGAAGACAGTGAAGGTAAAGAGTTGCCAAGACCCTGGAATACTTGCAACCTGAAGTTTTTCTATCATTAGATTTCTTTTTGTTTTTTTTTAAATTTTTTGGTTATTAGCCGAAGTAATAATAAAATTTTAGTTTGATTTTTAATTTCAAACTTGTGTAAAACGATTGACCAGTCCTTTGGCAATGTTTCTAATTGAAACATGACGAATAATTTAGACTTATTATATGGCAGAGTTGAATTATACTTGCATATAATAGAGTTGAACTAAGTTGGCGATGTTTCTAATGGAAACATGACGAATAACTTAGACTTATTATATGACAGAGTTGAATTATACTTGCATATAGTAGAGTTGAACTAAATTGGCGATGTTTCTGATTAAAACATGACGAATAACTTAGACTCATTATATGGAAAAGAAGAAATTATACTTGCATATGATGGAGTTGAACTAAGTTGGATTAACCTAGATTTGCCATATCGGCAGAGTCAAACATAGATTGAAATTAAGAGCATTTGAGTAAGATTAACAGATGAATCAAGGTCGAGAACCTCGACTAGTCTCTGTTTGCGTATAACTTCGACAACAAGGTCATAGCCACATGCTTAATGAGAATCTAAGTGAAACTTAAGTTCACAATAGGAGACAGAAAGCTAGAGAATGATGCTTGGGAGTTAGAATTTACAAGCTAAAAATTGGCTTAACACTTGTTGAAATTTTCAGAAAAATTTACAAGTTGAAGTTAAGCAGAGGTTATATTGCAAGAAGTATCTGCGTACTTGCCGAGATTACCAGGTTGCCAAAACTTGAAGTGTGGAAGACTGAAGACTTGATAGAAGACAATGAGAAAGTGGCAAGTTTTAAATAAACACTTGTGAAAATATTTTTTACAAGATGTTTTCAAGAGTTAAGACAAGACCGAGATAAACAGTCAGCGGGTATATCCGAGGTATCTTACCCCGAAGAGATTGCACAGTTAAGAGGTACTCTGAAGACATGCAAATTATTCTAAGTATCGAATCATACAAGATAGTCAAGAAGACAAACATACAAACACTTGAAAGAAGAAGTTGTACTTGCATTCAAAGAAGAAAAAGGGCACTTCGGCCTGCAAAGGGATTACTTGTTCAGATTGCAAAAGTGGCACGTTGGCCAAATATGAAAACTAAAAAACATTGTTCAGAAAAGTACTAAATACAAAGAAAAGCTTGTAATTAGACTACTCAGTGTCGATGGCGGGCTGTGTCTCAGCTCTAGAAGACAACGGGGGAATCTTCTCGGATGCCTTTTCAGCCTCGAGCTCGGCGTCGATCTCTTGTAGAGTCTGATCAATGCTCTTCTCGACAATTGGCACCTCGGATGTTGTCTTCTTGGGGGAGGCACCTTTTGAAACCTCGTCATCCTCATCCTGAGTCAAGTCCAGGACTTGCTTATTCAGCGTTGGGGACTTGGCCCCAGCAGGAACTTCAGCATCAGCCACCTCAGCCTCTTCGTCTTCGGTTTCCTCTCATTCTTCTTTTTCTTCTTCTTCTTCCCCAGCCTTAGCCTCGGATTAGCTTGAAGCGAGAAGGAACGGCAGCACAAGTCGGCCTACATCTCTGAGAGGAGAGTCCTCGGGACAGCCAACTCCTCCAGAGCAGCCATCCAACCAAGGGTGTAACCCTTGTTGCATGCCTCTCTGACTTGTTTTTTGTAGTCCTCACGAACGTCAGCTGCCTCCTCGGCATAGGCCTTCTCGTCTGCCGCTTTAATCTCGACGTCTTTTGTGGCCAAAGCAACTAGAAGCTCGGCCTGGGCTTCGGCGATTTTTGCTTCGACCTCTTTTTTCTCCGCCTTGAGAACTGCAATAACAGTCTCTGCAGCACCGACCTTTTCTTCGGCTTCATCTTGGGCTTGCTTAGCCGTTTTGGCCTGATCTATCAAAGATTTCATTTTGGCCTCGGCTCTGTTCAATGACCTGAGCAAACTAGCAGCCTCCTTGGTCTTTTGGACCAGTTCCTTCTTCATTTCCCCTGCTTGCATCGCAAATGAGTGGGCATGCTGGATCGCCTAGAAGAAGTGCAGAGAACAAAGTTAAGTATTTTCATTAAGTGTGAAAACAGGGAATATAGATAAACAAGTGTTAAGGATTTACCAGTACAGAGTGCTGCAGTATTAAAGTGAAATTCTCGTATTCGCTGACCTCGGCGTTGCGGTTGAGGTTGTTGGGAAGGAGCACGTAGTAGAGAGGGCAACGCCGACCTCGATGTTAGTAGCGCTGTCACCGGTTCTAACTGGCTTGTCCTCGATTGTGATGAAGGGGGCTTAGGGGTCATCAGATTTGAGAGAACCCGAGGTGGCTGCAGAGTTCGACCTCGGCTTCTTTGACTTTGTTGATTCAGAGGGGTCAGCCTCGGCGGGCCTCTTCTCGGTGGCAGAGGCACTCTTTTCTGCCTCAGCCATTTTTGAAATCGGCAAGGTGTCCTCAGAATTGATCTGAGTCACCGTTGCCTTTGCTTGGGCTTTCTTCAGCCTCTTTGGCTTTGGCTTTGGTTGGGACTTTGATGGTGAAGACTGGACTGTAATGACATTGGGGATGTCGGCTAGAAGGTCATCTGCAACAGCCTTTTTGCGACCTATCTCGTCGGCGGCGACGGCGACAGTGACCTTAGTGCCGAATTGGATCGCTGAAAGTGCAGTCGGTGGGTTGGCTAGATCGTAAGCTGACGCTTCAGTATTTCGGCGTCTTCGGCTACGAGTTCTGCCTGCGGGGACAAGCAGTGGAGCTCGACGTCGGCGTTGACGCTGAGAGAGTGGAATTAGTTATGGAGCAGAAGTTGATGGCTACTCTACTGGGTCAGATGTGGAAGCTTGATCTGGCCAAGGTGATGAAGTTGTAGGAGGAGTTGTAGCAGAAAAAGGGGACTTGCTCTTCTTCGGGACATCGAAAATGATGGATTTGTATGTTGGGATGTAGTTCAGATGCAGAGGAACCTTACGCTGATTAACAGGCAAGTCAAGCAGCCTCTTGAAGTCCTTATTAGGGAAGAATGTCTTGCGAAAGTCCTTGGGAGGTTGAGGAAGGACTGCAAGTAAAGAAACAGACATTAGAACATACAAAAGTATCAGAAATAGTAAAAGACTTGAAAGCAAGTAAAGTGACACTTGGCTTTTACCATTTCCCTCTCTAAACACTGTTCGGCTTAAGGGGTAGAGGTGAAGGTCATCATCTGGTGGGAACTCCCAGTTGCCCGAGATGATGAAATAATCATCTCTAGCACCCTTATTGGAGACTGGGAGGTCGGTGATGAGTTCGTATTCTGTGAATCTCAGCTTAAGGTAATAGATGTAGCCCTTTTTTCTGACTTCAGGCCACATATTGTATAACAGTATTGGATATCGGCTAGGGTTATCTTAGCGTTTTCTTAGCTAGCTAAGGCAATGATAGCGTTGATGACTCTGTAAGAGTTAATGGCTAATTGCATCGAGTTAAGCTTATAGTAGTGAAGGACTTGGCGGAAGAGGATGTCAAAGAGGAACCTAAGCCCGCACTCAATGAAGGCTACTACTGGGAAGGGTATGGAGTCGTCTTTAGGCATAATGGAGTCCTCCTTCTCAGCCAATCTAAGATGAACGTCGGCAGGGATGGAGAACTCTTGCCTAAAGTACTCTAGCTTAGCAGGGGTGTCTACCCTCCACCTAAACATACCCATGATGTCGGCTAAGAGGGACAAGGTGTTGGATTTCAGAAGGAAGTGTTTGTCTAGGTTTGAGTGGACCTCGGCTTAACTCAAAACAGAAACTGGGGCAAGGGTTTTCAAGATCTAGGAGGAATTCGTTTCCATTTTTCCTAACGATCGGAGTTCTAAAACAAATCCCAAAACCTAAGACTATGAAAACAAGAATTAAAGGCAGGAATCTGGAAAACACAAACAAGAAAACAGAGAAAAACAGTAATTCAGACTCAAGAAAACCAGAAGGGGTTCAAGAACATTGCATAAAATGTAAACGTGCACAAATTGGACACAATGGCAATTTACAAAGAACATCAAGTGTATGAACAGTATGTGAATACGTATGTATGCCCAGAAACAGATTGGGCGGAGGCAAAATTGTAAGCAAAATAAAATTTACAACGCAAATGAAGATTCGAGAACATGAATAGATTCGCAATAGCAATGTGCAAAAGCTAACAAAATTCGAAGTAAGTCAAAGAACTAAAAAGAAAAGAATAGTAACTTACCGAGGAAAATGAGGCCGGTGTGGAGTCAGACGGTGGCAGTGAGCGGAGAAGAGCAACAAATGCTTCGCCGGAGGAGGTGAACGGAGTGGTTGCAGGAAGCTCGAAGAAAGCAACAATGGAGGATTTGGGAGATAGGTGTTAGAGAGAGAAAGCTTGAAAGAAGACAAAGATGTAAAAGTGAAAAGGCGTAGAAAGAGAAGTATTTTTTATCAAAACACGAAAAAGCGGCAAAATCGCAATTAGTGTGCTTAGGACGACGTGTCTGTCAGGCAGCGCGCGCAGAAGCGACACGACCTAATGGCGCGTGTCAGGTACTGTTCAATAGGAAAGAGACGCGTGGCGAAAATGGTTGAGTTACTGTGCGTGACAACTCATATACGTGTAGAAACTCTTGAAGTTCTTGATTTAATGAAGCAGGGACCACGACTATGGGGACGATCTTGGCTAAAGAACTTGGAAAAAACTTGGGTCTTGGTTCTAAGGCGTTGATGAAAACAAACTACAAGTCTTGGGCATATGGGCTGACGAATGATGACCTCGGTAGTGAATGATAGAGCAAACTTAGTTGACGTGCTATAGGTTCAAATGATATAGGTTCCATCACTTCAGGATGCCGAGGTAATAGAACTTAAGGGGCAGTTGTGGGGGCATGTTTTTTTTAATAACAACACGTGGCCAAGGTGGCACCGAAGTGCCAGCTAAGGTGCCACGTGTCCTGGTCATGGCACTGAGGTGATCTCGGTTAGGCCGAGGTTATCTGCGAAGATGTCAGAATTCGAGATAAACGGATAAGCTATAAGAGTCCAAGAATGGGGGAGGACCTCAGCCAGGGTAAGGATAAAGCTCTTAGGGAGTTCATCTTTATCTATCGGAGAGTCCAGATAAGCATTGGGCCAGAGTCCAAAAAAAGCTAGGCTTCTCTCAGGAATCAAGTTAGTGTTGACTATAAAAGTAAGGCACCCTCATGGGTCTAAGGTACGCTTTTTGTATTCTGGCTAGTGAATTAAGCACTATTTGCTATCTTTGAGAGATAATTGAGTACTGACTTGATTGTCGGAGTGCCCCCGGGTGGACGAACCACCGCCGGAGTCTTATCTTTCTGTGACAGGTCGTCCGGGCGCAATCTATTCTGCCGATGTTCTCCAGCTGAGTACCTGTTTGGTAGTGTGGTCAGAAAACAGCACACACAAGTTGTATGAGGATGCTTCAACAAATGTACACTTAAAGGGAAATACGGTTAAGCAGGAGGAAACATGTTCAGAAATAAGCTTTAATCCCACTCAAATGGGAAGTGGGTTTTATGGGCAGAAGGCATGTAATATGATTTCATGGCCAAACTAGGTGAATTACGATTATCTTTCAATTTTAAGAATAGCTTGACATATGTATGCGCTGATAATCTTATTGGTCGACATCATTGCTACTATAAGTAAATGCAAAAATGATTGTGTAGATAAGAACTGTCTTTGGTCCAATAAGGTATGCACAAGTATGTGGTGTTTGTTATAGTGTGTTTGATGGCTATTGCATATTAGTATTGATATCTACACTTCCATACCAAAACCATTTTGTTCAGGTGACACATTCACCTGAAATGATGGAAACACTGCGGTATTTCCTCTTTGATGTTTGTGGAGTAACCGTAGGCTGAAAGATGGAAGATGTACTCAATGAAGATCGAAGTTATCAAAGGCATGGTCGGCCTGAAGATCATGTGATTTGTGTATTATCTGGGGGTGTAGATTCCACAGTTGCAGCCTCCCTTGTTCATAAGGCAATTGGAGATGGGCTTCATTGCGTTTTTGTTGACAATCGTTTATTGAGGTAAGAGTGGAACCACTTCCCTATTGCAAGACCTAGAAAGCTAGATTTTTTTTATTAATATCTCGAAAAATACGATTTTTTTTTTTTTAATGAAAAGGATAGTGCTTCGTCAAATATAATGCATGTTTGAGACTTCCTTAGCATAATTGTGTTTCTGTCATTTGAATTCTGGTTGTAGTCTTTATTTTCCCTAGGTACAAAGAAAGAGAGCGCATGATGGAAACTTTTGAGCAGGACCTTCAGTTACCCGTTACTTGTGTTGATGCACAGAGCAATTTCTTACTAAGCTGAAAGGTGTGGTAGATCCAGAGATGAAAAGGAAAATTATTGGAAAGGAGTTCATCTGCATCTTTAATGCTTTTGCTCAAGATTTGGAGCATAAATTAGGAAGAAAACCTACTTACTTGGTCCAAGGAACTTTATGTCCAGATGTGATTGAATCTTGCCCGACCCTTGGAAGTGGAAGAACAT